>CM052436.1:207992249-208085463 GCA_028533085.1 Varecia variegata
ACACTCGCTCACACACACTCACACACTCACACTCACTCACACCCACACCCACCCACACTCACACTCACACTCACCCTCACTCACCCACCCACACTCACACTCACACTCACCCTCACTCACCCACCCTCACCCACACCCACACACACTCACACTCACCCACACTCACCCACACACACTCACACTCACACTCGCTCCCACACACACTCGCTCACACTCACACTCACACTCGCTCACACCCGGGCCACGTGGACGGGAACCAGCTTTCTCTCACCATCACCGCAACGTGGTGCTGAACGCGTGACATGCGTGGGAGGAATGACAGTACTCGAGGACCTGCTCTCCTCGATGTCAGGTCCCACGCGCTGTTTCAGACGGGCGTCTGTCACTCGGCGATGCGCTTTGAAGGCTCCTCCGTGTCTTTTCGTGGCTCGAATCTCTTTCTTTTTATTGTGGAATAAAACTCCCCCGTCTGGGCGGTCGGCTTTGTCACCCGGCCACCCGCTGCAGGGCGTCTCGGACACGGCGGGTTTGGGCCGTGCACGTCCGTGTGCAGGTTCCGGTGCTGAGTTTTCCTGTGACTGTGCAGTGTGCTCAGTCCCACCGCTCTGAGTTGAACATGTCCCCCTAAAACTTATATTTTGAAGTTCTAACTCCAAGTACCTTAGACTGTGCCCATATCTGGAAGCCGGGTCATGGTGGTTGCAATCGGTGGAGATGAGGTCACGCTGGAGTGGGGTAGGCCCTGCTCCAGTCTGACTATGTCCCCGTAACGAGGGGACTTTGGATGTGGACGCCCACGCAGGAGGACAGCATGTGAGGATGACGTGAGGGTAAAGGCAGAGATCGGGGTGAAGCTTCTACAGGCCCAGGAAGCCAGAGGTCGCCGGCAGCGCCAGAAGCGGGGGAGGGTGTGGAACAGACCCGCCCTCGGGGGCCCTACAAGGAGCCGACCCTGCCGACACCTTGATCTGGGACTTCCGACCCTCAGAACTGTGGGATGATGAGTTTCTGTTGTTTAAGCCACAGTCCGTGGTCCTTTGTTCTGGTGGCCCCAGGACATTCGCACACCTGGTGGGGAAGGCCCCGACGTCAGCCCAGCTGCAGCTGAGGACACAGGCACAGGCTGCCTGCAAGGCTGGTGGTCCCAGCCCACCCACCACCGGCTCTCACGCTCTACTCAAGGACCAAGGGAAGTTTGGGCTCAAAGAGGGGGAGCCTGAGGTCAGCCCTGGGAGGTGACCGCCGGGCAGGCCCGGCGCCCACAGCTCCCAGAGGGTCTCTTCGGATTTGGAGCCAAGGAGCGGCTTTGCAAACTGCCCGTCCAGCCCCAGCCCACCCCAGCCGGGCGGCTCGCGGCTGACAAGGCACCAACAGTCATTTCTGCAAGAAAAGCAGCTTCGTCCTCCGTCCGCCGGCTTGGCAGCCCAGTCTGCGCAGCGCCATTGGCCGGAGTGGCCGGGCTGATCGGAGACTGCAGCCAACCTGCAACGACCTTGGATGCCAGGAAATGCCCTTTGTGGTATCAAAATTAATTATTTCTTGGAGAAATGTCAGCCGGGCCCTGATGAGTCTGAGAAGTGTAGTCTGAGCTGCTCCCGCATTCCCGGCGAGCTCGGGGGGCCTGGGGTCTGGGCTTCTCTGCACCCAGGGGCAGGAGGTGGCACTTCTCTGTTTTCAGTCCTGGCACCTCTGTGGGGTCCCCTGGGGAGTCTGAAGGTCTTGTCCCAGGCCCTGGTGGCTTTGGTGAGTGGGTGGTCACTGCTGCTGTGGGTCGGGTGTGAAGGGCACACGCCCAGAGTGCGGCCTGAGGTCACTGGTTTCCCTGCCCCCGCTCAGGCCCCCGAGGCTCGTGTGGGCTTCAGGTCGGACCATATCGGTCCCCTCCCGAACCTCATAGCTTCTTGCTCTCTGAGAATAAAACCAAAGCTCTCATGCCGGTGCAGGCCTCCAGCACCACATGGTGCCCCGGCCACGGACCACCCCTCCCGTCACTGTGTTGCTGCTGCGTGTGGGTCTCTGTAGCCTGGTGGGGCCTGGGGGAGAGAGGGTGGCTCCTGGCCAGAGCCTGGGCCCAGCCGGAAGCCTGGATCCCCGGCACAAGGCCCTGCGGCGCCTGCCCGGCCTCCTGTGCCTCCGCCCAGCGCCCCTCCGCGTGCAGCCTGCCCTTGAGGCTGCGGCCAGATCGAGGCCTGAACCCCCAAGAACCGTGTTACCGGCCACGGGGCTGTCTCAGGTTTCACCTTTCAGCCAGTCAATGCCTCGTCCGCGGTCAATACCAGGCTCTCCATCTGGTGCTGGGAGGCAGTTGGGAGGGCGGTGGGCGGGGGCTGGGAGATGGGGAGGGCGGTGCCCGGCCCCTTCAGAGCGGCCAAGCCGGGCCGGGGGCAGCGGGGGTTTGGCCTGTCGGCATGGCGCTGCCCGAGTGCTCGGCGCCACCCTTTCCTCCGGGCATCAAGACGGAACCGCTGGGGGGGGTGCGTGAAGGTGCGTCAGGGCTGAGTGTGACGGGTCGATGGGCCCAAGCCCTGCGTGAGTGGCAGCAGCCGTCGTCCTCACCTTCCCCAGCACCCGCCGTGTGCCTCTGCACGGGGCTCAGGGTACCGCGGCGGCTCCAGTGCTCCGACGCCTCTGCAGAGGGACTGGGGTCTCACCCAAGGCGCTCGTGCACCCCGGGAGGCAGGGCTGCAGCAAGGCCCTGGACAGCGGAGGCCTCAGCCGTGTCCGAGCTGTGCAAGGCCCAGGCCCCTCCAGGGCAGTTGGCCCTCTCCTTCCCGAAGCCCCTCCTCCCATGGGGGAGACGCTCTCCCCACCTGCGCTCGGCCCCCCAGAGCAAGTCGGACCTCCAGGGAGCTCTGAGAGTGTCACGGGTGCTCCCCCTCCCGCCAGGGCTGTGCCAGGCAGGGCCTGGATTTGTTCTGGGGCCATCGCGGCAGCCCCGGCTATCCGGGGGACTGGGCCTTGAGCAGCTCCCGGGGCCCCTCCTGGAAGTGCTTGCTGGGGTCACCTTGAGAGAGAGTAATGGGGGGTCCTGGAGGGACAGACCCCAGCCCAGTATCTCTGCACCACCAGGACGGGACCCCGCCCACAGTATTCATTCATACATTCACTCATCCACACAACAAAGGTCGCTGGGCCCCGCAGTGTCTGGATCTGGGAAAGTGCAGAACAGACTCTCCCACGGCACTCACCGAGCACAGAGCTCCGGCCTGGGCCAGCCGGTAGCCCCTGTGCCCCAGCCATGCCCCCTGGCCCCCGTCTGGGTGCTGTGTGAGGGGAGACCTCTGCATGGGGGACTAAGACCTGCATCGGCACGAGGGCAGCACCCGGAGCCCCTCCAGCTGGAGGAAGCCCCAGAGAGAGCAGAGGGTCTTCCCAGCAACCACCAAGGGCTGCCTCCCCTCCCAGAGGAAGCCCAGTTCCCTGCGGGAGGGAACTCCTAAGTTCTGCGCTCCCAGGAGGAAGGGCTGAGACAGCGAGTGACCAGGGTGACGCTCAGAGGTGCCGGCTCCGTCAGGAGCTCCAGGTCCGCACCGCACGCCAGGTGAGGTCTCGGAGCTTCCTCTGGGCTGGACACCTTGGCCAGAGCCTTCCTGGCTGTGGGGGAACGTGTGGGGTTCTGGGCCCTCCCAGGAGGTGGAGAAGGTTCTCGAAATTAGCCCAAGGCATTCCAAGTCAAAACAGCCACCCTGGTGGCCACTGCTCCGTTCACCCAGACAACAGGGGCTGGAAAAGTGCATCGACCCTGCCTCGTTCTAAGCATGGAACCCACACCTGTCTCCTCGCTCGCCCCTCTGAGCCGGAGGCTGGAGACGGCCTGGGCCGCTCAACGACGGGCAGGGCAAGACGCTAGCACCCTCGGCCACCTGGCTGGGCACCTGCCTGAGCCCCTGAGGATGCTCTCAGGAGCAGGGAGGAGCCCTCCCAGACGCTGCAGGCCGAGGGGCTGAGACGCAGCCCCCGTCTGCTGGCCCGAGGGCTCCCCTTTGCCTCTTGCAGAGCTGCCTCCCGGCACCCCCCACCGGGCCTTGCGCCACCTGCCAGTCAATGCCCGTTGCAGCCAGTTTGGGGCAATGTTTTCCAAGTGCCCACGGATGGCCGTTGCTCAGATTGGCCATTGGAACACAGATACGGTTTTTTTAATTTTTAATTTTATTTTTTTATTTCAGAGTATTACAGGGGTGCCCACCATGTCTGTTAAGTGTGGATTTACACAGGCCCTCCTCCCCACCACCTGGCCGACACCCGATGAATGTTACTACTACGTGTGCACTTCCGTGTTGATCACTTGGCACCAATCTGATGGTGAGTACATGTGGAGCTTGTTTTTCCATTCTCGTGATACTTCACTTGGTAGAATGGGCTCCAGCTCTATGCAGGAAAATACAAGAGGTGCTAGGTCACCATTGTTTCTTATAGCTGAGTAGAACTCCATGGTATACAGATACCACACTTTATTAATCCACTCATGTATTGATGGGCACTGGGTCCACATCTTTGCAATTGTGAATTGTGCTGCTATGAACATTTGTGTGCAGACGTCTTTTTTATAGAATGTCTTTTGTTCCTTGGGGTAAATACCCAGTGGTGGGATTGCTGGATCTAATGGTAGTTCTACTTTTAGCTCTTTGAGGTATCTCCATATTGCTTTCCACAGAGGTTGTACTAGTTTGCAGTCCCGCCAGCAGTGTAGGAGTGTTCCTATCTCTCCGCATCCACGCCGACATTTGTTGGTTTGGGACTTTTTGATAAAAGCCATTGTCACTGGAGTTAAGTGATATCTCATTGTGGTTTTGATTTGCATTTCCCTGATGATTAGAGATGTTGAGCATTTTTTCATGTTTGGTGGCCATTTATCTTCTTTTGAAAAGTTTTTGTTCATGTCCTTTGCCCACTGTTTAATGGGGTTGTTTGATTTTTTCTTGCTGCTTTTCCTGGGTTCTATACGGATTCTGGTTATCGGCCCTTTATCGGACGTGTAGCATGCAGGTATTTTCTCCCATGACAGGTGTGTTTCCAAGGGGCTGATTCAAGAGCCTGACTGGGTCGCGGGGCTGGGGGAGCAGTGTGGTCATGCTACCCAGGGAGGCCCAGGACAGGCCCCGGTGCTGATGCCCTGGCAGGGCCTGGGCTTGATGGCAGCTGTGCCCCTTCTGCACCCCAAAGCGGGCAAGCTCAGCTGGGGGGCAGGTCAGTTGCCCCGACCCTCCCAGGGACACAGGCAGGACAAACACGGGAAGGCAGGAGAGAGGGAGGAGGTTCATCTCCATCCTCTGACGGCACAAGCTGGTAGCTGGGTGTCACGAGAGCCGTGCTGCCGGCTGGGGACCTCACCCCTGCCCTCCATGGGGGAGCTCGAGTCACTGTCATGTGCCTTTGAAAGCACCGTCCCTTTGTCACAGGGGGACCCTCACTGCTGGGCCACAGCCCTCCCCGCCAGGCTGCAGCAGGTCGGGGGACCCCTCCTTTTCCAGGTGGAGAGGTCGAGGCCATCGCCTCCGTCCCTCGGGGTGCAGGCAGGGCCGGCACAAGGAGAGGCCTCCAGCTCCGGGTCAGGGAGTCACCAGCCCCGGGATTACAGCCCTGGCCCCGGCCCCACCAACCGACTCAGCTCAGCTTCTTGAAAAAGGCTATTCTTGGGTCTGCCCAGTAGGTGCCAAGCATGGAGCATGAGTCTGCACTGATGTCAACCTCCGGAAGCGTCCTGGCCGGGGGCCGAGGAGCCTGAGGACCGAGGGGGACAAGTGTTCCCTGGCTGGTGAGTCCTGGGCTGGCTCCCAGGGGCAGTAGCTCCAGCCTGGGACTGTCATCCTGGGTCCGGAGGCTCCAGGCCTCAGCCAGGGACTAGAGAGAGGGCCTGAGAGCGCCCTCCCCTCCAGGGGAAAAGATGACCCTTACTGGGTGGATGCCACCTCCTCCAGGAAGCCCTCCCTGCATCTTCCCTATCTTCCCAACACTGGACGACCCTACTGTACCTCTCACCTGTTGTTGTGTTTGTTCTAAGGTGGGATTTTGGGAGGGGGACGGTGGTCTGAGCGGGCGCTTGGCACCCTCTCTACACTAGGCCCTGTGCTAAGCCCCTTTCCCAAGGGTGCATGACCACCCGATGCCCAGCGGAGGGCTGGAGCCTCTGGGAGGTTGGGTGATGTGTCCAGGCCACCTGGCTCTGGGCCCCACACTGTGCTCATGCTTTGTCCCTGCTCTCAGCAGAGTGTGTGGCCCTTACTGTGGCCTCAGCTAATAGCTCTTGCATAAGTGACCATGCGCCCCCATCTCCATCAAGATTCCCGTGACAGGGGCACAAAGGACCTGTTCCAAGGGGACCAGAGCTGCTTCTGGGGCCCCTGGTTTCTGTGGAGGGGCCCAGGCCCCAGCAGGCAGACCCCAGACTAGGGCCACTCCTGTGCCTCCACCCTTGGTCCAGACGGGCCGGGGTCAGAGTGGGCCACAGGCAGCTTCCATCCCAGAGCCGTCCCCGGCCCCCAGCCCCTGGCCCCAGCCACTCGGGCTCTGCCCATGGCCTCGTGTGTGCGCCCTGGCCTGGAGGCAGCCCCTGCGTGGTCTCCAGGTCTCGACCGTGAGCCAAAGCACCAGGAGGTGCCAGGCAGAGGCCCGCATAGAGGCGGAGGGTCGGTGCTGAACAGGAGGGAATATTTCGTTTTTGGCATCTGACTGCCTCTGCAATGACATCATCAGGTTTTTACTGACTGGGCAATAAAATGGCTCATAACCGTGAATGCGAAATGCTTCGCGGAGTGGCTGCCAGCCGGGCAGCTCGGCGAAGGTCACCCTGGGGCCGGAAGAGGCCACCTTTTGGGCAGCAGCCCCACTGGGAGCCCCAAACACAGCGAGGCCTGGGGGGGGCACAGACCCCTGCTGCCTAGAAGCCCCCACACGGCCCCCCGCAGTGTCCTCTGGGCTAACTGCCCACCCCGTGGCTGTGGGAACGTGGCCCCGCGCGAGCAGTTGCCCGAGTGTGAGTCAGTGGGTTGACGGCCACGGCCACCGAGGGAGGTGAGAGGAGTTCAGTGGAAGAGCTGGGGACCGTGTGGGGGACCAGGGCTCCACGGGCTCCACAGGCTCCACGAGGCTTTCAGGTTCCAGAGAGAGGGAGGCAGGAGGGGTCCTGGGGGGGCTTCATGCCGGCCTTGGGCGCAGCCACCCAGGGCCGAGGCACCAGCGTAGCTGTCCGCCCGTGGGAGGCAGACAGGCCTCGCCCCGATGAGAAGGGGGGTTGAGTGCCCTGTCGGGCTTTTGGAGCTCCAAAGGGTCCAGGGATCTCCCAGAGGTGGGAGGGGACAGCCCACGGGCTCTGCCGTGGCCCTGAGAAGTGCACCTCCGGGCTTGCCCAAGCCCTGCGTGCATGGCCCGGCGCCCCCACCACCAGGGCCGGCCCAGCCCACGGCGGCGCCCTGCCCCTCAGAGCCCCGAGAAAGCTCAGATCCTCCTCATAAAGCCGGAGGAACTGCACCCAGACGAGGGTGCGGGTGTGACCCCAGTCCCACCAGCTGCCACCTGGACATGGCAGGCGGGGCTTGGGCTGTGTATTCTGATATTGTGTGGTTTGCGTTTCAGTTTTGGTTTTTGTTTTCATTTTTTTGAGACAGTCTCATTCTGTCGCCCAGGCTGGAGTGCAGTGGTGTCATCACAGCTGACTGCAGCCTCCAACTCCTGGGCTCAAGTGATCCTCCTGCCTCAGCTTCCCAAAGTGCTGGGACTACAGGTGTGAGCCACCACGCCTGGCCTTGAGTTTCAATTTTGTGTTAGTTTTCTGTGCTGTGTACCAAGTGACCACAAATTTGGCAACCTCAAACGACCCTAATAATTTATTCTGTCACCATTTCCATGGGTCAGAATTCCAGCCTGGCGTGGCTGGGGTCTTCGTGACGCGTCCAGTGAGCTGGGATCAGGTGTTGCTGGAATCGAGGTGTTGACCTGGCATCGGTCCCTCCTGAGGTCGGGGTCCCCTCCCAAGCTCACGTGATTGCTGGGAGAACTCAGCTCCTTGTGGCTGTAGAACTGAGGCCCCATGTTCTGTGCTGTGAGCTGGGGGCCGCTCTTGGCTCCCGGGGGCTGCCGCTGGGCCCCCACAGGCAGCCTGTGGCACATGGCCAGGCCAGGCCACTCCTGTTTAGCTCAAGGTCCGAGCACCTACCCACGGGAGTGACGTCCTGTATGGCGCCACTCAGGGGAGGGATGGCGGAGGGCACGCACACCGGGGTCAGGGATTTGGGGGTTCTGTGTCCCAGAGTCTTGCTTGCAAAGGAAGCTGGGAAACTCTGAGCCCCCTTGTTCCCAGAAATGCCAGTGAAACCCCGGGCTGAGGTGGCTGGAAGGTCCGTGAGGGCCTCCCCTGCGGGACCACGCAGGCTCTGCCCACCTGGAGCCCCTTCCAGACACGGTCCCTGCTCTGACCCGGCAGCGCGCCGGGGATCGGCATTCCCGGCCGGTGCCCCCGGGAACCTCTGCCCACGCAGGTGAGCCCCAGACGCGCAGTCTTCTCATAGCGCTGCCGCCTCTGCTCAGGCACTCGAGGACTCCGATTCAATAATTTATCAGGCCCCGTAATAAATTCAAGGAATACCTCCAGGGTTTTAAGAGCCTGCATCTGACTCCCCCGAGTCTCCGAGTGGGACAGCTGTTCGTCCCACACGCCAGGACTCTGCCAGGGAGCAGCTCCCTGCGGGGCAGGGTGGGAGGCAGAGTGTCCTCCAGGGACCCCAGCTAGTGGCCAGCCCCCAGCCCTGGGGGTCCTTGTTTCTCCAGACGAGGCCAGTGCGGGTGCTGGGGGGCTCACAGCTGTGTCAAGAGAGGCTGGATCCAGGGCGCGGGTTCCCAGCCAAATGCAGCCCAGCCGATGGGGCCTCTTCTGGAGGGAGCGCTGACGGTGGAAGGTGTGACAGGGTCCCCTCAGCTGCCCCTATGAGGTCCAGCTCGAGGGGCGCATCCTCCAACCACAGAGGGTGGGAGTAGAGCACAGTGCACGACTGTGTCTTCCTCCCCTGAGCACCTGCCCCGGGCTGGCTGGGGACTGGCCCGGGAGAGCCACCAGGCGCCCACTGGAGAGCTGGGGGGCAGCACGTGTCAGGGCTCCGAGGGAGGGGTGCAGCGGGCCCTTCTCGCTCCGCTCAACACACTCACAGAGCCGAGGCACGGTGGGAGAAGGAGGCTTCAGAGGGCAAGGGGACCCCCAAGGGCTCAAAAGTCAGCCTGGACCCCTAGGTGCACCCGAGGCCGCCTGGCGTGACCCGCTGCTGCTGGGTGGCCCCAGCAGGCACCTCCCAGAGTGCCCGGGTCCCCACCACGACAGAGCTGTCACCACTCCAGATGGGATGTCTGTCTGCTAGAAACGAATTGCTCTCTGGTGATATCACAGCATGAAATAGAACTTTCTTTACGAGCTGTCGGAGAGGTTTTCCCACTGCTGTTAAGTAACGTGTGCATGCTGGTTTGGCCCTGTGCGTGTGCGCGGCGCATATGTGCCGAGGTCGGGCGGAGGCAGCCTCCCAGGCACAGTGGGGGGGTCGCAGTCCTCCTGCAGTGGGCAGGGCAGGCCTCGTGCCCCACCTCCCACACACAGCCCCACTCCACCAGCTGCAGGGGTGTGCACAGCTTCCTCCCAGCTCCCCCACCCCCAAGGTGCCCCATGCCTCATGTGTTGGGGTTGTGGGGGGGGGGGGCAGAGGGGATGGTGGCACCGCAGTTGTGTCCCATGCTCAGGGCTTGCAGTGCATGCTGACCTTATAAAGGCTCTGAGAAGTCCCGCAGGCTAGATATCCTCTGTCTGTGCAACACAGATATCCACCAGTGACACCACCTTTAGGAGCACTTTTAGGTCCCTGATGCGCTTTGGGGTTTATGGCCCACCGTCCAGGCAGGGAGAGCTGCCCGTGGTCAGAGCTCAGACACTTCCTGCTGACCAGTCTGAGCAGAGCCCTGGGTGCCTCTGCAAGGCCTTGGTGGGAAGGGGTCACAGGCCCAGCGCAGGCCCCACCTCTACAGCCCCCCGTACTCCCTGCACCTGGGTGGGGCCCAGGTCCCTGCCCACCCAGTCCTGCCTGCCCGTGGATCCCGACCCCACACCCAGCCGGGGGCACAGGCCAGGACAGCACAGAGGGGCCGGCCCACAGGTGCAGCCCCTGGAAGCTGGGCATGGGGCATCCTCTTGTTGCCCCGACCCCTTTGAGGGCTGGGCTGGGCCTCCCAAGTCTGCCCCTTCACTCTGGCCGGCCCCTCCCTGGCCGGGGCCTTCCCTGATCCAGAGAAGCCCTGCCTGGCTCTCGGGAGCACAGTGGGGCGGGCCGGACGGGGGCTGGCATGGAGGGGGGAGCCTCTGGCAGGGGGAGGGCCCGGCCCCGTGAGGGTGGCCCACGGCAGAGCTTCGATCCTGTTTGCGGCCAAGTGACATTTCGCCGCCTGGATGTGCCGTGCTTGGTTTACCGTCATCAGCTGTCAGACATTCGGGCTGCTTCCACCTTGGACTATTGTGAATAACGCAGCTATGAACACTCATGCACAAGTGTTTGCTTGAATGCTTCTTTTTAATTTGGGCATAAATCTAGGAGTGGAATTGCTGGGTTTTACGGTTTAGGTTTTTGAGGAACTGCTGGTGAAGCCACTGTGGAAAAGTCTGGCAGTTCCTCAAAAACTTGGCTGTTGTGGGCGGGGGCGCTCCACGTGCCCGGCTGCAGTGGGTGGGCTGGCCAGGTGTGGCGCCCACCCCGTTTGAGAGCCCGGGGCACTCGGCCTCCCAGACCCACACGATGACAGCCGGTTCCAGGGGAGAAACCTGTCAGTCTCTGCCTCGCGCTGGGAGCTCAGGCTAGAGGATCTGCAGGGAAGGAAGCGTCAGTGCAAACTCAGGGTCGGTGGTCGGCCCTTGTTGGGGTGTAAAATATGGGGGAAGATGCGGCTCTGAGAAACCCCGAGAACCCCCCCACCCCATGGCGAATTCGGCTGCTGGGGATTTCACCTCGTTGTCGTGGGCAACCAGGGGTTTCCGGGGCGTCGGGCAGCTTCTGCTGGGATCCCAGAGATGGATGTGGGAGCAGCTCCCGTTGCTGCCCAGGTGGTCATCCTGGCGGGGGTGTCTCCACCCTCCCACGGTGGCCTGACCCCCAAGGCTGAGTGCATGTTAGCGTGGTTGCAGCAGGAGTCCCCGGTCCCCACCACATGCTGCCCCAGCCCATGTCTCCTGGCTGATGGATCAGTTTGATTGAGTCGTTCATTCCTTTGTTCATTCATTCATTCCTTTGCTCCTTCAGTTCTTCAAGCTGTGTGAGCAGGTGCAAAAGGCCCAAAGCTAGGTGAGAAGGTGACCTGAGGCACCCAGACAGCCCCACGCATCCCAGCGCAGCCTCCTCGCCAAAGAGGAGGTGCTGTGGCCCCACTTTGCAGATGGGGAAGCTGAGGCTCGGCGAGGTCAGAAACTGCCCTGAATCCCTCCTCCGCCCTCCTCTGCTGGGACACGTGATGCTGGGCGCTGACCCCACGGTGGCCGAGGGGCTGGCTCAGCGCAGGAAAGCGGTGGGTGTGGGGCAACAGAGCCCCTCTCGGCTCGGGCCCCTCCCCCGGCAGCGAGGGCCGGGACGCGGCTGCTCCCAGGCCCCCCACACTGGCCGTGCCTCTCGGGGAGACTCCCCACTGGCCCACGGAGTGTCGCCAATGCGCGGGGGGACAAGACTCGGTGTGAAGACACCCACATGTGGCATTCTGAGGACAAGCATCTCGCGTGGGTGGTCCTGCTGGACCCCTGAGGCTGCTCCACGGGGGGCCCCGGGGTGGGTGGGTCCTCCCCACACCGGGCGTGGTGACCGTGTGACTCTGGTCCTCCCTGCGCCGTGGGGCCTTGGGGGGGTCAGCTGCCCCTCTGAGCACCAGTTCCTCTTCAGTAAAGTGGGGGGGAACAAAACGCCTCTTAGGGAGGCCTTGGAGCTGAACCGAGAGTCCACACAGAACCTTCTGGAGCACGGGCTGGTCTGCACGCTCTCAAAGCTGGCATGCCCTGTCCTCTGGCTCTGCTCTAGGGACCTTGGGGACTCATGGGGACTGGCCACCCACAGCAGCCCTCCCCCCAGTGCCCCCGCCCTTGTCTGCAAGTGCCGGGCTGTGCGGCCAGGCTGATTAACCGCCGTGCCAACTCCTCACCCTCCTTGCCAGAAGCTTCTGCATCCTTTGCAGGAGTTGCCCGGGACCATTCTGCACCCCGACCCCACGTGCAGGCCGAGTGGGGCGTCCCTGGCCACTGCGAGCCCCGCTCTGCCATGCCTGGAGCAGGAAAGCGGGGTGGGGAGGGCGCCCCGTGGGGTTCCTGGTGCTGTCCCTTGTGAGCCAGGCGGCTCCTGGGTTTCCAGAAAAGCGCTTGGACGTCCCTGAGGGTGAGACGGGGACCCTCAGCTGGGCCCTGGGGCTGGGAGCAGGGCCTGTCTCCCAAGAAGCCCCCAGAGTGCCGGCTCCTGCTCTCTGAGGCCAGGAGACACCGGAGTGGCTGTCAGCCCTACGGGGACCGCTGCCGAGGGTCTGGGTCTCCTCAGAGCCGGCCTCGGGCATCGCCCCAGATGGGGAGTGGGCCGTGGGCCTGGGAGGGGACCTGGAAGAGTGACCCACTTCACCCCGGGGCCGGGGTGGAGGCAGGTTCCTCGAAGGTGTCCCCTGGGCTTAGCCGCAGGTGAGCTCGCTCTGAGCCACACAGGCTCCCTGTCCCTGCGCCCGGCCGGGACCGCAACGCCCGGACAGCGTCACACCACGTGTGGGGCACAGTCTGCCACTCCCAGGCTTCGGGACCCTGAGTCTAGGCCAGGCCCAGACACGTCTGTTACGTGATTCTGGTGCGAAACCCGGGGTGGGGGCCTGGGGTCTCCTGGTCACACATGCCTGTGGTGCCAGGGCCTGGCAAGGGGGTGGCGAGCAGATCCGCCTTGCTGGCTGTCCAAGGTGACCGACAGCTGTCGTGACTCAGGGGTGGCTTGGGAGCCTCCGGAAACCCAGCCATCACGGTGCCATCACTGTCTGATCTGGGCCCCAGTTCTGGGGGGATCCTGGAGTGCCGGGGGCTCAGCCCACTGGGGCCGAGTGTGGGGAGGGAGGTGGCCCCTGGCCCTGCACCCTGGGAGCCGCTGGGTCTGCCCAGGGCACGGGAGGACCAGGCTGGCCTGGTCTCTGAGGCCGCTACAGAGGAGGCGCCTCTGCCTTGGGCTAAAAATAGAGAGGGACGGCTGGGCAGGGGCAGCGGTGGGAGGCCTGTCCGGGAGGGCCCGGGAGGGGCCTGGCTGCAGCCTGGCCCAGGACCCACCGTCAATGGCGCGGGCGCCCCCACCCCGTTCCCGGTGGCCGGGACAGCCGCAGCCCAGCTGACAGGCTATTTTTTCCCCTGCTTGACTAAATATGGTCGGGGAGCGCAGCCCGAGGGGCCTCGGCCAGGGCCGCGTGCCTGGGATGCTTGGCCGGGTATATAAGAGCTGCCAAGGTGAGGCCACTCCTGATCGGGGGGCCCACGCCTGCTCGCCCTGGGGTCAGGCCCTGCCCTCCCCTCCCCCGCCGTGGCTCCCGTGCGGTGCGTGTGAGAGCGTGTGTGAGCGCACACACCCTCGGGACCTTGCCTTTTGTTCCACCCTGACCTCCAGCTCTCTACCTGGTGCCGACCCAGAGGGGCGCAGGAGCGTCCTGCAGAGAGGCCCAAGCAAGGTGTGCAGCTCGGGCCTCTCCGAACTCTGCATCAGCCTCCTCCCTCCCCCTCCCCCTCCCTCTCTCCTTCTCTCTCTCTCTCTCTCTCTCTCTCTAGATCTCCCTCCTGCTAAGTCTGCGCTGCTGCAGGAGGCCTGGGGGAAGGGCAGGGGTGTGGAGAGGGGGTGCCTGGTGTCTTCTTTCTCTCTCTGCCCCCCCACCGCAAGTGCGGATGCATCGGAGCTCCGGCCTGCCCCCACCCCTGCATTCGCGATTGGCTCCAGGAGGAGGTGGCTGCCGCTATCGCCGCTGCAGCATCTCCCGGGGAGCCGCGACCCTGCACCCGCGATGCTGCTGCTGCCGCCGCCGCCGCCACCGCCGCCGCCACCGCCGCCGTCACCAGTCCAGCCTGAGGGGCTCCATCGTCCCAGGCTCCGCGGTGAGTCCTGCTCAGCCCGCCACCACCGCTGGCCGCCGGGACGGCCCCTGCAAACTTGCCCTGCGCTGCGGTGGGGGTGTGCCCGCCGGTGAGGTGGGTGCCGTGGGTGCTGGCGCCGCGTGGCTCCAGCAGGGTGCTTTGGAGTTTTCTCTCGGCTCCGGCATCGTCCACATTTGGAAAACTGCAGAGCCAGCAGCTAGCGGGGCGGGGAGGGCGCGTCCAGCTGAGATGCACGAACTTTGACATGCGGGCATTTTGCAAGAAAGCAGTTGCCCCTGGACGCTCGGCTCGGCGGTGGCCGGGGCGGGGGCTGCAGGGACAGGGGCACGATTCACCCGCCACTCTGCAACAAAGCCCCGGCAGCCGGCAGCCGGAATGTGGTAAACTTACCTTGAACTTGCAGCATGGACCAGGGAGGTGCGGGTGGGCACGGGGGACCCTGAGCAGGGGGCCGGCAGGGCTGCCCCCGCTGGGATTCTGGACTTTGCGGGTAGAGGGTGCCCCCGCCAGGTGTTCTCAGGGGCGGGGGGCACACGTGGACGGAGACTGGGGGCTTCGGGCTCTGGTCCTGGTGGGCTGCGTCTGTGCGGTCCCTGGGAGGCAGTGACTTCCTCATGCCTCCCCACGGTGCTGGGGGTGAGGGGCGGGGGTGGGGGCGGCGCTAAAGAGCCCCGGCCTCGTCCTGCCAGGCGCCAGCTCTGCTTGCCGTGGGGTCTGCCTGGAGGTGGCGGAGGCTCTTTTTCTACCAAGATGGGAAACTTTTTGAAAAGTGACTGATTCACTTGTGAATGGGCAGGAGCTCACGGGGCTCTAGCTGGGTCTGGGGTGACTCTTCTGCCCTCTGGGGCCCCCCAGTGCTCCCCTGGCCCCCAGACCCCATCCGCACGAATGCGAATGCCTGAGGCGGGGGAGGGGGTCCCAGGCTCTGCCGTCTCCTCAGGGGGCCGGGAAAGGGGGAAGCCCCCCACGCCACAGGCCTGCGGGAGGCAGAGACAAGCTGCTCACCCACCGGCCGGGAAGCTGGGGCTGGGGCTGCGGTCTGGGCTGCCCTTTCTTACCCTTGGCTGACGGAAAGGGTGCCACTCGCAGAGGGCACGTCACGTCTCTCTGCCAGCGGCTCCTTCCTCCGTGGAGGTGCCTCCCAGAGCCCTGCTCACAGCCCCCACGTAAAGCTCCCGCCCAGCCATGCCCGGGACCTGAGCCGCAGCCTCCACACACCTCGGCCTCCGCAGAGACCTTGTCCAACCCTGGGGGTGAGAGTGGGATGCCCTCCTGCTGTCCCCTCCCAGGAGCAGGCTGGCGACAGGGTCACAGCGGACGTCGTCCTGCTGGTGAGGAGGACTGGAGTCCTCTAGGTCCTGGGGCTGCCCTCCGGCCCCACTGCAGGGTCAACGCTCGGCAGGGGCCAGGGCTTGGTATTTGTGCCTGGTCAGGCCCCCCCCCCCATGGCTCTCTGCCTCTGCCCCACGGGCACCTGCAGGCACCTGCAGTGCCGCCTCCTTCCACGTCCGCCTCCTTACCTGCAGGGCGCCTCCTTCCACGTCCGCCTCCTTACCTGCGGGCCTCGCCCTGCGCAGTGGTGGGGTCTCCACCCCCCGCAGCTCTCCTCCCACCCCCGCCTGTGGGGACCTAACCTTGAGGTCCCGTTGGTCTCCTTTAGCCTCTTTCTCTGTGTTTTGCAGACTCCTGCTACTCGGCTGGTCTAGAAGTTATTAGGGAAGAGGGGACCTGTACTTCTCCACTCACAGAGAAATTTAAAAATGCAATGGAAAAATTACCAATACAATTAAGTATTACAAAGTGCTTAGTTTGCCACTTGCTAAGTTTACTTAAACCCTCTTCAACGGGTTCATTAGAAGCTGGTGAGCAGGGGAAATTCATTAGCAGGAAGGCAGCCCCTGCATTCGACTGTAAATTGGTATTGATCAGGGTTGGCGGGGGCTGGGCGCAGGCCACAAAGAGCCAGGTGAGGGGCCGGCCGCCCGGGTGCCGCAGCTGTGAGTGGTGACGGTGTCCCACTGACCACTGGGTGCCCGTGTGAGCTGTCAGCTCTGCACAGCCATGGCTCCAGGTGGGCCGCGCTATGCCCATGCCGAGGCGGAGGTGGCTCAGCGCGGTGACGCTGCCGGGCGTGGAGAGGGCAGGAGAGGAGAGGGAGGGAGGGTGCAGAGTGCCAAAGGAGGAGACGGCCAGTGGGGAGAAGCTCCCTCGCCGGCCGGGCGTCCGCTCCATGGCTGGGCCGTGGCTGCGGGAGCTGCCTGCCAAGTGGATGCCTCGGGAGACGCGGCCTCTCTCTGGGGACATGGGGACCTCTGAGCACTGTCTTGCTCACTCACATCGGCGAAGAGAGGCTCTGGCCCTCCCCTTGGGGCCTCCCGTTCCTGGGAGGCAGAATTCACCAGGGACCTGCCCAGGAAAACGCCGGCTGCCCAGGTAGGCCCCCTGGTTTGCTTCCGGGGTCTCCCGGCACCACGTGCCACTGTCTTGAGCTCCTTGTCTGGCTCAGGAGTCCTCCAGCTCTGGGAGAAGGTGGCGGTGGGTCCTGTGAGGGGGGTCCAGCCCCTACAGCCGCGGGTGGGGGCTGCTCCCCGAGACTGTCTCTCTGCTCAGTCCTGTCTCTGCTTGGGTGGGACACGGGGGCTCAGAGGGGCCAGGTAGAGAGGGCGGGGGCTGGCTGGGCCTTGGCGCGTGTCTGGAAGTTTGGGTTGTGGACGGTGCATCCTGTCCCTGGCGTGGGGGCAGCGGCCTGGACCTCGTCTGACTCCGTTGCGGGAAGACTGGGCTCCCGTCAGGGCAAGTGAGGGGCTGAGCTGGGGCCGGAGGCTTTCCGGGGCCTGCTGTCTGCCCTGCCATGTGGACTGCGTGTGTGCCTGTGCGTGCGGGGGTCCCAGGGCAGAAGGCAGTGGGGAGCCATGGGGCCCCCGGGGACAGCGGGACGCAGGCAGAGGTGCAGGGAGGGCTGCGGGTGTGGACGTCGGGGCCTCCCATCTGCCTCCCCGCACCCGACGGCACAGCCTGGTGGCAGGGCCCTTCCCGGGCCTGCGGACGGCCTGCTTGGGAGACATGCTTCTTTATATGCCCATATGGACCTGCTGAGCTATGGAATGTAAAGAAGTATGTATCTCAGGCAGGGACTCTCTCGCCGGCCGGGGCAGTCCACACGGGCAGGTGGCTGTGGCGGGGCGGGAATGGGTGGCAGGCTGCCTGGGCGTCGGTGGGCAGCCACGTCCCTGCCGGCATTGTTCTGTCACTTTGCCTGTGTCAGCAGGTGGAAGCGCTCACCAGACATTAAATATTCAGCGTGCTGACTGCGGCAGAGGGAGGGCGGGCCTGGCGGGCTTGGGTCCGCGGGGCTGGTCGGGCCAGGGGCACGGGGGCCTTGGCCTGGGAACACCGAGTGGTGGCGGCTCTGGGGGCCCCGCTTACGGTCACCCGAACCGGCTGCCCAGAGGCGTAGAAGAGCCGCCTGGAAGGGCAGACGGCTGGGGTGGGGGTTGGGGGCTCAGTGTGGGGGGCTTTGACCGGAAGCCTCTGGCTTCACGCGGGCTCCGCGGCAAGGCAGGGGTGAGGCCGGCCCGGTCACGCCTCGGGCGGTCGGGTGGGGGCCACAGCTCCCGGCAGAGTCTCGGGGTCAGGCCCCTGCCACCCAGGCCCCGCTCCTCTGCCTGGGGGTCTTTGGAAAGGAGCCAAAGGTGCTGACCTGTCCTGCCTAACCCCCAGCCCAGCCTGGAGCGGGAGTCGGGGGGGGGGGGGCGGGGGTTGGATTCTACCAACTGCCCGGCTCATCGGCAACACCCCCGCCCCCGCACTCCCCGCCAGAGCCAGCACCGCTTTCTGTTTCCACCAAATCCAACCCCAAGCACTTTTGCTGTGAAGCCAGGCAAGGTTTTGGCAAAAGCCGCGTGTGTGACCCAGGGCCCTCCCTCTGCTGGGGGCCGAGTCCCCCTCAGGACCAGGGGCTGGGAGCATGTCCTTTGGGTCCCAGGAGAAGGGCACAGATTCTGGACCAGATCTGAGAGACGCTTTCCCACCAAGCGGGTCCTGGGGGCCAGATGATGGGCGGAGAGCCAGGGGCCCTGGCAGTGGCCGGCTGGAGGGAGGGCGGGCGTCCACGAGGCCGTCTGCAGCCTGGGGTGAGGCCGTGTCCCTGCCGGGCGCCCAGGCCTCAGGCTGTTTTCGGGAGTGTGCTGCCTCCGCCCTCCCGCCCTGGCCTCTGGTGGGCCCTCTCCTTCCGCGGCGGGAAGTTTTGGGTCTGGGGGCAGCCAGGTCACCTGAGCAGCAGGGACCAGCGCCAGGAGCCTCTGGACAAGGGGCTCTCTCAGGCGGCTCCCCCAGGGTCTGGGGCTGGCTGCAGCTGAGGGAGAGAGGACCGTGCGGCTGGGCCCCTTCTGGAAGCTGCATCCTCTCACTGTGCGGCTCTGCCTGGGCGTGGCAGCCAGGGAGGTGGCATTGCCCTTGGGCCACTGGGCCCAGAGAGGTCAGTGCCCAGCACCCCCCGGAAGGTCATCTCTGCCCCCTTCGCTTCCAGCTCCGGCCGCAGGGAGGGAAGCAGCCAGGCGCGTGGCCACCGAGGCCGCGGGCGGCCGCAGACACACCACTCTCTTCCCCTAGATGCGGCTGCCGTACATTAAAGCTTTATTGCAGGATGTGGTGTTTAAATAAAAGCATTAGTGTTTGGGAATTAGGTTTGACTGAGCAGTAAAACTAGAGAGTTCACAGGGAGAGGCCGCGGCCCCCTTGGCTGTAAATCGCCTCCAGCCTCTGATCCGCTGAATGAGAAATGAGCAACCCCCATGGGAGCTCGGGCCTCTCCCCGCGCGTGACCCGCTGGCCCTGCCCTGGGCCCCCGCTGGGGCCTGGGGTCTCCTGTGCACCCAGCTCCAAAGGGTGGACGGGAGCCCTGCCCAGCTGGCGTGGAGCGTGGGCCGGGACCTTCCTCCATGGGGTCTCTGGGCCTCTCCACGTGAAGGTGGGGAGAGCGGCTGGGCGGTGTGGACGCCGGCTGTCTCTCCCAGGTCGGGGTGCCACCCAGCTGTGCTGCTGCGGGTGCTGAGGACTCTTGGGGGAAAGGAGCCTGGCACATGGCCGGTGGGGGTCGAGGCTGGACATGCCTCCCCCTTGGGACTTGCCTGCCAGCTGGGGTCCCGGGGGGTGTGGCTGTGAGGAGGCCGTGCCCTGTCTCCGACGCTCCGGGGCAGGCAGCACCGCGTGGGGGCTCCGGGTTTCCCAGGACACTCTGGAGACCTTTGCTCCCCGGAATGGGGTGGTGGGCGCAGGTGCTGGGCAGCAGTAGCCGTGGGGACCGTGGCACTAAACCCTCCTCTTCTGCGTCTCACAAACTCTAGCCGTGCTCCCAGTAAGATGTCCACCCCCCGAGTAGACCTCAGGAGCACGGTCTGCGGGAAGGGATGGCCCTGCTGCTCTGCGTGTGTGTGCGTGTGTGCGTGTGTGCACGCTTATGTGCATGTGTGTGAGTGTGTGTGTGCACGCTTGTGTGCATGTGCGTGTGTACCACAAGAACCAGTTATCTTATTTTTGTAGCCAGGTGGTCCCGTAAGTTGTGGCACCCCCTTCTAAAGAGGGGGTGGCTGGCGACTCCAGTGTGGCGGCGCATCCGTCAAGCGTGGGAAAGCGTGTATCGCGCAAGTGTGTCAGAGCCGGGTGGCCCCGCGGAGAGCTGCCCGAGCTGCGCGGCAGCAGCAGCCGCCCCTGAAACTCTCGGCCTAGTGTGAAAACGTCGCACGGAAGAATAAACTGCTACTCGAGTGACTAGATTGACCCACAGGACGGATATTTTAGCTGCCGTAGCCGAGTCAATCAGACTCAACATCCCTTGAATTGCAAATTTCCTCCCCAAAATGCCCTAAATTTAAGCTGAGACGACAGAGTAACGGGGACCAGCTCTAGGGCGCAGCCAGGAGAGGCAGGCGTGGTTTGTGGGGCGGGGAAGGCCGGAGGAGGGCGGCCGTGCAGTGGCATCCGTCGCTGTCACCTTGGCATGGAGGGTCCCCGGCGATCCGAGAGGCTTCATGCTGACTCGGCCCGGCCTGTGCACCAGCTCCGTGCCTTTGACGCCCCTGGGCAGGGCGCTGACCTGGGGTGGTTGCCTTGGCGTGGGGGTGTGGGCTCTGGCTTTCTGGGAGACCCTGGCCTCACCCACTATCCCTGGCCCCCCAGCAGCCTCTGTTCCGGTGTCCTGGACGCATGACACCCGGGAAGAGGTGGGCACGACTTTCGGGAAGGGACAACGGCGGCGGCTCCCGGAGACACAGGCTGTCTGCTCCTTCCTGCGGTCCAGGGCCCGGCCAGCCAGAGCCTGGGGCTCGGAGGGCCCTCCCGGGGAGGCCCAAGGTGCCCAGTGAGGACTGCGGCCGCCGGCGCAGACTTCCCGGCTGGCTCTGACCCTGAGTGGGGAGGAGCTGCTGCCCGGGAGCTGCAGTGCTGCGCAGGCGGTGCCAGGGCGGCGCATCTCAAGGGCAGGGACCGGAGGCCACCAACAGCCCAGCAGCTGCTCCTGACACAGAGGGACCCGGCCCGGCTCCTACAAAGCGGTCACCACAAAGACGCTGCGAAATCAGGCCAGCTCACCCCGATTGTCAGAGGCGCGACTCAGCCTGCAGGCCAGGGCCGCTGCCCGCACTACCTGAGCTGCCCTGATTGCGTGCAGCGTGTGCCGCTGGGCGACGGAGCTGCTGGGCGCCCGGACCTCCCAGGCCCCTGTGCCTACCCCAGGCACAGAGCAAAGGAGAGATGGCCCCACCGCGGCAGTGCGGGGTGCAGGGTCGCCAGCTGGTCCCTGGCCAGGAGGTGGTCATGCAAAAGACCTGGAGCTTGAGAGTCTGGGGTCCCCTCCCCATGGGGTTGGGCAGGAGCAGGGACTCCTGGGCTGGGGCTGGAGGCAGGTGTGTGTGCGTGTGTGTGTGTGTGTGTGCACATGCGTGCATGGAGGACAATTTCTGGGACGAGTGGGACAATGACCCAGAGTATTTTTAACATCAGGGAAGAGAGAAGACAGCTGTCCCTAAACCTGTCATGGGGGGGCTCTGTGGGGACTTTGGAGGTTGAAGGACACCCAGGACAGATGTGCCATGTGGGCCCTTGTGCCCTGGCAGGCCCTTGTGCCCTCAGTCATGCCCAGATATGGCACCAAGGCTGTGTGTGTCTCCCAGCCGCCCGCCAGGGCCGGTATAAATAGTGCGAGCTCTCAGCTGTCCTGTCAGACGCTGAACTCTGATGACTTGGGCGGGACGAGGCCCAGCAGCCCCCTTGGCCCCGCCGCCCCCCATGTGCCCGACGCCAGCAGCTGCAGTGGCCACGGCAGTGGTGAGCTCTGAGCTCCGCACGTGGTCTCCCCTCACCTGGCCCTTTCGAGGGCTGTAAGTCCAGGAGGGACCAGGGACCTGCTGTCCCTTCCCATGGGCGTGGCAGGGCCTTTCCCACCAGAACAGTGCCGAGGGCTGAGCCCCAGCCCCAGGGCGCCGGGACACGGCCTGGCTCTGCTGCCTCGGGCGTGGCCCTGCAGCAGGTGGAGGCTGCCGGGGGGCCGTGCCCCCCACCCCCCCAGGGCCTCCACGTCGGCCCCTGCCTCCCGCACAGCGTGGAGGCCTCGCAGCCAGCAGGGCAGCACCGCTGTGTCCCCGCCACCTCTAACTGAAGAAGTGAGTCTCTAACGGTGGAATTTCAGACACCTCCCGGGACCTGTGGAGCAGATGTCCTTAAGTGGGGTATGACAGGGCTTACCCAAGGCCCTCAGACATAGGGTGCCCCCCAGCCCGAGGACAGATGACACACTTTCCAGTCCTGTGTGTCCGTGCACTGGGAGACCTCACCGAGCTGGATCGTGAGCAGAAAACGTGCTGGCAGAACTGGGAGAGCAAGCGCACCGTTGTGTGTGTGCGCAGGCCGGCCCTCCACCGTGTCCCAGGGCCTGTGGTGGCCACAGGGGACCCTACTGCTGTTCTATCTGATGCCACCCTTGAGCTCCGGGCTCGGCAGCTGCCAGGCCCATGTCTGCGGGGGGCTGGGGTGCAGCAGGTGTCCCACCCGCGGCAGGGGCTCCAGCACGACCCTGCGATGCCAAGTGGCTTCTCCTCATCACGGGACACGCGGCATTCCTCTGCCGCCGCCGTGCCCTCCCGTGGCTGCGGGGCTCTCTGACCCCTTCTGAGCCAGACACTTTCTCCCTTCACCTTAAACCCGCTTGTACCCCAGCCCCGTCTTTAAGATAATAAGACACAAAAACCTATCTTGCCATTTTTGCAAAGGACAGCAAAACAATCACGCGTCCGTCCCGCCCCTGCCTCCCGCCTGGCCCCTGCTCCTTGGGTCTATTTGAGGCGAAATTTATCTCTAGGAAGGTCCCATCAATTTGCCCGGCTCTTGTGTTGACAAGTTTATTAAAAACGCGGGCAACTCTGTATTAAACTTTTATCAGTGTTGAGAAATAATACATTTCTTTTTTGGAATAGATAGAAAAGTTATGGATTTGGGCTGAGCGGGTCTTGTTCGGCGTTTGCCTGAGTCAGCGTTCTGGTAGGAGCCGCGGTTTTGGGGTGTGGAGTTTCCTGTGCCTTTCACTGCGGGTCAGCGCCCGGGGGACCCCCAGGCTCCTGCGGGGACCCGGCCAGGGCTGCTTCCACTCACGGGCTACCGTAATTCTCTGCTATCTATTTTAATAATTAACCAAAATCTGGAATTAAAAATTAATTCAGTGGTGAATCTGAGTGCTAATAGGTAATGTTGCTGCCTGGAGAATTATTAGGTTATTGACGTTTAAATTTTAAAAGCTTCATCGTAAGAAACACAAAAAGCCTCCAGATACGAGTTGGCGACATCCTCATGGGGCGGGCAGGGGTGCCGCAGCCTTCGAAGCCAGTGTGGGCAGGAGCTGCCCTGTCCCTGCCACCGGGGTCGTGTGACTGGGGTTGGGGGGGCCCTGGCCCCCTTGGGCGCCCCGAGGCTCTGCAGTGAGTTGGGGGGTGGGACACGCTGCCGGTCGCGGAGGGTGGCGTCTTTGGCTGCAGGTGGCACTGGCTGTCGGCTGTCCTGGAACAGAAGTTGCTGTTGCATCTTCACAAGGATGTGGTCGTAGCGTCCGCTGTGCTGGAGTGAGGGGCGCAGTCCGCTGGGGTGTCTGTGTGTTTTCTGCCCAGAGTGGCTGCCATCCTGGAGGTCCTGGGCCGGGGTCCCCGCCCAGCTGGGACAGGGCCATGGAGTGACAGCAACTGCAGGCTGCATGGGACTGGTGCTCGCACACGTCACAAAGCCCACGCGGCCACCGCCACTCACACTTCCCACATGGAGAGGCTGAGGCTCAGAGAGGTTGAGGAGGCCCCCGGGAGCCCCCAGCTTGGTGTGTGGTGCTCGGAGCTCAAGGTTACCCTCTGCCACGCCAGAGGTCAGACCTGGGGGCAGCTGGGGTGCAGGGGCCGGTCCTGCTGAGCGTGTGCCGACTTCAGGGCTCGCCTGTGCCCTCTGGGTCCAGCCTGGGGTCTCGGGGCCCCTTGCCAGGTGTGGGAGGGCTTCCTGGAGGAGGGGGCAGCCGCTGCTCTCTCCTGGGACCTCCCCTTCCCCGGTCGTCACCCAGTCAGGGCAGGGCTGGCCGGCGAGGCCCAGACCCCTACAGCCGGCGGGGCTTGCACACCCTTCCCACTGTGATCTGTGTCTACATCACTGTTTGCTCCAATTATAACTAATTGGACACATATTGCGTTTTCATAGCATCTAATTTTCTATCGATTTTAACAGGCTGCTGGTGTTTTCGGCGGCGATTGCCCGCATCTCGTACCGTTGCTGCTTAAAAATGCTGAGTGTACTTCCCTGTGTGGGATGACTCCATCAGCAGATGTTTTAAAACCTATTTAATTGTTTGGTTCATAAAATGCACAAACTGTAGTAGCTGCGGCCTCATTCTCTTTAGCAGCCTGGTAAAAAGCGAGGCAGAGGATGGTGGTTTTCCAGTGAAACCCCACCTGGCTCCAGCCGCGGCCCCGCTGTGCTGGCAAACGTGAATTCACCAGGAGCGCGTGGGCCGTCTCCCTGCCAGGCCATGGCACCAAGCCCAGGGGCGCCGAGGGTAGTGGCCGGGAGCCGTCCCTGCCTTGGCGAGCTCACGTGCTCACGGGCAGGCGTCGCTCACGCGGATGCAGAAACCGCCAGAGCCAGCCCGAGAGGGCCTTGGTGACTCTGCCGCTCTGGTGTCCTCCTGGGCTCGGTCCCTGCCCGGAGGACCAGGAGCAGGCGGGGTGGCCGGGGGGCGGGGGGGTGCTGTGGGGGCCTGGCGGGATGACAGCCGTGCCGGGAGGGGAGGCAGGACAGCGGGGGCTGCAGCATCGTTCGGGGAAGGCGAGAGCCGAGGCCGAGGATGTGGGTGGGGGCTCCTGGGGGGTGGGCTCCTGGGGGGCCTTTGAGTCCCGGGGCCATGAAGGAGATTTGGGCTTTGGGGGATGTTGGCATCTTGACCTTTTGGAAGAGAAAATACAAAATGCAAGGAGGGCTCCCTGGATGGCCCGAGGTGAGCGTGACCCGGGGTGCGGAGGGGGAGCGCAGAGCGTCTGTCAGGTCGAGCACAGATACCCACGTTGATGCGACTGGCCGGGGCGGCAGGGAAGTCACTGGGACTGCAGGGTCCGTCCCTTGTGGGCTGAGTCATGGGCACAGCTCCCGCACGTCTCGGGCAAACACAGCGTGGGCTCATTCCTTCAAATTCCCAAGTGACGGTGTGGATCATTCGGCAAAGATTGCAAAGATTGCCCAGGCCTCGTCAGGGCAGGAGAGCCGGGGCCTGACCACCCACCCAGCGCCCACAGCAGCCCACAGGGGCAGGTGTGGGCTGGGCCCTGCGTGGGACGCTGTCCCCAGCCTCTGTGGCCTCCTGACTGGGCGATGCAGGACTGGGCTCTGCTGACCTCTGCTGGCCTCTGTGAGCTTTGGGTGCCCAGGGGGGCAACGGCCCTGGGTGTGCAGAGCGTGTCTGGCGCCCTGGTAGCTCAGTGCTGCTCAAAGCTTGCGACAATGAGGACAGCAGCAGCCACGTGCCACACGCCCAGGCCACGTGTGGCCGCACCGTGGTGGGCTTTGCAGCCAAGCCCGTGGCTCTGGTGTCTCGCGGGTGAAACGACCTGGTCTGTGTTTGCTGTGTTTATTGACACGCACTGACTCTCCTGACCCCGTCCCGACCCCGTCCCGGCTCTCGGGCTTGTCTTCGCTCTGCGTCCCCAGCGGCCTTGGCAGAGGTCCGGCCAGGCCAGAGGTGGACCAAACGTCCTCCGAAGCCACGAGGCCCACCGAGAAGCATGGTGACAGCCCAGGCACGGGGCAGAGGTTTGGTGTAATGCGCAGGTCCGTCCATTTGGGGGAAATTCCTCCAGGTTTGTACAGAAATCAAAGTGCAAGCCTGGGGTCAGAGGGAGCACCCATGCCAGCTAAGGAGGGGACC
The DNA here is from genome assembly GCA_028533085.1 of Varecia variegata. Lineage (NCBI taxonomy): Eukaryota > Metazoa > Chordata > Mammalia > Primates > Lemuridae > Varecia > Varecia variegata. The sequence continues at coordinate 208,017,785 of CM052436.1, forward strand.
ATGCCCGGTGAGACAAAGTGGCCCCCAGTCAGCAGGGTGTGGCTTGTGCCCTGAGGTTGGGTCTGGGGCTGGCACATCCGCAGGTGACGGTGCCGGGTGCCCTCCCTTGGTCCCTGCTGCAGCCGTGGGGGCCAGGCCCGGGCTCCATGTGCACCGGCCCCGCTGGTCCAGTCTTCCGCTCCACGAGGAGTCTCGACAGTGGTGACGATGCATAAACACAGGCCGCCCCGGGGTCTGCACACTGTCTCACTGAAGCCTTGGGGTCCACACGGCACCTCCGTGCTACCAGAGCAAAGAGAAGAGAGGCATTTGCCGAGTGTGAGGCCAGTGGCCCGAAAGCCTCTCTGTCTGTCTCTGCCAGGGGACGCACGGCCAGTAAGGCCGGGCCTGGCTCCTGCCGCCCGGGTGGGCTTCAGGGAGGCAGCGCAGCACAGCACGGGGCTCTCTGGAGGGTCCATGGTGGGACGGTCAGGGAAGGTGGCTGCAGACACTCCAGCCTTTGGGTTGGAGCCAGCTGGCAACGCTGAGGGTGGTCCCAGTGCCGTGGCCTCACCCCACTGCCAGCCCCCTTGGTGTCCGTCCCTGCAGCGCTAGGGGGACAGAGAGAAACGGGTGTGGCAGGAGGGGCAGCCCGAGGGCTGAGGTGAGGGGTGCGTGCGGTCGCCCCGAGCTGGGCACGGTGCTGGCACCAGGGGAAGCTGGCACGCACAGGACGCCGCGTCCCTGCACTGCCAGAGCCACGCTCCACCCCCACGTCACGGCCCTGATGAATGGGTGTCGCAGGAAAACTAATTTTCTAAACGGGAACTTGCTCTTCTGAGTCACCGAGGGGGATGGGAGCGGATGCAGCCACGGCCTCTGTCCTCACCCCGACCCCCACCTGGTGGGCAGGGGAGCTGCCCCCCGTGCGAGAGGAGGGCAGGGCTGCGGGCTTGGGGCAGGGGGCCCCGGCCGCGTGAGGGTCGGGCCACGTGGGCCCCCAGGCTGTCCTCCCACCCCCACGCAGAGTGGGTGTCCCTGGACCGCAATGGCCCCTGCCCACCCAGAGCCACCCCCAGTGTCGGGCAGGGCCTGTCCTGCCTCAGCTCTGGGTCGGGTGGGGGGATAAGGGCCCAAAGCCTGTGGGTCCCTGTCCCCCCAGGACATGAGCACCATGGTCAGGGGTGTGGACAAGTCAGGCGTGAGTGAGAAGCAGAGGCTGCCGGGCACCCTCCGCCCCCCCGGACATCTGGGGGGCCCTGACCAGACTTGGGGGGTGAGAGGGTGGTGAGCATGTCTGTGTGTGTGAGCATGTCTGTGCATGTGTCTGGTGTGTGCATGTGTAGTGTGTGTGTCTGGTGTGTGCAAGTGTAGTGTGTCTGGTGTGTGCATGTGTAGTGTGCCTGTGTCCGTGTGCGTGTGTCTGGTGTGTGCATGTGTAGTGTGCCTGTGTCCGTGTGCGTGTGTCTGGTGTGTGCATGTGTAGTGTGTGTGTCTGGTGTGTGCATGTGTAGTGTGTGTGTCTGGTGTGTGCATGTGTAGTGTGCCTGTGTCTGTGTGTGTGTGTCTGCTGTGTGCATGTGTAGTGTGCCTGTGTCCGTGTGCATGTGTCTGCTGTGTGCATGTGTAGTGTGCCTGTGTCCGTGTGTGTGTGTCTGCTGTGTGCATGTGTAGTGTGCCTATGTCCATGTGTGTCTGCTGTGTACATGTGTAGTGTGCCTGTGTCCATGTGTGCATGTTTAGTGTGCCTGTGTTCGTGTGCGTGTGTCTGCTGTGTGCATGTGTAGTGTGCCTGTGTCCGTGTGCGTGTGTCTGGCATGTACATGTGTAGTGTGCCTGTGTCCGTGTGCGTGTGTCTGGCGTGTGCATGTGTAGTGTGCCTGTGTCTGTGTGCATGTGTCTGGCGTGTGCATGTTTAGTGCGCCTGTGTCCGTGTGCGTGTGTCTGCTGTGTGCATGTGTAGTGCGCCTGTGTCCGTATGCATGTGTCTGGCGTGTGCATGTGTAGTGTGCCTGTGTCCGTGTGCATGTCTCTGGCGTGTGCATGTGTAGTGTGTGTGTCTGGTGTGTGCATGTGTAGTGTGCCTGTGTCCGTGTGCATGTGTCTGGCGTGTGCATGTGTAGTGTGCCTGTGTCCGTGTGCATGTGTCTGGCGTGTGCATGTGTAGTGTGCCTGTGTCCGTGTATGTGTGTCTGGTGTGTGCATGTGTAGTGTGCCTGTGTCCGTGTGCGTGTGTTTGGCATGTGCATGTGTAGTGTGTGTGTCTGGTGTGTGCATGTGTAGTGTGCCTGTGTCCGTGTATGTGTGTCTGGCGTGTGCATGTGTAGTGTGCCTGTGTCCGTGTGTGTGTGTCTGGCGTGTGCATGTGTAGTGTGCCTGTGTCTGTGTGCGTGTGGCTCTGCACAGGTCCCTGCGGAGCTCGGGGGCCCCCTGGGCGGGGCGGGGGCTAGGCCTGAAGCTGCTGCGGGACGTCTGCCTGGTGGAGCCGCCTTCGTCGTGGACATCGCCGTCTCCTTGGAGCCGGGAGCCGAATGCTTTGCTAGAGCTGGTAAAATGGAACCAAATCAACTGTTCAATGGATTTGGTCCCCTTCAACCAGCTGTAGCTGCGCATTGATCGCACCGCCCCGCCCGGCTGCAGGACCTGTGAAAGCAGCCTCCGTTTCCGCTCCAGGGCTGAGCTCAACACGTGTGCCGGCCTGCGGGTCCGCCTGCCCCGGCCAAGCCGCCGCTCTCTCCTTGAAACTTCCTCCCTGGAAGGACGCCGCCGGAGCCCCGCAGGAATGAGCCGTGTTATGCCGGTGACCTAAGGGACATCCTGGTGTCTGTCGCCACTGGGGCCGGCCCAGGCTGGTGGCCTCTCTCCAGGCCGCGTGGCTGGGTGCTGGGGCTGGGGGGGAGACGGCGTGAGGGGCCACTGAGCAGGACCCTCCCCGTGGCCTGTGGCTGGGGAGGAGGCCCTGCTCTGGGACCCAGGGACCACCCTCTCGTGCAGCCGGGGCCCACCGCACGGTGGGGGAGCCGGGCCCCCTGCAGGCACGTAGCAGGGAGCTGGGATTCGTGTGCAGACTGCAGGCCGGGCCGTAGCACCCGGGCGGCACGTGGAACCCACTGGGCAGGACCCCCAACCACACACCCCTTCCCGGGCAGGGCCTGCCAGGAATGAACCCTGACTTTGGTCAGAGCCGCAGGGCTGGGGCCTCACCCCAGGACAGGTCAGGCCTGGGCTCAGACCCTGGGAGGGCAGCCAGGAAGGCGCGTGGCGGAGAGAGGGTGGAGCTGCCCAGACGGGTGCAGAGGGCAGGTTCGAGGGCAGTGGCCCCTCCAGCCTGAGCCCTGGCTCAGTGGGCCACGCTGTCTCCTCACCCCACTTCAGCGACGTCCCAGTTCCCAGGGTCAGCTCAGCCCTAACTCCCAGGCGGCCCCAGCATCTGTCTTCTCCCACAACAAATGTGTCCCCAGGTGGGGAAGGCCAGGAGCCCCAGGGCTCCCCCGAGGGCCAGCACGGCGGGGTGGGGGGGGGCAGCGCCCTCCTCTAGCACCGGGGGCTAAGGTTTGGGGACTCCGGACTCCAGCGTGGGGCTCCAGGTGGGCCCTGCTGCTGATGGGCCATGTGACTGCGGGTGGCTGCTGGGCTGTCGGCTGCTCCGGTGCCTCTGGGTGGAGGGGAGGACGTCAGCCCCTCCTGGGGGCCCCGGAACAGCCCCAGCCTCCCGGGAGCCTCGCGGGGGCTCTGTCAATGCACCCTTTACAGCGGGCAGCTGAGCAGGTGCGTGGCTCTCCCCCCCCAACCCCATCGAAGACTTTCAGGGTGGCCTAACCCCGAACCTGCCAACCCCGAGGGGGACGGTGCGGAGCACTGTCCTCCCATGAGGTCTAGTACAGGCGACATCCGTCCGTTGGGTGGGAAGACTCGGGGAGTCCTCCCACACCGAGGGCCTGGCGGGATGCAGATGTCGCCTGGCCCTGCTCCCGTCACACCTCCCCAGAGGGCGGGAGTGGAGCAGCTTTCAGCCCCGTGTCAAATGCTCCACCTGGGTGAGGACTTGGGGCCACACCCAGGTCTTGTGGGAGACTTTTGTGTGAATATTTAGCCGAGAGCAGGACTGGGAGGAGCCCGCAGCTGTCAGGTGGCCCCGGGAGAGCTGCCCCTGGCAGGGCCTCAGCGCGGCAGAGGCTCTGGGACAGGAAGAGAGCCCAGGACGAGGTGGCCAGGGTCCGGCCACATGCCTGAGGGCCCCCTGCCCTCCGCTCTGCTCTTCCCAGGACATCACAGGGTTGTACGACGCTGAGACCCTGCCCCGCACTTCGCACACACCCTGTGCCTCCGCCCCTAGATCACTGCGGGTGCCGCTGGCTCCTGGCCCTCACCCGGGCATCTGGGAGGTCCCTGGTGAGAACCACGGACGGCACAAGCCTTGCCGTGCCCAGGGCAGGGCCAGGTCCACAGTGGTCACCAGTGCAGCCCTGCTCTTGGCACCTCACCCGTGATCGTCAGACGACTCGGATGAAATGGTGAGAAGCTGACAGGAGCCCACACGGTGCCTGGTGGGCAAGTGGTCAGCGGACGTCTCTGCGAAGGGACAGGCGTATTCTAGGCCATGGGCAACAGTGACACACCGACAGGCACTGGGACGTAAATTCCACGCAATCTTCAGGGTTACAAAGTATTCTTCTTTGATTGTCCCTAATCGCTAGAAACCTAGAAGCTCTTCCTAAGTATAAACCCAGGTGGCAGGTGGGACCTGGGGCTGTCTCCTGAGCCCCCCCAGCCGTCGTGGCTCTGGGCTGAACTTGCCCCCCGCCGGGCCAATGCCACACCTGGGGCCTAGGGAGCGGGGTAGGGGCAGGGACAGGGGCTCGCCCTGGGGGGCTGCATGTCCCTTTTCCCCCTACCCTGGCTGTCTGACGTCACAGCCCCTGGTCACAGTGACCCCAGGGCAGTGTGCACACGGGCCAGCCAGGTCAGGCAGGGCCCTGGTTGTCAGAGAGGGCGTGGAGCTCACCACAGCCACACAGCCAGCTCCGCTGAGCTCGAGGCGGTCACTCTAGAACTCTGCAGACTGGGGCTCCGACTCGTGAATTATTAATGTGGTGTCGCATTAATATATCAATAACTAATAATGACATGCTAATAATTGACGTCATTGCTGTGGATCTTGCTGCTCACAATGTCCTCCTGTGAAGCAGTGTTGTCCTGCCCTGGACAGGGGAGGGACAGCTCAGGAGGGCGGGCAGCATGCCCAAGGGCACTTGGGGAGCAGCGGGCTGGGCCTGGTGCCCGGTCCCTCGGGCCTGGGGTGACGCAAATCACTGGAGAAGGTGCCTCCGCCCTGTAGGAAGCCACTGGGCACCGTGTGGCACCGTGACGTGGTCCTCGCCCAGGTGTGTGCAGGAGGGAGCCGAGGCCACAGCACAGCCAGGTGTCTCCCGAGAGAAGGTGGCTGAGAGCGTTGCCGGGGGGGGGGGTCCCGCGGCGACGGGGTGCAGGCGGGCTCCGTGCTGTCCCGCGGCAGGCCAGGGCGGGAGAGTCCAGCAGGGCCGTTGTCTTCTCCCCAGCAACGCGGCCTTCGGCCCTCTGACGCTCTGTGGTTACTTTGGCATCGCAGGGTGGGTTCAGTGGTCACATCACCTTGCAGAGGACTCAAGCGTGGCCCCCCCATGGCACTTGGCCAAAGCGGGCACTTGGAGGGCTGTTTTTGTTGCCCCCTAAGGGTTTGCCTAATATCTTTGCTTGGAAAGCCCTGGAGTAAGTTCTAGAAATTGCCGTGTTCCCAAGTGTGACTCAGCCCCAGCGCCACAGCCCCCGTCTGAAGGGCTCTGCCAGCCAGGCGGGACTCTGCACCCCAGGGGGCCTCACGCCCACCCACGGCGGGGGTGGGGCGAGTGCGTGGGGCGGAGTGTAGGCGGATTTATTCTTTCTGAGAAGCCCGAAGATCACCGTGCAGCCGGCTCAGAAGTGTCTCCTCAGCACCTGGCCTTGGGGGCACGTGCCCGGCAGCACCGAGGGCCCCCAAAGCGGAACAGGAGGGAGGGCAGGTCCCAAGGTGGCTCCTGGCTCCTCAGCCTGACACCACAGCTGGGGCGGCCCCATCCTGCTTCCCTGGCCGCCTCCTGGGGCGGGGCAGAGGCTTGTGTTAAACCTGAACCTCTGGGGGTTATGCTTTGGGCACGTTGGGATGGCCCAGCCGGAGAGAAGCCGAGAAGGGCTAGAGCCAGGGACCCCACACCTGAGAGCCCCAGTGTGTGCCATTCCACCTCCAGGTGGCCTTCCATTGTGATCAGCCCGCTTCACAAGGTAGGAAACTGAGGCTCAGGCGATTTATGTGACTTCTAAGGTCACATAACCATGAAACGGCTAAGCCGGGCTTCAAACTCAGGCAGAAGATTCCAGAACCAGAGTACCTGGCCACCAGGACCTCCCTCCCATCTGAGAGTCGGAGGGGCCGGCACAGATGCCCCCTCCAGCACCGTCCAAGAGCCCCCAGCTCTCTCCTTCCTCCCTCTTCTGTCTCTGCCTCTCCGTGTCTCTCCGTCTCTGTCCCTCCCCCACCTTGTGTACTGGTGGCTCCAAGATGTTCCCTGGGATGGCCCCTGAGCGCACGGAGTCTGTCCCTTGCTGGGGCACCTGCAGGGCTCTGTCCCCCTGCACACTCGGGGACTCGCTTGGGCCCCCACCGCCCACCTGCACGTACTCACTCGTGTCCTCGACCTTCAGGGACGAGCTCCTCTGGGGCGGGTGACTTGGACCAGAGCTGAGCATGGAGAACAAAAGCGCTTGGAACTTTCTTTCATTCCACCTTGGCAACTTACCCCAGCACCGAGCCTCTCGCCCCTGAGCGTGTCTCCTGGGCGTCTCAGCAAGATGCTAAGGCCAGCGGGGCCTCCGCCAGCCTTTGTCCCGTGACTGAGGTCTCCTGGGGGACAGGACAGGCCATCGAGGACTCTTCATTTAGAGAGAGTGACTTCTCCCGGGAGGCCACTTTTATGTCAGTCCTTGGCAGAGATTTCCAGGAAACCAGGCCTTAGGTAAATGCCATCGACGTGGGGGCTGCTTCTGCCGAGCCCACCCCAGTGGGGGCTTCTGTCCAGGCCCAGGTCCCTGGGGAAGGGCCCGAGGGACAGCTCCAGCCCCTCCTATGGGGGCCCCGATAGCCGTGGCTCAGCCCCCAGGCAGCATGTCCCCTTGGGGCGTGACGACCTTGTGGGGGGACAGGGACATGAGCAGGCGGTTTGCTGTGGAGCTGGGAGGTGGGCACTTGGGACGAGGGGAGCCATTTGGGGGCCAAATAGCTGGTGGGATTTGGGAGGGGGTGGCCTTCCAGGGAAAGAGAGGCCTGAAAGCCATGTGGGGGAGGGGCGGCACAACCAGGCTGGGGGCGGCAGCCCTGCCGCTTGGCACCCGGCCAGGTCCAGGCCCTGCCACCCCTGCTGGGTGACCCTGAGCAAGTGACCTCTGCAATGTGGGCTGGGAAGTTGCCTCACCGGCTGTCGCAGGGTCGAAGGGAGGGTGGGCACCCAGCCCCTTGGGGAGGGAGAGACAGTCGGCCTTAGGCTGTCCACGTGGGGCCAGGAGGGGTGTCCGTCCGCGGTGGTCCCCGCTCAGCTTGGCCCTGAGGAGGAGCTCCTGGCAGGAGGAGGCTCCCCAGGCTGGTGTCCCTCCCGCAGTGACAGTGGGACTTGGTGAATGAATCTGGCACAGCCGCGACAAGGACGCTGCAGCAGCTGCAACGCTCGCGGCGGCTGCATGCGCCGAGGGGCTGCACGGTGTGGTCGCCGTGGGCGATTCCCTTTAGATCGTCAACAATTACACTCGGGCTGGAATGCAAAACTGTTCGGAAGGCTTCAGAGGAACTGCTGAGCCGGCTGTTTGGGGCGGGCGGGCGGGGCGGCAGGAGGCCAGTTCCGTTTGCTCTGCGCCTTCTCAGCAGTGCAAACGCTAAACTGGCCGTGAGGGCTGCTTTGATTTAGAGAGTTTGGAAACATTCAGGGGAGGAGGTTCAGATCGCAGGTCTGAAGAAATCAGGCTGCAGCCCCCCGGGTCACCTGGGTTTGCAGAGCCTCCCCGGCGGGCGGGCGCAGCCGGGAGCCGAGGCCCCTTCTCCAGGGGGACTGGCAGGGGCACTGCAGGTCTCCCCCGCACTCTCACGCGCTCACCTGTCAAAGCGGCTTAGGGAGAAAGCGTTGGGACTTTCCGGAGCCTGCAGCGTGGTTTGCATCCGGTGCGGGCGAGGTCTGCCGTCCAGACCCGGTGCCCAGCTGCCTGGGACATATCCGCTCAGGCCCCGGGAGCCGAGATGCCCCTCCCCGCGCGGAAGCACGTGCCGACCACTGCCCAGTCCCCAAGGCCTTTTACAGGAAATCTGTGAACAGTAAAACTGATCCTAATAAATTGTAGCCCCCCACCCGCCCCCCTGTGTCTGCCTTTCCTGTCTGCCACCCCCAGCCTCCGCCTTCGGCAACTGCCAGGCCCAGAGGAGCCACTCACGTCCCCTGCTGAAGGGCAGCTGTCCCCGAGGAGGCACAAGGAAGGGGCCTTGAAGGGAGAGACCATGGGACGCAGAGCAGCGAGAATGTTGAGACCCTCATGGCATCAGGGACACCCGGCAGGCCCGGGGAAGGGGGTGTGTGAGTTTGGAGGACGGTTCATTGTTCTGAGCTGTGACCTTGAACAGGGCAGTGCCTCTCTGGCTTTGGTGACCCTGCCTCTGACAACGGGGCAGGATGAGATGGCCCCGGCTCATGGGCGGGAGGCGTGCACCCCCCGTGGGAGTCCTGGGAGGCGGCGTGCACGGCTCTGGCCATGGGGTTCCTGGAGCGTCCGGTGGGGCCACTGTCCTGGGTACGTGCTCCAGAAAGATCCGCTTCAGGCTGACTCACAGGGCCAGCTGGGGTGGGGCCGGGCGGCACAGCCAGCAGCACTGCAGGCCGCGAGGCCGCATGGCAGGGGCAGACGCTCTCCCCAGAGCAGGTGTGACGCCAGCTCCAAAGCCAGTCCTGCGTCTGGGCACCAGGGCTGCCGTCAGTGGGGAGCGAGGGGCACTGGCGTCTTCCCTCAGGGTCCCAGAAGCAGACCCATGACGAGGGTTTGGTGCACGTGGTTAGCACGGGAGGTGACCCCAGCAAGCGGGGGAGGGGTGTGAGGTGAGCTGGGACCATCGAGTCAGTGAGCAGGTGACCAGTCAGGCCACTGGGCCTGATTCTGCTGAGGTCCCCCCCCGAAGGACAGTCCCTGGAGGGCCTTGGAGACCCAGCTTCTCCCCCCTTCTTGCTTTTGGGTCTCCAGCGTAACCGTAGAATGTGCTGGACACGCAACCTCCTGAGATAAGGAGGAAGTTTCCAGAACAGCTGGGGCTCTGATCCTGTCACTCCCAGGACAGAATGTCCTGCAAGGCTGTGGTCCAGAGCCTCATGGTCCCTCCCGTCCCCTTGGTGTGGTCTCTGCAGGATTGAGCTCCGGCACGCCTGGCAGCCCCCCACACGCACACTCACAGCTGGGGATGTCCTTGGTGGGGGCGCTGGCCCTGTTCCGTGGCCTTTGGGTGGACCTGGGCGGGGACAAACCTCACCTGCCGCAGGCTGGCTGCAGCCCCCGCCGAGCAGCCCCTTTCAGCACCATGGAGAGCCGCGGGGCCCCACCCGGGGTCTGTGCTTCCCGGAGCCCAGGCAGCCGCGGGCGGGCACAGCTCCGGCTTGTAAATCACTCGAAGGCAGAGTTTTAGCCACTCGTCTGCCCAGGCAGAGAGCGCTGCAGCGCCGAGGTAGCAGCTTCCGGGGCAGTGAGTTATGTGGAGAAAGGATTTACTGTTTCATTTTGGGCATGAATAACCAATTTCCTACAAATCTGCCAGGGTTTTGAATCAGGCTTCCCAACAAGAATGAACAAATCAAATCCATCTTCTGGGGCCTTTTATGGGAAACTCTCGGCTCCCTGGTGGTGCGGGTTCCTAGCACAGCGTCACCGGAGCGGCTCGCTCAGCACTGAGGCCAGGGAGAGGTACCGGGAGCCGGGCAGTGGAGTCTGCCTGGGGGTGCAGCGCCCATGTCTGTGAAACCATTGTGCGGCAGCCAGGCTGTCCCCAGGCCCCAGCCCAGGCAGCTCAGACAGTCGACAAACCCTGAAGACCCCAGCCCTCCCACGGCGTGGGGGGCTGGCAAGCCTTGGTGCTCGGCCTGCTTCCCTGTGACCACAGACAGGAGGGAAGGTGCGCGTGGTGGACACCAACAGTCACCTGCGCAGCTGAGAGTGCTCAGCCAGCAGGAAAACTGCCGGTGGCCCGGCGCCATCAGAGGGCAGGGAGAAGGCCTCGGGTCAGGGAACATTCCACACGCACTGAGTGCCCAGGATGGCCGGTCAGGCATGGACACGGCCAGGGCCCGACCCCAGCTGTGCAGGAGCCGTGGCTGGCAGCCCCCCACCCAGCTGTTGTGCACGGGGCCACGGTGGCCCCACGCTCTGCCCGCTGGAGCCACTCTAGGGGCCCAGGAGATGCCTCCCCGTCACTGCGTTTAGGGAAACCCTGGCTCGCAGGGGGGAGGGAGACTCCCTGCAGAGCTGTCAGCCCCTCCAGGGCGTCGTCCAAATGCGGTTTCTCTGTACAAAACATCGGAGATCAGACAGGAGGCCGAGATGCGCCTGTGCCAGGTGGAGACCGTCAGAAGCAGCTGGGGGAGGCTCTGGGTGGCTGCGCCTCCCCTCAGGGTGCGGTGGTGCCAACTGCACAGCCCCGTCTCAGCGGGGTGTCCTGTGTCTGCCTGGAGTCTCCCTACCCCGCACTCCCACCCGCGCCTCCGGCCAGCCGACACGCACCCGAGAGAGGCCAGCTCCTCACTGAGCTCCTGCCACCGGGTGGGACCGCCTGTCCCGGGGGCCTCCCGCTGGCAGACGCTCTCCTTCACTTGCGCTGAAGGGGGTGTGCGTGGCCCGCTGGGGTCTGAGGCCAGGGCGGGCTGGAGGAGCCGTCGGCACCTGGAGGAGCCGGCAGACTGGGCTGGCGCAGGCTGGAGGTGCGGGGCCCTTCTCTCGGCAGGAGCTGGCACCAAAGGTTTACAGGGGACCCGGACACAGAAAGGGGACTCTGGTGAACAAGCTCAGAAATGGCGAGTGAGGACAAGCCAAAAACCCAGTTTGGGAGCAGTGAGGCCGACCCGGGCTGCGGCACTGCCCGTGCTGGTCTGGGGCCTGTGCTCGCATGCGTGTGTGGGAGGGCGCCATGCACCAGACAGGCAGGGGGCAACGGAAGCTGTGTTGGGTGTGAATACTGTGCCGGTGACACACATGCACATGCACACACACTCACATACGTGCACACATGTGCACGTACACACGAGGACACACTTGGGTGAGCATATGCTCTCACACCCATATGCATGTGCACAGAGACACACATGCATGCACACACATGTATGCACATTCATCCATGTGAGCACATGCATACACAGGTGCACGTGCCTGTAGGCACAATGCACACATGTGCACACACTCACGCACACACATGCACATGCAGACCCCAAAGCAAAGCTGCAATCAGCTTTTCCAGGCCCCTGGGAAGCACTTTTCCAGAAAACAAAGTAAAACTGTTGGGGCCGGAGCCTGGTGTGGTTTGGAATCCGCACAGTGACCGGCTGGACCCTATGGTTGCAGACACTGAGCCAGGCACTGCCAGGACACAGCCAACGTGCCACGGAGCCCTGGCCCCAGGGCCAGCCAGCAGCGGGTGGGAGGACTCAGGCCAGTGTCGGGAGTGGCCGGCTGCAGCTCGTGGAAGAGGGGGCTGGCTGTGGCTCCGTTAACAGCTGCCTCCTCACTGGAGCCAGAGATGACTAAGAGAGCGGGTGGGGCTGGGAGAACGCTCACCCCGCCTCCCACCAGGGCCTGCCCTGATAACACCTCGTGAATAATTCAGCAGGCCTAGCAGACAGGAAGCCGGCAGCTGGCTGCGGGCCAGGCAGAGGGCAGGAGGACACAGGTGCGGGCGTGGCTGCTCCGTGGGTTTGGAGAGAGCCGTGGAAACTGAGGCCTAGAGAGTTTGGGGACTGTCGAGGGTCCCCTCTAAGTGGGGGCTCTGCTCCTCCCGACCTAGTGCACTCTCCTGCCTGGTGCTCCGAGGCCCTTGCGGGGCTGAGAGTGGGGGCTGGGTGTGCAGCCGGGAGGCCATGGGCAGCACAGGCGTGTCCTGCCCTGGAGTGAGGGCCGTGGCCGAGGGTCTGCTTCACCTGGCGCACGGCGGGGTGGGTGTCAGCAAGGCAGGGTGTCAGCAAGATGGGGCAACAGCAAGGTGGGGTGTGGGCCAGTCCCCTCCTTGCCTGCATGTTGGGGTCTCCTCGTCCCCCCAGCTCATCTGCACACCTGCAGCTGGACAAACCTTCTCTGCACCACAGGAGTCAGAGCTCTGGGTGGTGACCTTGCTGTGGGTGACTGTCCTGAGTCCCCTGCAGAGCCCACCTCTCCCCATCTGACCTGCCATCCCACCTGTAGCCCTGAACCCTCCCAGGGTGTTTCTCAAACTTGTGTGCACACGGGGCCCTGTGGGTCAGGTACAGGAGGGAGGCTGGGGGCCCCCGGGGCCAGGGGATCTGGGCAGGAAGGGAGCACCCTGGGGAGACGGGGGACCCTCCCCAGAGCCTCACTTCAGAGCCTCGCTGGGGCCTGAGCCCGGGGGCCTGCACCCCCCAACATTCCTGCGTCTGACGGGGCTTGGCAGAGGTGGGAGGCGCTCTGTGCTGTGCCCCAGGCCCCGGGAGCACCTCCCCCCGCCACAGCTGGGTAAAGTGCCCTGGTGGGGGCCGGCTCCACGGCAGGCATTGCAGATGCCGGAGCAGGAGGTGTGGGCAGCTGCCCAGGCGGGCACGCTGTGTGTTGGGGGTTCTAGACAGCGTGCCCACTGCAGTACAGGTTGTTAGTGCTCAGGGGATAAGTTCCCCAGCCACACCTCCTTCTCGGCCGCCTCCCAGGCCCAGCCCCTGGCTCACCCAGGAGGTGCCCCCAGAGCCCCTCGGGCCCTCTGGAGGGGACTCTTTGGAGGAGGCTGCCAGAGGCCAGCGCGTCAAGGTGTGTGATGCACCGAGGGTCCCCAAGCCCTTCAGATGGCCACTCGCCTGGGAAAATTGCCCTGAGAGTGAGCACCTGCGCCAGCCAGGTGGGTCCTTCCACAGCCCTGCATCCCAGATTGCTCCAGGAGCCTTTGGGGCCCCAGCCTGGGCCAGCCCCTTCTCTGCTCAGGGACGTGCAGCGACCCTCTGCAGGGACACGCTCCCTCAGCACGATGTGAGGCTGGCCAGAGTGTGGGCACCATGGCAGCCGGTGCTGCTCACTGGAGCTCTGGGCTGTGGGCGCAGAAGAGGGGTGGGGGTGTGCCTCTGGGATGGCCCCATGTAGAGCAGCGTCCAGTGCCTGCCAACACCAGGAGCCAGCGTGCAGGGACCCCCACCTGGGCTCGGGTCAGCTGACTGAGCTGACCCAGCGGACAGCTTGTTGCATGACCTTGGCACATCCCATTCTGTTAGACCAGGAGTTAGCCTAGACCAGACATAACAAACCAGTAGCCTACAGGCTGGGCTGCACCACAGACCTGCTTCCGATAGTCCGTGTGTTGCTTCTGAAAGTTTGACATACACTGCAGAGGGGACGTAAGATGGCATGGCCACCCTGCAGGACAGTCCTGCCATTTCTTAAAAAGTTACACATATCCCATCAACCATAGGACCAGCCATCCCACTCTGGGCATTCTCCCATGACAGACAAAACATGTTCACACAAGGACTGACGCATGAATGTCATAGCAGTTTTGTTTCTATTAGTAACAGCAAAAAACTGGGGAAAATACTACATATCCATCAACAGCTGAATGGATAAAAAGATAGTGGTACGTCCAGTCAGTGGGAAACACTGAGGCATAGAAAGGAAGGAACTGTTGAGACACACGACAGAGAATGTCACAGTGACCGCGCCAAGTTGAAGAAGCCTGACCAGAAAGAGTATAGACTGTATGATTCGATTTGTACGAAATCTGCAAAGGGCAAAGTCACATATAGTGACACGGGGAGCTGCCTGGGGAGAGGGAGGGACAAAGGGTAGGAGGGCTGGAGGGGACAGGTGTCCACCACCCGGACCCGAGGGCTCCGTGGCGTGGGTGGTGTCAGAGCTTGGCAAACGCACACTGCAGCCAGGAGCTCTTATTGGGTCAAGCACACCTCAGGAGAGCTGGGCAACATGTCTGCAGCAACATTCAAAACCGGGAAATTACACATAATGACCTGAATGGAACATTTCTCTGGGAAAATCAGAAGCTCTCATGACACCAGGTCTGTATTCAGGTCCAGGGACGTGGCTGTGCAGGGTGGGCGTGACTGCCTGGGTGGGAGTGGCTTGCTGGGGTGGGCGTGACTGCCTGGGTGGAGTGGCTTGCTGGGGTGGGCGTGACTGCCTGGGTGGAGTGGCTTGCTGGGGTGGGCGTGACTGCCTGGGTGGGCGTGGCTTGCTGGAGTGGGCGTGGCTACATGGGTGGGTGTGGCTTGCTGGGGTAGGCGTGGTTACCTGGGTGGGCGTGGCTTCTCTGAGCTGATCCAGAAGGGCTGCACCCTGTTGAGCTGGGAGGGGCCACCCTCTGCGCAGCACCAGCGCCCAACCCTGCTCGCTCTGCAGCCCAGCTTCTGGCCGGCTCCCCTGGCTCTTGCTCGTGGGCCTCGCTGTCATGGGTGGGCGGGGCTCTGTGAGGCAGGGGCTGTGCCGTGGACCTGCCACATCGTGGCCAGTGGGAACAGGCAGGGTGTGTTGTGGGCCTGGGCAACTCAGGGACTTGTCCTCCAGCCCCTGCCCACTGAAGAGTGGGAGGGCTGGGGGATTATGTCCTGGAGTGGGGACCGAGGTGCTCTATCACAGGGGTTCCTTTGCTGGGCTGCCAGGGCACCCTCGGGGCCCTGTCAGTGGCTGGTGGACATCCCAGGCTCAGTCCCGTCTGGGGACAGCGATGTCCTGAACTGAGATCGGGGGGAGACTTGGGAGTGGGAGCCCCTCCTGCACCCAACAGCACGTTCGCTCGGCGCTGGGGTCCGGCTCAGTCAGACCCTTCTGGAAGAAACCCTCGTGGAGCGTGGACGAGCCAACCGGACCAAGTGCACATTCAGAGGCATCTGCCCAACACCATGGACACGTTTTCTCAAGGGCACACTGAGCACTCGCCAAGACAGACCATCTCCGGGTCATAAAACAAGTCTCAGTACATTTTAAAAGACTTAAGTCATACAAAGTACCGTATGTTCTCGACTATAATGGAATTAAACTAGAAACCAATAACAGAAAGATAATGGAAAACCCCGAAACACTAAGAAATTAAGCAGCATGCTTCTAAATAGCTCATGGGACAGGAAGTGATGGGGCATTTTAAAGATATAAATTTTATTATGATTCGGGTACAGTGAGGCCCACAGAGTGGGAAACGGCCACTGAAAACGTGGTTTGTTGCAGTTCGCAAGAGGAGGGTGGCCACAGCGGGGTACAGAGCCACGGGGCAGCCAGGAGGCAGAGGGAGCGACAGGAAAACGTGGACAAGAGCCTTTGCAGCGGTTCCTGTGGGAGGGAACACAGTGAGCGGGTGCAGGACTGGCTGGTTTGAGTAATTGCAGCTCTGAGGTGTGGCAGCTGCCCTGGGTGACTGGCGGGACAGCGGCTCACAGAGGATGTGGTGGGTGTGGCTCCCGCTTGGTTTGCGTATGACAAGTATACTCGCTGGAGCAGTCACCTCCAGGAACCAGCAGCCCTGGGAGCAGAGGCCCCAGATGTCAAGCGTGGGAAACACATGGCTAATACAGGAGAAAATTAGAAAATATTGTGAATTCAATAGAAATGAAAATAACGTATCAAAAAGATGCAGACAAAGCAGAGCTTAGGACAAATTTTATAGCATTAGCTGCTTAAATGAGAAAGATAAAAGGTCACAAATCAATGATCTAAGCCAGGGGTCAGCAACAACAGCCCATGGGCCAAATCCGGCCCCTTCCTGTGTTTGTAAATAAAGTTTTATTGAGGGCAGCCACACCCGTTCATGCTGCCTTCATGCTACACCTGCAGAGTTAGGCCCTGCGACAGACACCACACGACTCACAAAACCAAACATATTGACTACTTAGCCCTTTACAGAGGACATTTGCCAACTCTGATATCAGCTTTTACCTTAAGAAACTAGTAAAGAAAGAATCAATTATTCCCAATGCAAGTGGAAAGTAGGAAATCATCAAGATCAGAGTAGAAACCAACTACTAAATAAACAGAAAACAGAAAATCAGTGGAGCAAATCAATTGAACGGAAGGCTGATTCCTCAGACAGATCAGTAACATTGATGCTCTCTGGCCGGACTGACCGGGAGCCAGAGGCGGGATGTGAGCGTCGCCGAGGCTGCTGGACCTTAGTGGGGGACGGAGGAGATATGTGTGCGATTTTCTGCCACAGTTGCAGCAACAGAGAAGACACCAGCGAACTCCTGGACGCCGAGAGAACTTTTCTTCCAGCAGGTTCCAGACGCTCCCCCGGCGTCTGGCCGCCACGGTTTCTGACCAGAGATTTGCTGTCGTGCGCATCACTTTTTGTGTGTGAACACAAACACTGCCTTCGGGGTGTTTTCTTTGGTTTTCGGCAATTTGATTGCGATATATGTTTATCCTCTGTGGGGTTCACTGAGCTTCTTGGATGTTTAACTTTACATCTGTCACCAAATTTGATATATTTCAGCCTTTACTCCTAAGGAAGGGGTTCTGCCCGACCCCTTCCTCCTCTCCATCTGGAACCCACTGTCGTTTCCTGGTCCTCAGGTGCTGCTCATTCTCCTCCTCTCATCTCCATGCTCCGGACGGGTACTGTCCGCTGCTCAGCCTCCCTCCGTCCTCTCTGTTCTGCTGTGGAGTCCACCTGTGACATCTTTGTTGCAGATATTACATTTTTCAGTTCTAAAATACTCCTTCCTTCCTTTCTTTCCTTTCTTTTTTTTTCAGACCGCATCTCACTCTGTTGCCCAGGCTAGAGTGCTGTGGCATCAGCCTAGCTCACAGCAACCTCCAACTCCTGGGCTCAAGCGATCCTCCTGCCTCAGCCTCCCCAGTAGCTGGGACTATAGGTGCAGGCCACCACACCTGGCTAATTTTTCTATTTTTAGTAGAGATGGGTTCTCGCTCTTTCTCTGGCTGGTCCTGAACTCCTAAGCTCAAGCCATCCTCCTGCCTTGGCCTCCCAGAGGATTACAGGCGTGAACCACTGCCCGGCCTCATTTGTTTATTTCTATTTCCTGTGTCTCTGCAGAGAATTCTTGTCATTCATTTCGCATGACATTCACTCCCAGTGTGGTATTTCACAGAGCACAGTTACAACAGCTGCCGTGAGCAATCCGGCCGCTCTGGGGTTGACGTCTGATCGCTGTGTTTTCTCCTGAGAACGGTCACATGTTCCCAGTGTTTTGTCTGTTGAGTAATTTTGATTTACATCTGAACACTGTGAGTAACAACATGCTGTGTAACTCTGGGTCTTGTCCTAATCCTCTGCAGAACATTGACGTTCCGTTTCCGCAGGCAGGTCCATCTAAATCCCGCCTCGCCCCGTGGGTGGCAGCTCAGACGTCAGTGGGGTTCTCAGCCCTGGCTGGGCTGGGTCTGTCCCGCCGTGGGCGCCACGAGGGTTCACACGCAGGGTCGGCCGTCCCCGGTTGGTTCTCTCCCTTCTGGGGTCTCCCTACTCTCTTGCCTGGGGACGGCCTTTTCCTGATTCCTCTGGTCAGAAACGGGGGGTTTCTCTCTGAATTTCAGCTGCTGATGTTGCCACGTCCGTCTGCGGTTGGGGTGTGCCCCTGGGGCAAAGCCACAGGGAGAGAACCACGGTTGCCGCGCTGCTTCTCCACCCCACTGTGTGCTCGCTTTGTCCCCGCAGTTGTTTGCGTCTCATCTGAGGCTGGTCACAACTGGTGGGAGGGCGGAGCCACAGCAGGCTCCTAGGTCGTAGCAGAATGGGTGCCTGGGCCACGTGTACAATGCCACCTCCGGGGTAGAGTTTTACAAGCCCCGAAGGTGAGAGCGGCCACCTGCCGTGTGCCGGGCAGTGCCATTAGCTGGGAAGTGGTGAGGACTCTGCCAGCAGCTCTCGGGGGCATCGGCCAGTGTTGTTCAGTGGTGGGGGCAGGGCCGTGGCCAGAGCCCTGCCCACCCGAGCAGGCATCTTGCCAGAGCCTCTGTGGGAAGGTGCAGTCTCCTCTGCGGTCCTCCCTCTGGCTGGCAGGGAGGGAGAGGGATGAGAGCAGGTCCTTGGCCAGAGCTGGGCTGGGACTCCGTGGCCCAATGGGGGTGGGGCGGAAGAAGTGGGACAGGAGGCCTCGAGGCGTCTCCAGCGGTCCCTGCCCCTTGGAAACAACAGCCCTTGAAGCAGGTTGGCACGAAGGCAGGGCAGCCAGAATGTCACGGGGGCTTGCCAAGGGTGTCACCAGGCAGGATGGCCTCTAGGTCGAGGACACACCCTGCCTTGGCCACCCCGGGGGGCCCAGTGTCCACAGCACTGGGCTCAGTGTCGAGGGGGACCGAGTGCAGCCAGTCCTGACCCTCTGGAGCAGGTGGGAGTTTCAGAGCCTTGGGCCCACCAAGGCTTGGGCAGGGGTGGGGTGAGGGGGACCCAGCAGCTAGGGATGGGCAGCCCGCAGGGACCCGGTGACCTCTTTGCTCAGGTGTTCCAGGTCCTGCTGAGTGCCCAGGAGCCACCCTGGCCATTGCGAGTGACGTTGTGTCATTTACCTTAATAGAGACTGTCTCCGGCATCACTCTATGGCCGATTAGAGACTGGGCCAGATGTCCCAAGGAAATTTAAACTTTTCCACATTCAGGAATTGCAAAGAAACCACTCTCTTCCGGAAGGTTCCTGCTCACACCTTGTGTGAGCGCGTTGTAAAGTCCCGAGGTTCGAGCCTCAGCCGGGTTCGCTGGTAACGAACAGGGCACATCCAGGGCTTTGGCGCAAACAGAAGTTCAGAAAGGAGGGAGAGGCCCTGCCGGAGGAAGAGGGGGAGAGAAGGAGGGAGGGGGCAGAGAAGGAGGGAGGGGGGAGAGGAGGAGGGAGGGGGAGGGGGACAGAGAGGGAGGGAGGGAGGGGGAGAGGAGGAGGGAGGGGGGCCTGAAGCTGGTGAGATTCCTGCCATCCAGGAAAGCCCCTCCGTGGAACACACGGCACGAAACCAGCAAACCGAGCAGAGCCAACGGCCGGCGGGCGGAGGGGGGCAGAGCGGCGGCTCTCGCTCTCCTGGGACCCACGCCCTGACCCTGCGCTGGGAAGCGCCGGGCCGGGTGCCAGCAGAGCTCTCCGCCGGCCCACTCAGGCCACTCTTAACCGGCGTGATTTCATTAGCAGCTTTACGCAGCCGGCTGGCAGCCCCCAGCTCGGCCGCCGCCACAGCCGGAGGGTGCAGGGCTCTGGACCGGCACCTCCCGTTTACACGCAGAGCCAGGGCACGCGTCACAGATGGCCTCATACGGCATCCTCCTCACTAGGCTGTGGGGGCTCCCCAGGGGACCCCACACCCCCAGAGCACCCACTGTTCGTCCCCAGGCCCTGCCCAAGCTGGGATGTCACACAGAGGCTGCGCAGCTCTCCCTTGCCAACAGGGATGTGGGGCCAGGAGTGGATGGTGACATTCGCAAGGGCTTCAAATGTCAAGGCTCCCTGAGCCGTCCAGTGGTGTGGCCCTGGCACGTCGCTGTCTGAGTGGGCTCTCAAGCTGGGCCCGGCCGGCACCCTCGGCACATGCCAGCTGAAGGCAGCGCACCCACGGTGTGTCCATCACTGTCCACACTGATTTTGGATAATTTGGTTTCCTCTTTAAATAGCATTCAAGGGAACTAGCAAACTGCCACCTCCTAAAACAAGTTTCTGGTAGATGAAAATGGGCCTCGTGTGCCCAAGTGTGCATAGCACACTTGGAAACCATCCTTGCCCACGTTGCAGATTGAGCTCTTGGTATGCCCCCGTCCTCAGCCCCCAGATGCAGGGCTGCCTTCGGGCCAAGGCTGCAACGCCCACATTTTAAAATCCACTTTACTTCGTTGTCTCTTGCCTGGAAAATTATAGCCAGGGAAAAAATACTGCATCTCGCTCGGACAATTGACTACCTGAGGCTGGGCTGATAGAACATCCCATAAGCCTCGAGAAGATGCATCAGTGACATCTCCCTCCTGTGTGGCCACAGCAGAGTGCTGGGGTTCCAGAGCCAGCGGGAGACGGTGTCTGCTGGGACGCTGGCAGAGGGACCCCCTGCTGAGGTGCTGGCCCCTGCCCCAGCTGTCCCCCGTGTCCCGGACGAGCCTGCTGACCACAGCAATGACACTCAGGCTTGGGCGACAGCCCCGAGAGCTGGGAGCCAATTCCGGGAGGGGACGGGGAGCAGGTCTGTCTTTCCTGCTGGGCATGGAGGCCGCTGCCACCATCTCGGGACATGGAGGGTCAGCCTTCGAGGACCAGCCAGCAAGAACTGGACCCAGAGGAGGAATCTGGTCATGGCAACGCCTTTCTCAGGTCCTGGAGGGGTCCGTGGGGGCCGCGTGGCCTGTCCACGTCTCCGTCCACGTCTCTGCCTCCCCCACCCGGCGCTGGGAGTCATGGGCCGTCCCGTCGTCCCCCACTGGGGTCTGACCTGTCTGCGCCTCGACCCCAGGGGTGGGGGCTGGATGGTGAGCAAGACAGGCAGGGTCCCCACTTGGGCCGCCGTCCACAGGGAGCGGCCGACTGCAGTCAGACAGCCGCCCCCCGATGTCACATGCGGCGGGACAAGGGCCTGGAGAGAGCATGACGTGCCTTGGGAGGGGCCGGGCCTAACCCAAGGGCTTCCTGGAGGAGGTGACATTTTAGCTGACACAGAAGCGTGAGTCGTGGTTCGCTGGGAGGGAGGAACGTGGCGTGGAGGTTGGCGTGGTTGAGGGTCCGTTGGGGGAGGGGGGCACAGGAGGCTGGAGCCTGGCGGGGGGGTCTGGTCTGCTTCTAAGAGCAAAGAGAGCACTGAGCGGGTCCCAGCCGCAGGGCAGGGTACGGCTCAGAAGAGACGGGGCTGGCGGGGCAGGAAGGGAGGAAGCGGGGTGGGGGTGGGGGCCGGGCTGTCGTGCTGTTCTGTGGCCCAGGTGATGGCCTGCGCCAGGGAGGCGTGACGGAGCTGGAGACTGGAGAACAGCAAGGGCCTCGGGGAGGCCACCAGCGGACGGCACCAGACCCTCCCCGAGTCGCTTCACCTCATAGGAGCACCTCACAGTCGCGGCACACGGCGGAGAGCGAGCGCTTCCCTCTGCTTCCTGGACCCGGGCTTGCTGGGCTTGGCTGACCCGGCTGTCCCTGCCGTGGGCTGGGGTCGGCTCTGCTCGCTGCTTCCACTCTCCCGGACCAGCAGCCCCGCGGCCGGGTCTGCCCATGGCGACGGCAGAAGCCGTAAACCCGGCCTGACCACCCCCCAATCCCAGCCTTTGCTTGTGCCGCGTCCGCCAAAATCCCACAGGCCGGTGGAGGCCACTGGCCAGGCCCAGGCCCTGGGACCCGGAAGACGTTCTGCGGCGAGGCCCTGTGCGGGGGTGCGGGAGTGAAGGATGCGGCCCAGAGAGCGTGTCCCATGCCCCAGGGACTCCCCTGCAGGGAGGAAGGTGGGAGCACAACCCACTGCAGGTGGAAGACGGAGCTGTTGACACGAAATCGTTTTACTGGGGAAATATTCATTCAGGAAAAAAATCATTTTCAAAGGGTCCCTTTCCCCTGGGCAGGTCGAATGCCAGAGCAGAAGCAGGCCGGACGCGCGCGAGGGGCTGGTGAGGTGGACCGTTCACGGGGAAGGAGCCGGAAGGCCGAGTGGCTCCTCGCTGAGGGGCCTGAGTAGTGGCAGAACCCCCCGGCCAGCGGCACCCCAGGAGCAGAGATGAGGCCGGGCCCAGACACCCTCCTTCCGGCCCTGCCCCGCCAGCCGCGGCGTCATTACAGTAATCCGCCGCGGTGATGCTAAACATAAAAAGATTGCTTTCCCGGAAAAGTGCTGACGCGCGGGTCTGGGAACCAGAGTGCTCGAGAGAGACGGGCCTCCTGGCCCCGGACGCTGTGTGATGGCTCAGACTTTAATCAATGCTCAGCCCTCGAAACTAAAATAGTTGTGATTTATGAAATTCCGCAAGTCAGATCTTTTCTCTGTTGCCGGAGAGCGGCCAAGAGGAACGTCCCCCCCACACCCCACTCCTGACAGCCCTGCCTGGCATGGGGGTGCCCGGGGACGGCCCCCCCAGACCCTCCCTGGGACCCGGCCCACCCAGCCCCTCGCTTGCTGACCTGCAAAGGTGACAGGAGCAAACAGCGCATTCCCTGTCTCCCGAGGGCACCATCACACCCACACCTCCTGCATTTGGGGAGACACTGTCCCTGCGATTTTGAAATGTTTTTATTGATACGTAATAGATGTACATATTTTCAGTGCATGTGTGATAATTCAATACATTCATATCATTTGTGAAGATCAAATCAGGGTGATTGGGATGCCCATCACCGTAAACGTTTGCCTTTTCTTTACAGTAGAAACATTCGAATTATTCTTGAGCTATTGTGAAAGAGGCAGTAGAATCTTGTACACCGTGAACCCCACTGGTCTGTGAAACACGGGGCTCTTTCTTCTACCGAACTGTGTGTTTGTACCCATCAGTCAGCCTCTCTTCCTCCCCTCCTGTTCCCAGCCTCTGGTGACCAAGCTACTCCCTAGACCCGCTTCTAAACTCCCACGAGTGAGAGCATGTGGTGTCTGCCTCTCCGTGCGTGGCTTATCCATGCAGCACAATGACTTCCCGGTCCCCCCACGTTGCTGCATGTGCCAGGATTTCCTTGTTTATGGCTGGATAATATTCCGCTGTGTGTCACTGGCACGAATCCAACAGATCCCCGGCGAGACCTCATGTCTGTCTGTGTGGGGGTTAGCAGTGACTGACACTTGCCCCCAACCTCATGGGGTCTTGTCCCCCAAAATGAAAAAGGACCAATGGAGGGAAAAACAGTTCCCCCCAGCCCCACTGGTGGGGGACAAACAAGCTTGTTTTGGGGAATTTGTTGCAAATTTGTAGGCAACATCAGCCTCTCTCCCCTGAGAGCTTGTGATTCTATCCCATCTGCCGTCTGGACTCACTTATTTCAACCGGTCATTGGAACAAGCTGCGCAGGGAGGCTCCGCGGCCGTGCCCACGCCCACCAGGCAGACGAGCTGCTGGGGAGGGGAGATCACCCTGTCTCTCGGCGCGGGGTGGCCTGTTCAGCATCACAGAGGACAAGCTCGGTCATTCAACTGCACGACGATTACAAACCAAAATTGAACGCAAATGCACACAGGAGAAAGCACCTGCAGTACGTCACACAGGGCCGGCAGTGCTCCTGCCAAGCAGGGACAACCACACCCGCAGAAAAGTGGGCAAGAGACCTGGACAGGTGTTTTCACAAACTGCCGTGGCGTCAAAGAGATGCAATGGAAGCCTCAACGACGTTCAGTTTGTCTTCTGTCAAACTGGCAAATTCCGTTTTAAATTGTAAAACCAATTCTGGATGAAGAGCTGAGAGAAGAGCTGCCTGCAGAAGGACAGGCTGGCACATCCGCTGAGGGGGTGGAGACAGGGGCCATGGGGTGCTGGCTCGATGCACCAAAATCCCAGAAGGAAGTGCGTTTCTGCACAGAGATTTGCAGCAAGAGTCACTGTACGTGGCACAGAGGCTGCAGACAATCCACGTGAGTTAAACAGATCACGGTGCGCAGCCACTGGAAACGCCGTAGGATGTTTACTGACGTGGAATCGTATCCAGGACACACCGCTGAGTGGACCGCGAGTCGCGGGAACACTGGCTGTCCTGTGCGTGCTGTTTTTCAACAAGCAAGCGGGGAATTAAGTGAATAGGTGGCGAGGCCGTGGGGATGCCGCACCTCCTCCCAGCGCCAGGTTCCTGCCTGCGGTAAAATCGCGTGAGGAAGATCCTGCCCCCGAGCTCTCGTGTGCAAGATGATGCTGAGGCCGGGGCGGGTGGGAGGACAGAGGGCGGCTCCCGCTGAAGGCCCAGAGCTGAGGACAAGGCCAGGTCTCCATGGGGGCTCTGGGGTGCCAGCGTCCCAGACTCACGAGGATGCTCTGCGAGACCTGCAGCTCCTGGGCCCGCCCCAGGCCGTGCGGCTCAGCAGGCCGGGGCTGCGCTGGGAACCTGCTTTTAGACAAGCTCTACATAACCGTGGAGCCTCGTCAAAAGAGAAAGAAAGATAAGAATAAACAAGGCCCAGTGGTGCCCTGCAGGTGGTTCAGGAAGGCTCAGCCCAGCCCTGGCTCTCCTTGAGTACCACACGCAGAGGGTGTGTCCACCATGCAGCCAGTGGGAGCAGGGACCCCCAGGGGACACGCAGCGTAGCCAGGCCCAGCCTGTGGGGAGAAGGGGGTGCCTGCCAGCCACGCACCTGGCTTTAGCCACATCCTGGGGTCCTGGGAGCCTCGGGGTGCTGCAGAGAGTGTGGCAGGCTCGGTCCCCACACTGGTGGGCGTCAGAGTCAAGCCAGGAAGAGAGACCTTGCACGCGAACGTGCTCGAAGGAGAAGTTCCGGGCTGTGAGGGCCTGTGACAGGCAGGGCCCTGACCCCGTCTGCTGGGACCCACGAGCAGAGCTAGAGCAGGCCGAGGGGGGAAGGGCAGGGCAGTCAGGGAGCCGCATGCACCACCAGCAAGAGGAACCCAGTGCCGCAGAGAATCACCCCGAATCCAGAGGGTGCCCCGGAGGAGAGACCGGGGGAGACGGGGCTGCGCAGGGCTGCTCCGCGGGGGCCGGGGCACCCCAGGCTTGGGGCGTCTGCCAGCTCCTGGCCTCTGTCTGTGTGAAATCAGTGACACTGTGTGTGCGGTCACCTATGAAACGCTGCACGTGTGGGCACAATGAGCTACCGCTGCGCAGGCTGCCGTGTGCTGCCGTCTGCGTGACGCCGCGCCTGCGTGACGCCGCGCCTGCGTAGAAGGCACCGCGCTTGGGCCTTGGGGCCACAGCTCCCCTGGGAGGCGCTGGCTTCAGAGGGAGTCCCAGGGAGTCCCAGGCAGGCACCCAAGGACACCCCCCCCCCCACCGCGGCAGACGCCCGCGTGTCTCCTCTGGGGCCTCCAGGCGCCTGGGCTCAGCCGGGGCGCGGCCGCCCTCTCCCGGCCCAGCGAGGCACCGCGCGGGAGGCGGGCGGCGGGACCGGGGCTCCTCGCTGCTGCAGCGCCAGCAGGGGGGGAGTGAGGCCGTCTGCGGGACCCCGCGGTGCAAGCGGCTCGGAAGGCTCATCCCAGCCTGGGCTCGGAACTTCGGGTGTCACGTGGAGGTGAAGTTCTGGATGGTGCTCAGAAGCACGAAGGGGAAACAGAGGCAGGGCAGGCTCCGGGTCAGCCCTGGCAGCGCCCAGCGGGGCATCGTCCCGGGAAGGCGACCAGGACGCCAGTGGGAAACCCGCCCCCCCATCTGCGGCGCTCGCTGTGGCGCAATGTGGCGGGAACGGGAGCCGGGTGGGCAGAGCCCTCCGGGAAGGAAGCGGCCACCAGGCCCCGAAGATGAAAATGTGCATCCGGGCCGGGAATTTTCCAGGACCGCTGCTCAGATGTGACTCAGCGCCGACTCCGCAGCTGGGCAAGGCTCCGGGCAGCGGCTCTGTGGGGACGGAGGGGGAGGGCGGGGCCTCCGGAGCCGTCTGTGCCGCCTGCTGCGCCTGCCCCCCCCCATGCCGACCCCCGCAGAGCCTCACGGGTCAACCGTTCCCTCGCGGCAGCTGGGCGGGGTGGGGGCCCACCTGACAGTTGGGCGTCTTGGGCAGATCTGAGAGTGGGGCCTCAGCCCCCCACTGCGCCACCGAGCCCACCACGCCCACGGGTCGTGCCTGGGGAAATGCCCTGCCCACCCGGAAGACGGAGATTTCGTCCCACCAGAGCGCTAAGGCTCTTTCAACGTTTCCACCCTGGCTCCCCATGACAGGTCGCCGAGAAACCCCATGACCCACATGACCTGCCATTTCCTGAGCACGGGGGCGGGGCTGTGAGTCATCCTGCCTGCACAAGGCCCGACGTGGCCTTGGACATGAGCAGGACAGGCCAAGAGCATCAGGCGCCAGCGAAGCCCCCAGGACTGCCTGCCGGCCCCTCCCCCAGGGGCTCCCAGTCCGGGGAATCCCCTCCCCCGGGTAAGTGCCCCCAGGGGAGGTCTCAGGGGATGGCCTGCCACACGGCGGGGCCAGACTCCCCCGAGAGCAGCAGCCCCCACTTCTGGACGGAGACCGGTCTCACCCCTCACTCCCCTGCCACAAAGAAGGGCTCAGTGGGGACCAGCCACTCTGTCCCCAAAATGCCAGGCTTGGCTGGTCACCTGAAGCATTTCTTCAGGGTGGGAGGAAAGGCCTCTGGGCGCACCCTAGGGACCCTCCCACACTGTCCCTCTCTGGGGCAGGGACCACTGCCCACCTCCACACTCACACCCACGGGACGCACGCGTGGCTGTGAGCCGCCCTTTCAAAGTTTCCACTAGGTGGTGCATTGAAACCTTCAGGTTTTTAAAAAAAGTTTTGTGCGTCAGGAACAGCCCAATGATGATGTAATGGAGCCTCGTGTGTAATTTTACCTGTTCTAGTGGCCACACTGAAAACAGGAAAATGAACAGGTGAAATTAATTTTAATAACAACTTTTATTTAAATTCATTGTAGCCAAAATATTATGTGATCAATATGAAGAATTATTAAAGAGCATTTTACTTTCCTTTTTTCTGCTAAGTCTTTAAAATCTGGTGTGTATTTAGCACTTACAACACATCTCAATTCAGACACTAAATTTTTATCCGAATTCTTGACTGTACTTGGATTTCATAAAATTTACAATAAAAAAGTATACTCACTCGCCTAAATTGTTCCAGACATACTTATAAGTTTTCAATAGTTCAAATGAGTATCGGTTTTAAGTTTTAAATTTAGATTAATTAAGGTTTAATAAAAGAAAACTTTCTGGGCCACGTGCCCAGTGCTCAGTGGCCACACGTGGGTCGTGGCTGCCGCAGGGGACAGTGCAGGTGCAGGGTCGGGGAAGTGGCCTGCCAAGGCCTGCAGAGGGTCACCTGGGTGGGGGCAGGAAGGGCAGAGGCTGCCTTCTGTGCAACTGCCTCCCAGGGACAGTGGTATTTGGCCACCTGGGGAGACAGGCCCCCAAAGCGGGTGGCCGTGTGATGCCCCTGAGCTGTGGGGGTCGTGGTTCTGTGCAGGGGCCTGGTCCTCGGGCTCCAGGGCCGTCCCAGACTAGCCCAAGCTGCTCACGCTGGTCCACAGCCCTGACAGCGAGTTTGTGCGTGTGGTGGCGTGTGCTGCATGCAGGCATGAGAGGCTCCCAGCACTGGAGAGAACCCAGAGGGAGTCGGGTGCCCTCGGCCCAGAGAGGAGGAGGAGGGCAGTGGGGTGGGGTCCAGGCCGGCACTTCCGCAGACGTGGACCTGCCCCTCCTGGCACCTGCAGCCTTGCCCGGCCTGCTTGGCAGACTGTTTCCGCTGTGATGATTTAGCTGGTGTTGAACCCGCCCTCGGTGTCAGCCTGGCTTCCAGGTAGTCTGAAACGGGGGGAGGGATCGGGCTTCGTGAACACGTTCCCGGAAGGTCCGTGTGCCTCGCAAACATGTGGCGTAGCGTCTGCACCTGCCACGGAGGCTGAGTGTCCCCTCTGACAGCGCCGGCTCGACCAGGTCAGGACGGTGTTGGGCGCAGCTCTCCTGGCCGCAGGAGAGGCAGGAAAGTTGCCCCGTGAGTTATTGGAAGCCAGTGTTTCTCCTCGCGGGCTGAAACCACCGCGAAACTTCACTCCCAAACCACCCCAGGGCAGAAACTTCCCTCATGTCCTGGCCTGGTAATTTTCCAGAGTTGAAACTTTCCTCTCAAGGGGCCGGAAGGACATTCAGCACTGACAGCTCAACCAGAAACATTACTGCGGACAGAAGTCACAGCAGCCACAGCGCGGGGCCCACATGACTCAGCAGAGGGGGTGGGGCGGTGGCGCTGCAGGAGCCACGGGGGTGGGGGGGGTGCTGGGGAGGCGGGGCAGCGGCGGGAGTGGGCCACACACCCCCCACCTCCTGCTGGCAGATCAAGTGCGTGTCTGGCCACGTGTGCGTGGCACCTACCAGGACCAGAGCATAGAACGCCACGGGGCACAGGCTCGAGGGCTCAGGGAGAGGCCACAGGAGGAACTCGAGCCCCGTTCTTGGAGGGGCCCATCAGAGGTGACACTTGGCGGGAAGGTCCAGGGAAGCTGCAGTGTGGCGTGATGAGCCCCGTCATGTCACCGTCACTGTGGAGTTAGCAGTGGCCGAAAGCCTTCACTGGCATGGAACCTGGACAACAACAAGACAAAAAAGAAGTCAAACCTTATCTGAACCCGTATCCTTCCCTGCTTTGGGGCGGTGGCAGGATGATAGCTCCCTGCTCTGGGGTAGGAGCCCCTCACAGCTGTGCGGGCCACAGAAAGTGACCACAGTGCCACATCTCATATCATGGGACCCCGGGACCCGAGGACAGTGCACCTGGCCCCGGCAGGCACAACCACAGCCTCGGGCGGTGCCCGCAGGACCGCTGGTCGCGGTGGCACAAGCTGGTCTCCGCTGACCGAGACACCTCAGTGCCGGGACAGACCCGGGAGGTCCACTGGCCCCGCCCCTCTCCCAAGCAGCTTCCTGGCAATTCTGCATTTGGATATTTTTAAGGGAAGCTCTCAGTAATTATCCAAATATGTCACTATCAAAAAAGGGAAATGCCGTCCAACCACACTTCTGCCCGTTCTGGCAGAGAGGACGGGGGCAGAGCAGACTGGCCACAACGTGCCACATGGAAGGACGCGGCAGCCCCCACCTAGACAGAGGCAAGGGCCTGTCCTCCCCGACCCAGAGCGGGGACACAGCCATCTCGCAGTGCGCTTTGCGACAAGCCCAGCAAAGGGGAACCGCAGCAGACGCAGGCCCCGCGCTCGGCCCAGCCCGGGGTCACAGCGAGCGGGTCTGAGAAGAGCCGCAGCAAAGGGCTCCTCAGGGCCACGCGGCTGAGCACGCGCCTCGTCCTTCCAGAATCACCCACGTAGAGGCCCCAGAAATGAGGGCAAGGAAAATTTAAATGCAAATCCCCATTTTATGAGCTCAGTTTTAATCTTAAACCATCTTCCCATCTGCGGGTACCTACCCTGGGGTGGAGCAGTAGCTTGGCAGGAGGCCTTGGCAAAGCCGCTGCACGCGGAGCCAAGAAAGAGCACTGTTCCCGCCGCGAGTGAGCAGGGCCAGAGGTCACCCCTCCCCCTCCCCCTCCCCCCTCCCCCTCCCTCCTCCCTTCTCCCCCCTCCCCCTCCCTCCTCCCTCCTCCCCCCTTAGAGGGGCGCAGGAGCCTGTTCCTCCATCTCCGAGCTCTCAGGAACACCACCTGCCAAACCCAGTGAAATTCCCAGCATTTTTCATTCTTTGGCTTATGAGATGATGTTGTCCCAAACCAAGACAAAACAACACAGGACGGGGAAGCCAGCGCAGGGCGGGTCACCCTGCCACAGGCCGAGCCGCAGTGCCCAGGGCACCAGGGAGATATCAGCAGCTTTAATCATGCTCCTTGGGCACCACTGGCAGCCCCAAGGGTCACACACTGCTCAGAGCCTCCCTCCTCTCCCCATCTGTGGGCCCACCCCTTCCTTCCCAGTCTTTCCCCAGCCAACCCCACCCAGAGGGCGCCAGCCTGGCTGTAGATGGATGACGCCACATTGCTCTCCTCCAGCCCTGACTGTCCCAAACCCAGAGCTTGGCATCCAGCTGCCCACCCACCATCAACACCCTCTGGGGCCCAGCTGGTGTCTCAGACCTTCTGTGCCTAACCCTGACACGCTTTGATTTGCCCACTACCTGTCCTCAAGTTGAGAATGACCCTGTTCCCATCAGCCACAACCTCTGTCCAAGGGAGAGTCCTGGGTCTCCACCCTCCTGCCTGATCTCCTGCCTCTGCCATCCTTCTCCACACGGCAAGATCTCCTAAGAACACACATCGCTCATGTTAGACACATTCGCTCAATAAATGTGAGCATTTATCATCACCATCACCACCACCATCATCATCATCACCATCATCACCGCCATGGTCATCACCACCATCGTTGCCATCAACAAAACCATCATCATCACCACCATCACCTCCATCATCACCACCATCACCATCATCATCACCGTCATCACTGTCATTATCACCACTATCATCACTACTATCACCACCATCACCACTATCATCACCACCATCACCATCATCACCACCATCACCTCCACCATCACCTCCATCATCACCATCACCATCATCACCATCATCACCACCATCACCACCATCACCACTATCATCACCACCATCACCATCACCATCATCACCATCATCACCACCATCACCACCATCACCACCATCATCATCACCATCACCACCATCATCACCATCACCACCACCATCATAGTTTGTCCACAAAGCAAGTGAGGGTCTCTGCTCAGTGTGAACAGGCTTTGGCACTCTGAGCTCACCCCCTGGAAGTGGCCAGCAGTCCGCCAGGAGGCAGGGACCCCTGAACAGTGCCTCTATCACTGGGCACAGGCCTGGACAGAAGGGAGCTGTCTTGGGTGACTTCGTGACACCGTAACAGAATACCATGACCAGGCAATTGACACGGAACAGAAACTCAGTGGCTCACGGGTCTGGAGGCTGCAAGTCTGAGACTGAGGGGCTGGCGTCTGGTCGGGGCCTTCTCGCCGCCCCACCCCATGGCGGAAGGCAGAAAAGAGGGTGAGAGGGAGCAGGAGGGGCCGAGCTCATCCTGCTGTAGGGAACCCGGTCCCCGGATGACAGCGTGAGTCCCTCCCTCAGCCCTCACGGCCTGACCCTCCACTGGGGATGAAGTTTCCGACGCGAGCTCTCTGGGGGACACGTTCAAACCGCACAGGAACCACCTCCCGCCAGCCCTGTGGAGACACAGCGAACGAGGGCCAGGAGGAAAACATTAGCGCCCTTGGGCTTTTTCCACTTCCCTGAGTGACTCGTCAACAGGAGCAGAGGTCACCTGGCCAGGAAGTGCCCCTCACTCAGCCAAGCGTGAGACCTGCCATCCGGAGCCCCGCCCCGCACCACTGCCAGACTCCAGCCGCATGGCCCGGACGCCCGGCGTCCTTGCTGCCTTCCCACCTCTCCCGGGCCCCTTTGCGGGCTCCAGGGCCGTGCCCTCGCTGCTCCCGTGTGTGGGCCTGAGAGCACGCTTTGGCCAGCCACCCACAGAGCCACCTGGGCCTTCACCTGGTGTCACCCCCAGGAGGGGCCTGTGCTGACCCACTCCAGCCGGCGGGACAGCTTCACTTTCCTACACATCTCCACAGGTGTAGGAGACAAGTTGGCTTGTTAGTGTGTGTGTTTGATTTCCATCTGATCCGTCTGAGCCATCTTCCCTGAGCGCCACGGGACAGCCACGCTCCCAGAGCCTAGGACCCAGCCCGCGGCAGGGCTCAGTGCACGCCTGTGGAACGGGTGAGTCACTGCGGTGTGTGACCCTGAGCCCGGCTGGGACAGAGCCCTTTTCTGTGTTATCTCATTTGATTCTCCCAACAGCCCTATGAGGTTGATGTTATTAATTTCACTTTAAAGATGAAAATCCTGAGGCTCAGAGAAGTTGAGACACTTGCCCAAGGTCACACAGTGGGAATCTGTCAAAGCCAATAATCTGACCCAGGTCTACGAATTCCAAGCCCGTGTTCCTAGCAGCTCTGCACACTGGCCCAGCCTGCCCCAGACACAAAACACGTGCCCACTGCAGGCATTTTTTAAAAAGTCACTGTTGAAGCAAATCATAATTTAATTCAGTAAATTTCACCTATTTCAGTGAACGGTTCGGCTGGTTTTGACAAACACACAGAGTCGTGGGACCACCACAGTTGAGACGCAGCACGTTGCCATGACCCCGGAAGGCCCCCTGCCCCTCTGTGGTCAGCCCTTCCACCCCAGCCCCGGAGTTCTGTCCCGGCCGCTTGGCCCTTCCCGGAATGCCGCGTACGTGGGATTTTGCAGGACGCTGCCGTCCGACCTGGCTCTGCCGATCAGCAGACTGTCATTGTGCCAGGGCTTGGGCCCTTGCCACCAAGTAGGCCCCCGGCGTGTGGCTGCTCCTGCTTCCCCACTCGTTCCCCAAGGAAGGGACACGTGGCGACTCTGAACGAAGCCTCTGAGGACACCTGGGCTCGGGTGTTTGGGTGGACGTGGGCCTCACCTTCTCGAGCAGGTTTGCAGGAGCATGCGGTGGGCGTCTGCCCAGCCTGGTGAGAAGCTGCCAGACGCCCCACAGTGACAGGATCCTTCCGCGTTCCCACCAGCAGCGTGGGAGGGTTCGGGTCTGCAGGATGCTGCTTTTTTTTTTAACTATAAAAATTTTTAAAAAATAACATAAAATTTACTATCTTAACCATTTTTAAGTGTCCATTGCAGTGGCATTAAGTACATTCAGATTATTGTGCAACCATCACCACCACCCACTTCCAGAACTCCCCATTTCCCTCCTCACCCCCCAAACCACCACTTACTTTCCGCCTGTGTGGCTCTGACCACGCCAGGACCTCACATGGGTCGGATCACACAGTAACTGTCCTTCTGTGACTGGCCTATCTCACGTGGCATGATGTCCCCAAGGTCCATCCACGTTGCGGCCTGTGTCAGAATGCCCTTCCCTTTGAAGGCCCAGGAACATCCCATCGTGCGCAGAGACCACATTTTGTTCATCCACCCACCCCCTGGTGACACAGGGTGTCTCTACCTTCGGGCTGCCGTGAATAATGCTGCTGTGAACATGGTGCACAAACACCTCTTCATGTCCCCACCTGCGATTTCTGTGTTTATACCCAGAAGTAGGATTGCTGAATAATATGGCAATTCCATCTTTAATGTTTTGAGGAACAGCCCTACTGTTTTCCACTGCAACTACACAATTTTCCATTCCCGCCAACAGTGAGTGCAGGTGTAGTTTTAAGAAATGCTCAGAAATATCACCCGAAAAGCACAGGCAACAAAAGTAAGAGTAGACACGTGAGCGTGCACCAGGCTAAAAAGCTTCTGCACAGCAAAGGGAGCCACAGACAGAGGGAGAGACAGCCGAGAACGGGAGGGAACGTCTGCAAACCACACACAGGCCGCTGACGTCCAGGGCGTACAAAGAACTCAAACATCTCCCTAGCAAGAAAGCAAAAACTCAATTAAAAAGTGGGCAAAGGACCTCCATCGACATTTCTCAACCGAAGATATACCAGTGGCCAACAGGTGCATGAAAAATCCTCACTGTCACTACCTGTGAAGGAAGTGCAACCCAGCAGCCAGGAGGCCTCACCTCACGCCCGCTGGAACGGCTGTTACCAAACAGACAAGGGTGGCGCGTGTTGGCGAGAACGTAGGAAGAGGGGACTTTGCACACCGTTGGCGGGAATGTAAATTAGCACAGTCATTATGGAAAACAGCACGGAAGTTCCTCAAAAAATTAAAAATACAACTATCATATGATCTGGCAACTCCCCTGCTGGGTATAAACCCAGGGAACTGGAGTCGGTGCCTCACGGAGACATCTGCACAGCCATGCCTGTCACAGCTCCGTCCACGCCCGTCACAGCTCCACCCACGGTGGCCATGACACGGGATCAACCTACGTGTCCAGCAGCAAGTGAGTATATAGAGAAAGTGTCCCGTACGTACACAGTGGATGTCACCCAGCTATCGAAAGCAGCAAACCGTGTCACCTACAGCAACATGAAGAACCTGGGTGACATTATGCTGAGTAAAACAAGCCAAGCGCAGAGAGGCAAACACCATGTGATCTCATTAGGTGCGGAAGCTAAAACTGAAGCTGAACTCACAAAGGCGGAGGGTGGGGGTGGGACGGGGGTGCCAGAGGCTGGAGGGAGGTGGGGGGGGTGACGCTGGCCAGGGGGACGGAGTTTCAGCGTGAGACGAGCAAGTGCTGGAGACCGGGCGTCGGCACGGCGACGAGACCCCTAATGCTGTGCTGCGCCCTCAGAGATCGCTACGAGTACGTGCTGAATGTTCTCACCACAAAAACATGATGCGTGTGAGGCGATGGACTTACTCATCCACGCTGTATAGCAAAACATCACACTGAACTCTAAATATATACAATTTTGGTCAATTTTTAAAAATTAATTAATGAATTTTTGGAACCAGAAGGTCCCAGAAGGCAGGGGAGGGGCACAGGCTGCCGTCTCCAGATTCGAGCTTGAGAAACCCCGAATTGAGCCCTGGAGACCCCGGCCCCCCGCAGCCCTGGCCCGCGCTGGCTCGACGTCCCTGCGAACAGGGAGGACGCGCCACGAGGACAGGAAGCAAAGCACAACCCGCCCAGGGGCTGCTCCTGGAGGGGCCCAGGCCAAGGCGGGGCTCCCTGAGGGAGGGAGGGGCGCAGGGCTGGGCTTCCGGTGGGTGCTCTGAGCAGCCCTGAGCCCAGCGGGGGACTGGCCTGCAGCCCAGCGTTCGTGCTCCATCCTCTCTCCCTGGAGCTGGCCCTGGTGGGCAGCCCCTCCCCCTGAGGTTGGGACCCCCCCTTCCAGAAGGTGCCAGGGCCTCCCGTGGTCCTGCCCAGAGCCGCAGGGGCTGGGGACACCTTCTCTGGGGGCTCCAGGCTGGGAGTTCAGGCAGCGGTGTGAGTGGAGGGCTGGGCGAGGCTGGGAGCCATGGCTGGGGCATGTTGGTGGCTGGAGGTGTTCGTAGCTGTGGCCAAAGGCACTGGGGAGACGCAGACAGGGACAGGGTGGGCCTGGGGGCAGGCGGGAGGGGCAGGGACACGGCTGATGGGGGGCCGGAGGAAGGGGGGGAGGGACTGGCAAGAGAGGCCCAGAGGAGCTGCCTCCCCGCTGACAGGCCCGTCCTGGGCGATGCGGCAGATGTGCCCTGGGGGTGACTGCAGTGCCAACCGCTGGGTGCCAGAGCTGCCCGGGGAGCCGCCAGGGTGTGCAGGAGGCACCCTGCCCCAGGACAGGGCCCCTGAGCATTGCCACTTCTCCTCAGGGGGTTCTTAGAGACAAAGTAACCCAAGCTCAGGGGACCGAGTTAGGGGTGTCAGACAGCACCCCACCCCTGGTCCCACGTCCCCCCTCCCTGTCGCTGGGGCTGCACGCGGCTGGCATTCTCCGACCTTTCCCTGCAAGGGGCACCACATGTGCAGGCGCATGCTGTTCAGCCTGTCCTGGGGGTTCCGCACCCCCCTTCAGTCTTGGCGCCCTACCTCGGCAGCTCCCACTGGCAGTGGCAGAACAAACTGAGTCAATGGCATTTTAGGACGGGGGACCTGGGGGGGCTGGATGGAGCTGCAGGGAACAGGGCTTGTGCTGGGGAGGGGTGGGGGTCTGCCTAGGAGTGCGGGGGCGGCCACAGCCTTGGGGAGGGCCTGGGTTTGCAGGCAACGCGGCACTTGGCGGCCTGGCTGGAGCGTCTGGAAGGACCGTGGGGAGGCAGTTCTGGGGAATCGAGCCACTGGGGTGGCACGAAGGGGTCTGGCCGGCCTGGCGCCTGCCCCAGCCAGAGGAGGAGCGGCCAGGGCACAGGACAGGGGGAGCAGGCAGCAGGCGGAGGAGGCCTGGCGTGGCCCACAGACCCCGACACCGTGGGCCCCCCTTCCTGCGGGTGGAGCAGACCATCTGGGGTCAGGAAATTGAGCAGCTCTTCAAATCCCCTCTGATCTCCACGTTCCGATAGAACATCCAGGCCTCTCGGCAGAAAGTCACATTTCCACCCTGTGATGAGGAAAACGAAAATTCTGAGTCTCCTGAGTGGGAAGGGCCCAGCTTGCCTTCGGGTGCGACTGCCTGGCACCTAACACAGGACGAGTTCCTGGCCACTAGGTAGGTGTAGAGATTGTTCACTATGTCTGAGCTCACCTGGGTTCACCCGGCCCACGGGGCAGCACACTCCAGGCCAGATCAGGTTGGCACAAGCCAGACACGGTCCTGGTGCCCACTGGACCTGTGGACAGCAGACGCTGCCCAGGAAGGACTCTCGAGGGCTGTGGGCAGCCCCCTTCCCAACCCTGGGATCTCTCACCTCACCACCCCTAGTCTTCTTCCCAGAAGCCCGTCCGTCCCACTCTGACCTCGGCCAGTCAGGTGGGCACACAGCCAGGGAGCCCTGCACACAGCCAGGGAGCCCTGCACACGTCAGGGGTCTCTGCACACAGTCAGGGAGCTCTGCACACAGCCAGGGAGCCCTGCACACAGCCAGGGAGCCCTGCACACATTAGGGAGCTCTGCACACATTAGGGAGCTCTGCACACAGCCAGGGAGCTCTGCACATATTAGGGAGCCCTGCACACAGCCAGGGAGCCCTGTACACAGCCAGGGAGCCCTATACACATTAGGGAGCCCTGCACACAGCCAGGGGGCCCTGCACACAGCCAGGGATCTCTGCACACAGCCAGGGAGCCCTGCACACAGCCAGGGGGCCCTGCACACAGCCAGGGAGCTCTGCACACAGCCAGGGAGCTCTGCACACATTAGGGAGCCCTGCACACAGCCAGGGGGCCCTGCACACAGCCAGGGAGCTCTGCACACAGCCAGGGAGCTCTGCACACATTAGGGAGCCCTGCACACAGCCAGGGGGCCCTGCACACAGCCAGGGAGCTCTGCACACAGCCAGGGGGCCCTGCACACAGCCAGGGGGCCCTGCACATAGCTGAAGAGCTTTGAAAGGGCAGGGTGGGTCACCTTCCCTCTCCTTACCCCAAGGGAGTGAGGCTCCTGGGGGTGACCTGTCCATGACCTCGGTCAAAGTCCCAAAGTCCTAGCTCCTTGATGCTCACCCTGGGAAGTGGCAGCTTGGGAGACGATGCCAAGGGCAGGGCTTGGAGGCAGGGAAAGGGATCTCCCTCTCCCATTTGCTGAGCTCCCAATGAAACAAAACACGAAGATGCCCAAAGCAGGCTGCAAGTGACTGCGGTAACCCACATGCGCGCACCTAATGATTTTAACATAAAATGCCCTCGGTGCAAGACGATCTAGTCACAGGTGGGTGGGCCGGATGGGAGCCAGGCCAGAGGCTTGCCAGGCCCGTGCCTCAGCAGGCCGGGGACTGCACGCACAGTCATATCGGAAGGTAAAGTAATTGCTTACCTGACGTGAGGTCCTTCCGGAATGTGAGGTCCCAGCCAAGTGAACCCTCTGACCACCTCCTCCCCCAGACCAGCGGGGCAGGCCCAGAAGCTGGGCAGGCCAGGGCATTTCCGGACGCCGTCCCTGGCAAAGACACTTGCTTCTTTGTAAAAGCGTGTACAGAAAGACCACACAAGTGGATCACCAGTGACATTCAAATTACCCTTCTGGGGACAGGCTGGGTAGCCTTGGCCTGGCTGTGGACAAGGCTGGGGCCCTGCAGGCCACCGGAACAGGAAATGCAGGCGCTTTGCAGGTGCTGGGAGCCGGATCTCTCCCTGCAGTCCTGTAGTTCTGTGCACAGAGCCCCCCACGTGCAGCCCCTTCTCCCCACCTGGCTGAGTCTGCGCCTCCCGGAACTTCGGGCACCCCAGTCATTCTCGAATCCTGTCTCAGAGCTCAGGGCCGCCTGGCCAGGTAGGGAAGTCTGGACTTTTTCTACGCAAAACCTAACCTGTAACACCAGCTCTGAGCACTGGCGAATTAGTTGGTGGCTTCTAAAGAGAACATGATACTGTAGCTGCCTGCCCACGGCCAAAGCCTGAGCTGTCACCGGAGCCTCGCACTTGAGAATGATGCTCTCTGCTCTCTTGGGCCAAAGCTGCCATCACCACTGACAAGAAGGACAGCTCGGGTCGGCATGTGAAGTGCCGTGTTGTTCACATGTGATTTATCTGCACATCTGTAACCCCAGGGCCAGGCCCCACCGTGCACCGGCACTTTGGAAGGATGCCGAGACCCGAGACCCCATGCAGCGGAACCGGATTCGCTGGTAGCTGCTCTTAGTGGTGGCAGATTCTCAGAAAAGACAAAGATTGAATTGAAAGTCCCTCTCCCCAGGGTTGTCTTGCTCAGGGGCACAAAGAGGGAGGACAGTGGGGGACTATTGCCCCAGGCGGCCACTCATGAGTCGCCAGGCTGCTGCCATCCACACTAGGCAACCGCGTTTGCGCAGAACTGGCCAGGGGCCTGGCCGGCGGGCCGAGGCCTCAGCTCACACCAGAGCACAAGCAGAGCAGCGCGGACGTTAAACAGAGACCCGTGGTGGTGACGAGGATGACAGCTCCTGCAGAGGACTTGCCGTGTGCCCAGCAGGGCTGTGACCACCGCAGGAAACCGAGACCCAGGGAAGCCAATGACGTGAGGGAGCCCTCCAGTCCCACCCGATGCAGAGGCCGCTCCCCAGCGCGGGTCACAACCATGAGGACAGAAAGTGCTTTTCCCACCAGGGAGTCTTGCTACCAGGGACCCTCCCAGCGCCCAGGGCCTCCCCTCCCTGACAATCCCAATTCCCCGTGAGGCTCTGCCGTCCCAGAAGTGCGGGCGACTTGGGCTCATCTGTCCCCTGAGACTATTCTGACCTTGTGCCTCTCTCCTCTGGGCAGCCGTGTGTCTGCGGCCTGCTCATGCCTGGGCTGCTGGGTAACAGCCCCTCACCGACACGGCCTCGCACGGGCTGGACAGCGCCACGCCGCGCTCTGCGACAGGGACCGGAACCTGCGCTGCACCTGGGGCATCTCCCCTTCTAGCTTCAGTGACATCCTCTTTCTCATGCAAAACAGCGAGATCATAACTCTAAACACATGTTTAGGAACTTTCTCTAGAGCCTTTACTGCAAGGTCACAGCCCAAGACTTTGAAATGATGAAATGGTGTTTCCATCGTTTCCAAGACTTGGTGTCAATTTTCTTGAGGTCGAAATGGCCATTTGTGTAAGTCACAAAAGGAAGAAGAGAGGCCATCTCAAACAATTCAACTAAAACATATGCAAGATTCACAGAAAATAGACATGAAATATGGCCAAAGTATAGAAATGACCATAAACACTTCGTTAACAGGATTCTAAGTGTTCTCCAAAGTATGAACCACCCAGCCAGGTCCTGTTCGGACGTCACGCCCGGCGATGGTGTTTTCTCCAGGCTGCACAGCCGCCCAGCCACCAGGGTCAAAGGTGGTTTCCGGGCTGGCCATTAACCTGCCCCCCAGCCTGGGAATGTCTCCCTCTGCACTCCCCCCCACACCGAGAGCAGTTTTCCTCAAAGTGTCCGTGTGCGTAGAGCCAGCCGGAGCCGTGCAGAGCGGGGCGTGTCAGCACAAGCGTTCAGGCCCCCGCTCCTCGGGGCGCTGAGGAAGATGATGTCAGAGAATGAAAATTGGCTGTAAAATGTAAAGGCCGGTTCCGGGTCTCCTAAAGCTGCCCCGACAGGCAGGGAGCTGGTGGGGCTGGGTTCTCTCTTTCTCTTTTAATTATTTCCTCTCCAAAAAATAAAAAATAAAAATCTCTAAACGCTGCCAGGATAGAGTTTACTGAGTTCAGAATGTTCCGGAGCACATAATCAGGCAGCCCTTGTTCCAAAGCTGCTGTGCTCTGTGGCTGACCTCCTGCGGGCCCCCTCCCCGCCCTCCCGGCTGCTCCCGGGCGAGGAGGAGAGAGGACAGTCGGCCTCAGCCGGAGCCCACCACGCAGCCGCCTGTCCTGCTGGAAGACCCCCACCGGCAGGTCGCAGGGGGCGTGGCTGGGCCCAGGCGCAGGACACACAGGGGTCCCTGGGGCCTCTGGAGATGCCGGCACCAGAGTCCGGCTTTGAGGACGGGACAAGGGCCTGTGTCCTGCAGTGACATGCCTGAAACCTTTGCTCCTGGTTTCCCTTCCAACTGGTGCCTGTGAGGGCAGCCTGGGACCGCCGGGCGCCCTCCGAGGCGGGTCCGAGGCTCAGAGCCCACAGCAGGCAGCTGTATTTGGTTAGAATTTAATACCATGTCTTTTCCTTTTTATCACCAATTTTTATGGTAACCTCCCTATGGTAATCGACACTGATTTACCTTTTCAAAAATAAACCTCCCCTTTAATAAAATACATGAATTGTTTAAAGAAAAAAACACTGTGTAAATAACAGTTTCAGGGCATATGACCCAAAGTTAAGTTCTGGGAACAGAGTCCAGTCCTGCCTCGGACGTGTGACGAGCTCGCCCCGCATCGCTCTGCTCACACACCTCCCGAAACGGGGAGCTCACCCCCTGGAAAAGGCACCTCCGTCAGCTCTGCCTGCAAACGCCACTCCCAGCAGGTTCCGCAGCCAAGGCCAGGGCTGCACAGGGGCCGGAGGCGCTTTTTCTCAGGGGAAGTATTTTCAGAGCGTGCTCCTGTCCCCTCCCGGCAGTCCCTGGGCCCCCTCAGCACAGCCTCATCCTCTCGGAGGGAACGTCTCCAGCCGGGACCCACGGTTGGTGGTTTTTCTCTTAAAAGGCAGAGTCAGAAAGGGGGCAGTGGCCTCGCCTCAGCTTACAGGCATGGGTGGCTGCATGGGGACCGCCTGGAGCCTGGAGGGCACCACCAGGGACCCTGGTGGCAAACCCCACCTTCCGAAGGAAGGAAGGACATTTCATAAATAATGGCTCTGGGCGTGCGGGTGTTTACCCATAAGCCCCAGCACCTCTTCTCCACTGTGCCCCCCCCCCAGCAGGACAAGGCCAGGCCCCGTCTGCCCCCTGTGTGCCCCTTGGCCGCCCACAGTCACTGCCTGGTCATGTCCCCTCACCCAGCTCATCTCAGGATTCACACACACTTGCGCGTGCACATACACACTTGACTTTCATAAACTTCTTTGAAAATTAGTTTTCCTGAAACTAAAAGGGAAAGATTTGCAGTGTTACTGTGGTCACCTGTTAATACTTAGCAACTCCTGAGTCCCCACCTGCGCTGCCCTCACCTCCCATTTTACTCCTTTAATGTTTAATGGGGAAAAGGAGAAGCGCGGGTGCCCAGGGGGAAAGCGAGGCTGGAGAGTCAGGCGATGTGTTCGTGTCGCGCAGCAGGGAACACCGGTAGGAACCCAGGCGGCCCTGCCCCAGGGACCCTCCCCCCCATATCAAAAACAGGATCGTCTCCTTGAAGGAGCCCCAGGCTGGAAATCTCCCTCACCCCAGGGAGGGTGCGGGTGTCCGAGACCCGCGCGAGGGGCGCGCACAGGTGGAGCCTCCTGAGTCGCCCCGGAGCCGGACCGAGGCCGCCGTGACCCTAGCAAGGCCGTGCGCTCCGGCCCCCCCCCCCCCCGCCGCGGGGCGTCCCCGCCTGGCCCCGCCAAGCCCCGCACTGGAGGCCTCCCCCAGGGCTGGGGCCGGAAAGTGTGGCCTCGCTCACGGCCGTCCCCAGGGCTCTGTCCCGTCCCGGGGCTGGAGAGGGGAGCGCGGGGACAGTGGGCAGAGCGGCCCGGGCTCCAGCGCTCGGGGAGGGGAGCGCGTCGCGGTCGTCCCGGCCCCTCAGCCCGCCGGCGTCAGCGCCGCCCCCGCCGCGCTCGCGCAGCTGTCACCTCGGGGGCGGGCCGGGAGCAGGGGCGGGGCGCGGGCCGGGCCCGGACGGCGCTGCCATTGGCCGCAGTGGGTGAGGCCAGGCGGCCGCGGCGACAGGAGCCCCGCCCGCCCCTCTGCGGCTAGGGCGGGCCCAAGCGGATGAATGAAACCGGAGTGGGCTGCGCGCGGCGGCCAGAGCGTGGAGCGCAGCGCGGGCGCCGGCCGGGAAGGTGAGTGCGCGGGGCGCGGGGCGCGGGGCGCGGGGAGCGCGGAGCAGGCGCCGCAGCGGGTGCTGCCCAGGTGCGCCGCCCTGACCTGCTGACGTCAGGGGCGCGGCAGGTGCCCGGTGATGGGGTGGTGGTGGTGGCGGCGACAGCGAGGTGGCGCCGGGGCTGGCGTGGCTGGGGATGCGGCTGGGGCCGAGGCCTGGGCACCAGCCGCCCCCGAGCCCCCCGCGGAGGGAGGGCGGGACCGAGGCGAATCAGATGCAAAATTCGCCCCTTGTCGCCGCCAGCCTGCCAGGCAGGAAGCCCCGAGCAGCGCGAAGGCGGGCGGGGTGAGGGGACGTGTGCAAGGGACGGGGATGGGTCGTGGCTGGGGCGGGGGCGGGTGGACGGAGCGGCCGGGGCTGGTGGCCTGGGCAGGTGGCCAGGAGTGCTCCAGCCCGGCAAGGGACAGACGCGCGTCCCCCGCGATGCAGCGCGCAGGGGGTCACCCACCTGCGGCGGATGCTGCTGCTGAGTCAAGGAGGAAATAGTCATGCTCACAAGTTTCGCGCGGGCGGCTTTGTTCGCGCCAGCGCGGCTCTAGACACCTCGGGAGGGGCGGGCGGAGCAGCCCCGCGTCCCCCCGCCGTCCCTGCGGTCCCTCTCTGTCCTGCCGGGGCCCCCGGGGGTACAGGCGGAGGCCAGGGCTCCCGGGCGACTCTGACGACTCCGACGGGGGTGGGGGCATCCCTGGCAGGAAAGGGTGGCAGGAGGGTGCCACGTGGCCCCATGGGTGCCCCCGGCCCAGACGGGAAACCCAGGCAGACGCCGCGCTTCACGTCCACCGAGAACTCGGCCAGGCACTTCCAGCTCAGGGCGGCCACTCAGGGCCCGCCTGCCTGCCCCAGGAGAGAGAAGCCTCCGGGTCCTCACATCCTCACATGGGGCCCTGGTCTCCCTGCCAGACGTGCGGGCCCTATTCCCAGCTGCAGTCGGACTTGGCCGTGGGGCTGTTTCTGCAGGAGGCCTTGGAGCCACCGGAGTTTTCCCCAGCCATGGAACCAGGTTTCCAGTCGATGCTCCTCAGCCGGACTTTGGAACTCAGGTTTCCATTCTCTGCGCTTCCTGGGGCCAGCGGACTTCACAAGAGGGCACACCTTGCTTTTAGCGGCTCCTCTTCTGACCCTAGTAATGATACTAGCAGTGACAGCAGGAGCTGCTGAGCACATGGAGGAGCCAGACTCCGCTAAGCGCTGTGAGTGTCGGCCGTTTAATCCCCAGGAGAGAGCTGCTGCTGCTCCCCTTGCCTAGACCAGTGGCGGAGGCATCAAGCGGTTAAGGGGTTCGCGGAGGCCACACAGATGGGGGGGGGAGGTTTGAGCCCACCTGCTTCCAGACACGGCTCTTGGCTGTTTCATAGTTCTGTCCTCCGGCGGGAGGAAAGACAGCCTGAAGTGCCAGGCCTGAGACTCAGAGCAGTGACCTGAAAGGTGAGCCCACAGCTAAGGACACCAAGTGTTTGGCCCAGATAGTCAGTGCTTGTGGACACAGGTAGGATGTCTCCCTGGGGCAAGCCCACACGGCCCAACGCCCCTGGTGCCACTGGAGGAAGAGAGGAGGGGGCCTCTGGGTTGGACCCTGATGCTGGCTGGAGCCGGATTGCCCAACCCGCCCTGCATGGGCACCTGTCCTGCCTTCCTGCTGGGCAAGGCCAGCAGGTACTGCCTGGAAAATTCTTCATGGGGTTGCGTCCCTCCTGCGTGGCTATGACCTAATCCGTGGCTTATGGGGCGTGGCCCCTGAAGCAGGTACTGGGGAAGCCAGGACGGTGGTGGGGAGAGTACTGGGCGTGGGTC
The DNA here is from genome assembly GCA_028533085.1 of Varecia variegata. NCBI lineage: Eukaryota > Metazoa > Chordata > Mammalia > Primates > Lemuridae > Varecia > Varecia variegata. The sequence continues at coordinate 208,061,337 of CM052436.1, forward strand.
AGGGCGGGCCGGCCCGGGTGCTGGGAACGGCGGCCGGGTGGGCAGATGTGCCGTCCCTGCTAGAGCAGCTGACTCCCAGTGATTGACCCAAAGCCGAGCCCCCACCGTGCCTCTGGTGGACCCTAACCCTAACCCCAGGCTCAACAACCCCAGCTGCAGTGTGAGCCCCAGGTCTGACCTCCAGTGGCAACAGTTTTCTCAGCCCATGTGGAACCAAAGTTAACTTGGCAAGCTTAGCATAGCACCTCCGACGTCCCCGACCCAGGGGTCTCTGCAAGTGTTAATCCACTGCCCTGGTGGGTGCTGCTGAGCCGATGCAAATCCGTGGCTTTGGGACGTGTAAGCTGGGACTAGTGGAGTCACCGAACTCTCCCCAGCCATTGTGCAGGTGGTCAGCGGTGTGAGCCTGGGGCCCATGGCCAGGGGAGAGGCCACCGGGGCACCCGGCTGGACAGGACAAGAGGGCGACACGAGACACACCCTCCTGCTTCCCCGCTGCTACAGCAAGCTGGGCGTGGACACGGGCCACAGAAATGTTCCCTCCTGGGCCACGTGACCTCCTCATTCTCACCAGTGGCAAAGAACCCATTGTTGGCTTTTGGAAGGGACACACGATAGTCCTCGAAACCTCCCCCCACCTGCTTTTGTTCTGGGGCGTCGGCTGCTTGGCTGGCCTCTGAGTAGTCTCGGTGTGAGCCGACGTGGGCAGGACCTGGCTATAGACCCCTGCGTGGATTCAAACAGGCCCTTGGGCGGCAGGGGGCCTGGGGTGGGGAGGGAGGCACAGTGGCTCATGTGTCTGTGTGACTGGTGGACCCTGTGGCCCTGCTGGGGGTGGGGGAGGACACTGGACCCTGGGCTGTGTCCTCCCTGGGTTGCTGCAGGGTCTGGGGTCTTCCCTCCTCTGGCCCCCAGCCGGCCTGCCGTCCTCAGACTCGGGCTCTCCCCGCCCCCCTGGTGTCCCCAGTCACCACGGCACAGCCTGCCTCTCTCAAGCATCACACGGAATTGGGCTCTTGGACCACATTTCTGGGGGAGGGTGGCAGCTTTTTCAAGCCACGTGCCTTTTGCAAAAGCCGCTCACAGGGTGGCCCAGAACTGGGGTCAAGTGTAGGGTGAGGCTCCACGTGCCAGTGCCCCTGGTCACTGGGGCTGGGGGCTTCCAGCATGTCGTCTCCGCCCCCTGCGGGCCCAGCCCCCCCCTCTCCCCTCCCCCCACAGCCCTTCCCTTGGTGGCTTTTTGTCTGGCAAGCTTTGGGAGGTCCCAGAGGCCTTGTTCCTCGGCCCCAGCCACAGAGAGAGCTTGGGACCCTCTGGGCCTAGTGTGACGCTCCATCCTGCCCCTTGTGTTTTGTCAGGGGCCCGCCCCTTGGGAGACACTGCTGGGCTGATATTAAGACCCATGGCCCTAGGGGCCTCCTGAGAGCAGACTGGGCCAGCTGTGCTGGCAGGTCCCTCATCTGGACAGAGCCTGCACCCCCAGACTTCCATCCCTTCTGTGTTGTGTCCCTCCCACAGGTTGGGGGACCAGGTTTGTGCCCCTTTGCTGGCAGCCCCTCTGAGCCACCCGCTCTTCCCTTCCACCCCAGCCCCCATGCCCTGCAGTGCACAGGGCCCTCCTGGAGGAGGTGCGTCGAGGACACCAGCCTCCTTGTCACCTTCGCCCTCTACTTTAGGGCCCAGCCCCTGCTCCCCTGCTGGCCCCAGGACAGAGAGTCCCAAGTCTGGGGAGCAGGAGCCCCAGGGTCTGTGCCCCTTCCCCAGAGGACAAGGAGAGCGGTGAAAACCATGGGGACCCTCACGGTGATCCCCAGTTTGTGACCGTCACTTAGTGTTCACTGATCAACACCAAAGCGCGAGGGGGTTGGGGGCACACGGGAACAAGAGGCAGGGGGGTGGGCGTGAGACCCGCAGGGAGGCCCCCTGGACTCCGGGTCTGGGGTCTGCATTCCTGGGCCCACTGTGAGTGGAGGATTCAGGGGCTCATTCCCTCCTGCTCCTGACCTCATGCTGTGGGGAAACTGAGGCTGAGAGGAGCCCCCATGATCTGCCTGGCTTGGAGACAGCCTTTCTCTGCTTCTCGAATCTGCCCTTGCATGGCGGGGGGTGGGGGAGGGGGTTTCAGCTCCATGGCTAGAATGCAGAGTCAGGAAGAAGAGAAACCTGGAGCCGGCGCCCCAGCTCACCCTGCCCTCCCCACACTCTAGGGCGGTGGGTGCAGGTGAGGGCACCAGGTGTCCGGGGTGGACAGCAGGACACTCGGGAGGGACGGGTCCTTCCAGAGTGGGCCCTGGTGCCTTGTGTCCGGGCTCCCTCTCTCAGACAATCCTGCATTGTTGGCCTCCATGCAAAGCAGCCAGAGTCCTGTCCCCAACCTGTGCGAGGTCAGCAGGTATGCAAAGTGGGGCGTACCAGGCACTGCTGGCCACCCCAGATCCTGCCACCCCACATCTGTAATTACCTTGTGGAAGTGAAAGCTCCCTTCACTCACCCCATTTGAGGAAGAGATGCCAGGAGGATTTCGGAGGAAGGAGAGAGAGTCCCAGGTGTCACAGGGGTGGGGGGGCTGCTGGTGCCAGGAGGGACTGGCCGGGCAGGCCGCGTGGGTCGAGGCCGTGGCCTCAGAGCCATCGGGTGCTATGGGGGGTCCTGGTGCCGCCTCCTGCACTTTGCTGGCTGGAGCCTAAAGAGAAAGGAGAAAGGACCCGTGGTTCTGCCTGGCCTCCGAGTTCCCGGTGGGGTTTAGGGACTGACCCTGGCGGTGTCCCCTAACATGGAAGTGGCACCCACTACCTGCCCACCCCAGCTCCAGGCCTCCCTGGGGACGTTCAACCAGACGATCCTGCAGGGACTCGGGCAGGCCAGGGCCAGTGTCTGGCCACTCGAGGCTTAAAATATTACCCAGAAGCCCTGTGGCCTTTCCACTGCTCACGGGAAGTCAACGCTGTGCAGAGAGCCCGCTAGGACAGGAGGGGACACGCCAGGACAGGAGGGGACACACGAGCCCAGGGAAACACGGAAGCAGACGTGGACACGTGCAGAGACGGGCTGTGCCGCTCGGGCTTCCTACAGGCCCGTTGTCCGGGCTCGTGAGGAGGAGGAGCTGGGGCGCCTGGACCCATCTCTAAAAGCCCCTGGCCACGTGCTCTGGGCACAGGCGTGGAGCAGTCAGCACGCCCTACCCCGAGACACAGCTGACCGACCCGGCCAGTGTGGGGAAGTCGGAAGAGATCTCTGGTCATCTGTGGTGTCCTCCTAAAATAGTGAACACAGGCACACACGCAGGCACACGCAGGCACACGCACACACAGGTACACAGGCAGGCACACGCACACACACCCTCCACCTGGGCCAGAGGCTCCGGGCACACATCATCCTCCCACTAATCATCTTGACCTAATCCCTGGACTCTGACTGCCCCGGGGCCCCCTCCCGCCTCCCGCCAGGCTGTGGGTCAGACCAGGGCAGGCCTGGAGGGGTCGGCTCCCTGGGAAAGGCCCCCCACCCCGCCCCGCTCAGGAGTGGAGCGCGGTTTGTGCTCTCCCAGGCCCAGAGAGCCTTGCGGGCTCCATCCCAGCCTCCCCGGCCCCAGATATTCTCCCACGGGAGGAAGACCCAGGAGCAGCGGGCAGGAGCCCAGAGGTGAGCAGGTGCTGGGTGGGCCACAGGCAGAGCCACCAGCCCAGCTCCAGGTGCTGCTCCACAGGGTCCCTCCCAACTGCCGACTCAGGACGAGGGTCCCCCAGGCCCTTTGAGGAAGGTCTTTGGGAGGGGCAGGTCCTTTGAACTTGGGCCGGAGGTGACAGCTGCCTGCAGCCCCTTTCCGAGTGCCGTCGTGGGGGGACGTGTTCACATGTCAGAAGAAGCGACTGCACTTGCTGGGGGAGGCTGCGTGGGTGGATCTGGGGTGAGGCGCCGTCATTCGGGGCTGCAGGTTCCCTGCTTGGGAAGCCAGCATGCCTTTCCTCACGGTCAGTTCCACACAAGGAGCTTTAGGCATGCACATGCGTGTGCACACACACATGCACATGCACACATACATACATACCCAGATGCATGCATGCACACATGCACCCACATGCATGTGCACACACCCACACACATGATCATGCACACACCCGCACGCATGTGCATGCAAACACACACGCATGTGCATGCACACACACGCACGTGGGCCCAGAAAGGGGAGCTGGGAAGGGCCAGCTGCCTTCGTCCCTGGGCCCTGATGCAATGTCCTGTCCTCCATGGGGGGCCAGTCTGGGGCCAGGGGTCCCTCTAAGCTCTGCTTCCAGCCCCCAGCCCCGCCAGCCTGCCCATGAGGGGCCCGAGACTCAGAGCCGCAGAACTGCTGTCCTTAGCAGGGACAGCCGTCATGAGCCCTGGTGACCAGCCGCAAGGACAGATGTGGAGTTCACCTGGGTTTGGCTCCATGGAATCTAGTGGATTCCAGAAAGAAGCCTCCACATGAGAGGCCCAGATCGTGCCGTCCAGGGAACTGATGGCCGCGACCCCAATGGGGGCGGGGCGGCTGTGTCCCCGGAGCCTGCGTCTGGCTGTCCAATTGCAGGCTGGCTTCTGCGGCAAATGTTAGCCGTGAAGCTCAAGTCCTGCCCTGCGTGTTTGGCCAAGGACGCCTGCAGGTCGTGGCCAAGTGTTGACATAAATGCAGGCGTGTGCCTCTCAGGGCAGAGCCCCCCCTGCAGCTCACTGGCATGCTGGGTAAACGTCAGTGCTTGGACGCAGGAGTGTGGGACCCACCACCAGTGATCCAGCCACCCCTGGGTGGCAGGGAGGATGCCAGATGCCCCTCGCTGGGACTGCTGTATATGAGCTCTGCTCCAGCCCAAGCCTCTGCTTTCCAGCCCAGGCGCTGTGAGGGAGGAGCAGCCTTCTGGAGAGGGAGTTCCAGCTTCGGAGGGAACCCGGAGCCGGTGGCGGGAAGTGCAGGGCGGCACTGCGCAGCGCTGCTGTCGGATCTCACAGGTCTTCAGAACCGTGCGGTTCTTACTGATACCACCCTTCGCTCTAGCGGGCAGCAAGCATCAGGTCGCCTGGCCAGTCCTAGCATAGGATTTTTAATAATGTGGGCTGAGTTTGTATATTTACATCCCAGCTTTTCATTCCGGCAAAACCGCCACTAACTTGGAGCTGTTAGGACACTACAGCTCGTTCTTTTTCAGTCGTGGCTTCTATGTTAAGTAGGAAGTCACCCTATTTCTTTGTGGCCTTTGTTAATCACGAAAGCTTAGCAATCCGGCTTCCTGTAAGCCCTGTGTGGACCTGATCCCTCTCACCGGCTTCCCCTGCAGCGGCGGGTCCCGGAGCGGGTATGTGAAGCAGCCGGCGTCTGGGCCTGCGGTGGTGCCGTGGTCCCTGCCTCGCTCTGCACACTCGTGCTGGTGGGTTCTGAGCACCCCGCACAGCCGGGCAGACCCTCTCTGAGCACAGCCCTGCACCCGCTCAGCACTGAGCATGGGCCGTTCCTGCACGGCTGGGCTCCTTCCCTCGGAACTCTGTCCTAGCCTGGGACGAGGTCATGTCCCCTGTTACTCGTGTGTGTGTACCCTGACCTGCAGCACAATCCTCAGGGCTCTCCTTGGCTCCGTGTGCATGTGCACATGTATGTTTGTGTGCACGCATCAAGAAAAAGACCAGCGAGAAACGCACCCAAACGCTGTCGGTGGTCTCTGGGCTTTGGCGTTTGGGGTAACTGTGGGTTGAGCCTCTTATGTGCTTCTCCACGCTCCGCGCGGCTGCTCTGCCTCAGGAGCGCGTCCCAGTTTGGGCTGGTGGGTGGCAGAGCCGCTGCCTCACATCCGTCCTGCCCAGGGCTCACGCCCGTCCCTCTCCGGCCCGGTTCCTGCAATGCGAGCCCGGCTGCACGTGACCTTCGGGACCCCAGCTCCACTGCCAGCCAGTTTCACGTGCGTGGACGTGGGTCACATTTTGTCCCTGGGAAACTGAGCGTTCCTCCTGCACCGTGACACTCGCGCCTTCCCTCGGCACTTCTGACACGGCACCTCCCACACAGGCCCGCGGCCTGCTTGCTCGCGGTGTCGGCCGCAGGTAGAACTGCGGGCCGGTGCGGCCCCTGCGGAGTGACTGCTCGCAGTTTTTGCTCCATGGCCTCAAAATACGTCTGCTTGATAGCCTGGCAGTCCCAGTTCCCAAAGTAAACAGCAGGTCCGTGTGTGAGTGCCACGTGGCTGGGCACGGCTCTCTAGACAATGCCAGAACGCAGCTGTGACGCAGGCACCGGGCTCCGCAGCCGGCCATGACCAGGTCCTAATTGCCGCTGCAGGCCACGTGGCCTGGGGCCGGTCATTAGACCCCACGGCCCCCTTCCCTCACCTTTAGGGCCTGGGACAAGGCCTGGTACACAGTTGGCGCTCACGTGCACAGTCGGTGCAGGGACCCCACTCAGCACTGTGCGGTGGGGCTCTCTACGGCCCAGCGCATTTGTCCCCAGGGCCCTGGGGAGGCCGGAGGGGGCCGGGGGAGGTGCGGCCTGACAATGCCGCAGAGGAGCCACGTGGTGGCCACACGCCCACTGCCCAGTGCTCAGTGACACGGGTGGGCCGAGGGGCCCAGCGCCAGTGGAGGATGTGGCGAGGGGACTGAGAGACCCAGCTCTGGGGCTCAATCCACGGGGTGGGCGTCACTGTGTGGCCCTGGGGAGGGCGGTGGCAGGGAGGGGCAGTGCCCACCCCCGGCCACCTGAGCCCTGTGTATCTGCAACCACAAGAGAAAGTTGTGTCTTTATTTAAAAACACACTAAGCGAAGCCCGCAGTTTGCGTCCCCATGTGTGAGGCGTGTTTGTCAGCGTAGGTCCCTCCCAGCCCTGCCATGCAGCCGCTGGCGTGGCCCTGGGTGCCCAGCGGGACTCTGCCTCCACCCAAGGCCGGGGCCTGGGGGGTCAGCACAGGGACAAGTGTCTGCGACGTCCTGTCACCTGGCCACAGAGCCCCGTGCAGCCCCGGTCAGCGTCTGGAGAAGCGCGCAGCCGGCGGGGCGGCTCCGGGGGGCTCAGGGCCCCTCCTCACACCCACACCTCCCAGCGCGGGACCCGTGTGTCCCTTTGTGGTGCCGAAGGACACGGAAGCTAGTGGCTGTGAAGTTAAGGAAGTCGGGTGGGTCCGCCGATCCGCGTGGAGATCCCTGCGGGCCCGGCCACAGGGCAGCTCCACGGCTGGGCAGAGGCCGGGCTGCGAGGCTCTCCGGGCTCCCCCTCACTCTCCAAGTCGTGGCCTCATTCCGGGGGGCTCCGCTCCTGTCGCAGCCGAAAGCCGCACCACCGAGGAGACAGCTTCTCTTTCCCACAGTCCTAGCCACGTGGGGGAGCCACACCCTGCGACCGGGCAGGGGCGGGGGCCCACCCCTCGCCGAGCAGTGGCCACGAGATGCGACCCCCTGAGTGTGGGTCTGGCCAGAGGCGCCCTGGACTGGGGAGGGGACGGGTCAGGGAGGGGGCCCCACCCGACTCGACGCCAGGCCGCAGAGCCACGGGCCACCGGGGTGCCGGGGTGTGCCGGGACGGCCGTGCCAGACCCAGGTGCTCACGGGGATAGGCCAGCCTGCTAACCAGCGGTCCCTCCCACAGGACACTCCAGGCCCTGGGACCCCACAGGGCGACTGCCCCGCACTGCTGAAGCCACCAGGTCCCGCCACCGCCGGGCTCCGAGATGCCCCAGCACTCGACAGGGGACAAACCCTTCGCCTCAATGCGGCCGCTGACCTTCCCCAGCCCGGCGTCAGCGTTGGAGAACGGGGTTGAGCACACGCCGCCCCTCAGGCGGGCGTCGCTGGGCTCGCCCCTGAGCCCCGGCCCCCTGCGCTCCGCCGCCCGCAGCCCCCTGGACGCCTGCAGCCAGCCCCTGTGCGACTTTGAGAGGCGCGGTGCCCGCGTGGCCCACGAGATGCGCTACGCCTCGGCTGGGCCGCAGAGCACCGCGTGTGGCTGGCGGGCCTTCGCCCCCGAGTGTCTGCAGGCCTTCAACACGCCCAAGGGCTTCCTGCTCTTCCTGTGCGCGGCCTCGTTCCTGCAGGGCATGACCGTGAACGGCTTCATCAACACGGTCGTCACCTCCATCGAGCGCCGCTTCGACCTGCACAGCTACCAGAGCGGGCTGGTGGCCAGCGCCTACGACATCGCCGCCTGCCTCTGCCTCACCTTCGTCAGCTACTTCGGGGGCAGCGGGCACAAGCCGCGCTGGCTGGGCTGGGGCGTGCTGGTCATGGGCGCCGGCTCGCTGGTGTTCGCGCTGCCCCACTTCGCCGCCGGCCCCTACGAGGTGCAGGTGGACGCGTGGGTGGCGGCGTGCCCAGCCAACCGCAGCACGGTGTGCAGGGGCCGCGCCTCGGGCCTGTCCGGCTACCGGCTGGTCTTCATGCTGGGCCAGTTCCTGCACGGCGTGGGCGCCACGCCCCTCTACACACTGGGCGTCACCTACCTGGACGAGAACGTCAAGTCCAGCTGCTCACCTGTCTACATTGGTGAGTGCGCCGGCGGTCGGGCTGGCAGACGGCTGCAGGGTGGTGCTGGCAGGGGGACAAGGACCAGGGAGCTGCTGGCCCTGTGCACCCTCTCGGGGCCCAGATGCTCCCGTGTGAGCCGCGGCGCCGCCTGAGTGCCCGAGGGGGTGGAGGTGATGTCACCGTTCCTGCCAGGAGCCTCAGCTCGAACCCTGCACTGGGGTCTGGCCCGCCCTGCGGGGGCCACGGGGCACAGACACCGGGCGCAGGGTGGGGCCTGGGTCTGCGGCTCCGGGGGCCTCATGCTCTGCCCAGAGCCTTGCGCTCACCTGGGAGGAGTTTCGAGTGCGGATAAGTGACTCGGGAGGGCCCCGACCACACCCACGCCTCCCCGGGGGCCACGCCTGCTCCGTGTCTGGCAGCACGGGAAGGGCACAGGCGGAGGGTGTGGGAGAATCAAGACGCTCAGGGAAAACCACCAGGCAGCTCCCGCCCGAGCTCGGTGTCCTGGCCACGCGTGTGGCCCGAGTCCCCCCCGTGTGGTTCGGGGCAGGGAGCCCCCGTCTGAGGTGACCTGGGGCCTCGCCCACCCATCCCCACTCCCTCGCGTCCCTCCAGCCTGGCCCTGCCGAGGCCACCTCAGGGACAGTCACAGCGAGCCTCCGGCCAGCACTTCAGGCCCCACCGGACTCCGCGGTTACGGCCTCGGTTCCTCACGTGCCCTGTGACCTCTGTCCCTCCCAGCCACTGCGGTGGCCATCCCAAGGCCTGAGGGCTCATGGAGGATTATGTCACTCGGGGAGGGGACGTCCCATCGCGCTGACCCTTCCAAACCTGTCTGGGCATGAGAGAGACCAGGCTGCAGCCGGCCCCACCCAGGTCCGCGGTGCGCTGGGACGCAGCCCTCCCCCTGCAGCGAGGGGCGTGGGGGTCTCTGCTCCTTCGCGAGAGGCTGACGCCACAGCTGGCTGTGAGGGGAATTTTTAAGTCGACACTGACCGATGTCAGACCCGGGAGGCTGCACTGGCCAGCGCTGCTCCAAGGGGTCCCGGTGGGGCAGACGGGTGTGGGGCCTCTGTTAGGAGGGGCTCCGTGCAGCCCCAGGGCCCCCCACGGCGGCGTGTGGCGGCCCCAACGCCTCTGCTTCCCTTGCAGCTGTCTTCTACACGGCGGCCATCCTCGGGCCCGCCGCCGGCTACCTGATCGGAGGCGCCATGCTGAACATTTACACAGACGTGGGCAGACGGTGAGTGACCTGGGCAGCGCCCCCGCCTGCCACCCACAGGGACAGTGCCCAGCCTCCCGTGCAGCAGGAGGCCCCGCGTGTCCCTGGGATGTGGTTCCGACCGAGCAGGGTCCACGTGGGAGTCGTGCCGGGCATGGCCAGGGCTGGCTCTGCTCTGGATGGCTCCGGGTCTGTGGGTGGCAATGGGAGCCTGGCCTGGCGAGGCGCAGGGTGGGCAGGTGGCAGCCTGAGGCCCAAGTGATCCGACGCCCGGGGGGCCCTGGCCACGGCTTCTCTCAGTGGCCTGAGATTGTTTTGTTTCCTTCATTTCCTTGTATCTTTCCTTTGTGGCACCCAGTTTCGTAAACTTAAGCTGGAATGTGGGAAAACCAGAGGATGGAGGGAGGGACAGAGAACAGGGACGGAGGAATAGGGACGGAGGGATAGGGACGGAGGGATAGGGATGGAGGGAGGGACAGAGAGACAGGGATGGAGGGATAGGGACGGAGGGATAGGGACAGAGGGAGGGACAGATAGACAGGGACAGAGACGGGGAAGGGGACGGAGGGGCAGGCCTGTGCCCTCGCTGGCCGGGCTCTGCAGGGTCTGTCCTCCCCTGCGTGCAGGGCCTGCCCCTGTTACGTTTCCCCAACTGTCCGCTGCGCTGTGTCACGGGCACCGCTACCCCTTGGGACTCCTTCTGCATCAGGGTTTCCAGTGCTCTGACCTCTGTGAGAGCCACCTCCGGCCTCAGGTTGACATGGGGCCAAGGGCACGTCTGTGCCAAGCCTGGAGGCAGGTCAGGGTCGTGCCCCTCTCTGCGGTCCCCCCTCCCGCTCTGGGACCTGGCCTGCTTTGCACGTGGGGTGCTGGGGGGCTGGAGGCAGAGCCGGGTCCCGGCCCTGCAGGTGGCCGTGGCATTTCCGTGCTAGAACAAGGCGGGAGCCCACCCGAGTCGGCTGGCCGAGGCCTCACGGGGTGTCGGCGCTCCCTGCGTCCCTTTTGTCCCTTGCGTCTCTCTCTGCTGCTCCACTCTCGGCCACCGCCTCCTCCCCGTGCTGACTGTTCCTGGGAGCCTGGAGCTGGCTCCTCCAGTCTCCCTGCAGAGTGTGACACTCCCTAATAGTCCCTTGTCGGGGAGCTCCTGGTGAGCTCCAGCTGGGCCCTCTGCCCTGAGCTTCCGGAGGCCCTGGGGACGCCATCTGTCACCCTCGGCATTGGTGGGGAGGGACGCCTCGCCCTGCTGTTGCTTGGAGAGCCGCCACCCCACCCCCGCCCTGCTGTGGTCTCACTCAGCACCGGGCCACGGGCAGCGTCTCGGGGCCCCTGAGCGTGGGTTGGGGTGTGGAGCCGTCTGTCCCAGGGGTGGCCGAGCCAGGGTGCTCTTTGCTTCAGCCGGCAGGGACGGGTGGGCCTGTGCTGAGCAGGGACGCTGGAGGTCTCCCCTGGGGAGGAGCCAGGCGGCCGCCCGGTGCGTGTGCCGCGGAGGACCGCACGCTGACCCAAGTGCCACTGCCTCTTTCGACAGGACGGAGCTGACCACGGAGAGCCCGCTGTGGGTGGGCGCCTGGTGGATTGGCTTCCTGGGCGCGGGGGCCGCTGCCTTCCTCATCGCCGTCCCCATCCTTGGCTACCCCCGACAGCTGCCCGGTGGGTTTCCCTGCCCGGCCCAGCCCCTCTCCTGCCCCGGCCTCCTCCCTGCCACGGACGAGGCCGCAGCAAACCCCGTTCTCTGGAGCGGAGCCTTTGATCTCAGTCCTCGCCCAGGTGGAAAGACGCCCGCGGCCGTGCGCAGGGCAGGGCTGGCCAGCCGTGTGCGGCCGTGCCGGGACCCCCCCTCTGCCCGGCGGCAGCCCCCTGGGCCGTGGAACGGGCCGGTCCCAGCCAGGGCCCGTCAGCCTCCCCTTCCCGCGGGTCCCACGTGTGGCCCTCACTCTCGCGCCTCCGGCCTGTCACGCGGCACTTCCTCACGCGGCTTCCGTCCAGCGCCCTCCACCCCCGGGGCTGCCCTCGCGGCAGGGATGTCGGACTGTGACATTCCCAGACCCAGGAGTGGGGAGGAGGGGCCTCCGGCTGACGGCCTGTCCTTCCAGGCTCCCAGCGCTACGTGGTCATGCGAGCGTCGGAGACACAGCAGCTGAAAGACGACAGCCAGGCGGCCACGAGCAGCCCGGACTTCGGGAAAACCATCCGAGATCTGCCCCTGTAAGACCTGGGGGGTCGCCGAGCCTTGTGTCCTCAGACCCGGCGAGGGCCCCACGGGGAGGGTCAGGGTGACCCCTCCAGAGTCCCATGGGGAGGGCCCCTGTCGTGACCCTCCGGTCCCTGGAACTTGGGCTGAACTGTCGTGGAGCAGCAAACAGCCGCTTGGGCCAAGGCCCAGGCCCGAGTTAGGGCTGCACCCGCCGTGGTCCCAGGCAGCGTCTCAGCCCACCAGGGCCCCGAGCTGTTGGGGTCTTAGAGGGACAGCGTGGGGGCTGGAGGGTCTGGGTCTCTCTGGATTGAGCCTTCCCTGGGGGGCTCTCCCTGGGCTGGGGGTCACTGCCCGAGCCCTCTGAGGGTTCATGTCCCACCAGCCTGTCCCTGAGCTCGTGGTGGCCACGTGGGGGTGGAGGGCTGTGTGGTGGGCTGGGGGAGGACAGAGTCAGGGCCCAGGCGGCCCACTGGGGCTGTCCACTGCACAGGGCAGGACTGAGGTGGGGGTGCGGATGCCTCACAGGGCTTTGCAGTGGGGCTTCCCCTTCCCACGAGACCCCTGAGGGGCTGGGAGCTGCCTGCTAAGGAGAGGCCACCCCACGGCCGGGCCGACCCAGGGACACCTTGGCCAGGGCTTGCGGGTACGTCCTCGAGGGGCCAGCCAGCCCTCCCTCCCCACACTCGGGTCCTGAGCCTGGTCCCCGCCTTGGCCGTGGGGACCCTGGGTGTCCTGCTCTGTTCAGTGACGGAGAGGTTTGTGCCCAGGCTCGTCCTGGGCAGCTGCTGGCAGTTAGTGCTGGAACCTGGTGCCCTCTGCTACAGCTGTGACTAATTCTGTGGGCAAACTCGACAAGAGTTTCAGCTGAGCCACCTGTGGGCTGGGCTTAGGAAACAGGAAGTTCGTGCACCCTCGGGAGACTCACGCCCCTCCCGACGGGCCGAGCGTCCCGAGCCCGGGCAGGCCTGGGCAGAGCCCCAGGGGAAGCCACCAGGGCACTGCCCCCGCCCGGTCCTCACGGCCCAGACCAGCTGGGGCAGTGCCGCTCTGGGAGGGGACTTCCTCCCATCCCGTCTTGCCTCTTTTGTTAAGATGTGGGGCCCACGTAGCTGATCAAAAAGAAAGCCTCTTCAATCCCAAAGTTAGAAAGCAAATTTCGGAAGAACTGGGCTCCCCTGTTTGAATCAGGGTGGGGACAGAAAGAAGGCTTGTTCCTGCCCCTGTGCAGTGAGTCGGGGTGAAGCCCTGCGCACCGCCGGGTGGTCAGCGTCTGCGCAGCCGGCGTGCGGCAGCCCCTCCGGCGAGGGGCCCGTCGGAGAGCCAGCCAAGCCCACCCAGGGCGCCTTGGAGGGGCCCCCATTCCAAATCCAAAAGGCTCCTGGCCCCACTGTCTCCCGGGGTTGGTGGCCAAGAATGGCCCCACCGTCGGTACCCCGTCCCCCCTGCCCTGGGGGCCCATCCAGTCCTGGAATGGTGACCCCTGCCCCCCAGCCAGCTCCCTGGCCGGCACCACTGACTGGGGGTGATTGAACAGGGTCTTGGGCCACGTGGGGTCTCCCCCCACCTGAAGCCGGGGCTCTGGCCACGAGGTGATAAAGTTCTATAAACAGTTACCGCAGCTTCTGGGACAAGCGGGCCATAGACTCGGTCACGGGGTCTCTAACTGCCGGAGCCCAGCCCTGCAGCCCATCCGCAATGCCTGCACCCCACCCCCTCCCCCTCCCTCCCAGGACTGGGGCCCTTTGTGCTCAGAGGAAGAGGTGACAGCCTGGGGAATAGCAGTTTTTTTCACACCTGGATCTGGCCCACTCTGACCCTCTGTCTCTTCTCTCTGGTCTCTATACTGCTCCTCTGTCCAGCTCCCTCTGGCTACTCATGAAGAATCCCACGTTCATCCTGCTCTGCCTGGCGGGGGCCACCGAGGCCACGCTCATCGCCGGCATGTCCACGTTCGGCCCCAAGTTCCTCGAGTCCCAGTTCAGCCTGAGTGCCTCCGAAGCTGCCACCTTGTTTGGTGAGAAACCCGAACCTGGGGTCCTCTGCTTTTTCATTAGCTTTCAGATGATCTGGGATCTTTGAGGGCATCTTGTAGAAAGACCCAGACAGGGCGCACAGGCTGGGCATGGGTCCCAGCCCAGGGTGCAGTAGCTGAGGTTGCCCTGGAGCTCCACAAGGAGGCCACGCTGCACCACGGCACTCAGCAGAGCTGCCCAGTGGGCAGGCAGGGCTGCGCCTCCGCCGGGGGTTTGGGAAGTGCCACCACAGCTGACCAGGAGGGAGGGCCGGCTGGGCTCCACCACTTGCCAGCTGGCCTCAGCCTCCGAGATTGGCTACGGGAAGGGTTTGGGCCCGGCTGTACCTGTGGGCCCGCCTATACCTGTGTGCCTGGTTGTACCTGTGTGCCTGGCGGCAGGTGTCCCAGGTCTGCAGAGGGTGGGCCCCTTCTCTGCCAGGGTCCACCAGGAACCCTGTGCCACCCCATGACCTGCTCGGCAGGAGCGGCTGGTGTGCGGGGTCGTGCTGGGTGCGGGGCGGGTGCAGGAAGCCTGTGCCCACCCTCCAGGGTCCCACTCTGTGGGCCCTCCCCTCTCACCCCGCCCTGCCTGGCCCCTCCGGGCTGACCCCAGGCCCCCACCCAGGACAACTCCCTCACTCCCTCCCAGCCCCCTCCCTGTGCCACCCCCTCCCCCTGCCCAGGGGTCACCCCACCTGCTCCCGTCACTGGGTGCTGTCAGCCTGGAAGCCACGTGCCAGCTAATCCCAGCTTTGTGCCAGAGGGCGGTGGCCATGGGCTTCTGTCACAGCTGCAGGGACTCAGCAGGGGCTACGTGGGCAGAGAGTGTGGTTGCCCTGGGGGCCACCGGAGGGGTGACCGGCCTTCCCGTCAGGGCAGGGGCTACTGGACCCCCTCCCGGTTCTGCCCTGCCCCTCCCTGCATGGGGCCCTGCATGGGGCACTGGGGCCTCTGCCTGCAGCTGGGCAGCGGTTGATCCCTCTGTGCCTCGGTTTCCCCACCTGTGGAGTGGAGATAATGAGAACGGGGCTAATGCCACACTCCCGGGGCCTCCCCAAGTCCCACTGAGCCCTGCCCTGTCCCCAGGGTACCTGGTGGTGCCGGCGGGCGGCGGCGGCACGTTCCTGGGCGGCTTCTTCGTGAACAAGCTGAGGCTCCGCGGCCGCGGCATCGTCCGGTTCTGCCTGCTGTGCGCCATGGCCAGCCTGCTGGGCATCTCCGTGTTCTCCCTGCACTGCCCCAACGTGCCCATGGCGGGCGTCACAGACAGCGGCGGCGGGAGGTGAGGGCAGGCGCCCGGGTCCAGGGGAGGCCCCCACACAGCTGCCTGGGCACCAGCAGTCCCTGGGTGGGGTGAAGGGAGGTCGCATTTGGAGAGGGCTGCGCAGCACAGCACCAGCAAGGCAGTGCCCCCGGCAGTTAACGCCCACGTGGAATGACGCTAAGTCAGCCCAGCTCTGTCCCTCTCTGGCCTCAGCCTTCTCTGTAAAATGCCACAATCGTGGCCCAGCTCACGGGTCCTGGTCCCTGGTCCCACATGAGAGTGGCCTGGGGTCGGCTCCTGGGTGTGCCGTGGTGGAGCTGTGAGGGCAGCCACCGAGTGGCAGCTGGCGAGGCCCGAATGCCGCACACAGCCTGCACCTCGGCCCGGGCTTGTCCCCGGGGAGTTCCCGCGGCAGGTGCGATGCTGCAGGTGCGGCGGGTGACATGGGGAGGCGCAAAGCCCTCTGTGGCGCCATCAGACATCGCAAGCCAGGGAACCACCCGAGAGTGTCAGGAAGGTGCCCACCGTGGAGGGCCGCGCCCGCGAGGGACTGGGAGGTGCGCCGTGAGGCAGAGAAGACGAAGGGTTGGGCGTGGGCGCAGCGGGGCCCTGACTTGAGTGGGAAGGGGAGGGGCACACCTGTGGTCGCCACCGCGTGTGCATGTAGATGGCCTCTGCCCACGCGGGGCCCGGCCAGCCTGTGGCTGCAGACCGGGGGTGGGGCCCCGGGGTGTCTCTTCCTGGGCACTCTGGTAATTTATGCAGCACCTGTGACTGCATTGCCTGCCCCCCCAAAACCAGCCAAAACAGCAAACTAGGAAAGCGCCCGGCACCCGGGGCAGGGGCAGCGGAGGGCGTGGCTGTGCCCCGCGTGGCGCCCGCAGGCGATGGCACCAGCTCGGTGGCGCAAGCTCAGAGAGTCTGTGGACCCAGGGTGCAGGCTGGGTGGGGATAGGCCGTGCTGTGAGGCTGTCCCTGTGCCTGCGGCGCCCACCTGGCCCTGGCCTGGGTCCCATCGCCCCCTCCACCCGCAGCCTCCTGCCCGAAGGCCGCCTGAACCTGACGACGGCCTGCAACGCCGCCTGCGGCTGCCGCCCAGAGCTCTACAGCCCCGTGTGCGGCTCGGACGGCGTCACGTACTTCTCGCCCTGCCACGCGGGGTGCCGCGCAGCCACCGCGACCGGCCCGGGCGGCCAGAAGGTGAGCGGACCACTGCCCGCAGCCCCTGCCCCCACCCGGGCCCTGGGAGGGCCGCTCCTTCCTCCTGTAATCAGCGCTGTTTGGGCTCCTCAGGTGTACCGAGACTGTAGCTGTCCTCAGAATCTGTCCTCTGGCTTGGGCCAGGCCACCGCAGGGACATGCACTTCCGCTTGTCAGAGAAAGCCCCTCCTCCTGGGTTTCGTTTTCGTTGTAATTTTCTTTACGTTCCTCAGCAGCATCCCCGCGCTCACGGCGACACTACGGTAAGCCCGGTTTGCGCTTGTCCGGAACCTTCTCTTGCAGCCCTGGAAGGTGGAGCTCTGCAGATCCCGAGACAGGCTGGGGACACGCCCGGCCCCCACACAGCAGGCCTGTCTGTCTCTGACCTCTGGCGAGGTGTCTGCCACCTGGGGAGGTGGTGGTGTGGCCAGGGGCGTGGCCAGGACTCGGCTGCTGGCATGGGGGTGTGACATGGCATGCAGCCCACCTCTTGGGTACCGATGCTGCGGTTTTCTATTGCAGGTGTGTCTGTCACCGGCAGAGATCGTTTGCCCTGGGAATCCAGTGGATTGTAGTTAGAACACTAGGTACTGTGTGGCGTGACGAGGCCACGGTCAGTTGTGCGGTGTGTTCACTGCACAAGGGCACCCAGCGGGTGTGCATCCCAGCTCCAGGCAGTGTCCCGTGGGGAAGAGCTCCGTTCCCTAAGTGACCACTAGAGGGGCCCATGGTCATTCCTTTGCCCAGCAGGTTTCTTTCCCTTGGAGATCCTGGGAACTCCCAACCGCAGCCAAGTCCCTTTTGCCCACAGAGAGCCCCTGAGCATCCCAGAGCCTGTCTTCCCGGTTCCCTGCACTGCCCGGCGCCCCCGTCCACCCGCGTGCCCGGCGCTGAGCGAGCTTCTCTCCACAGGCGGCATCCCGGGGCCCATTGCCTTCGGCTGGGTGATCGACAAGGCCTGTCTGCTGTGGCAGGACCAGTGCGGCCGCCAAGGCTCCTGCCTGGCGTACTGGAACTCGGCCATGAGCCGCTACATGCTCATCATGGGGCTGCTGTACAAGGTGAGCTGGGCCTCGGGGAGGGGTCTGGGAGTCAGCGCCAAGGGGAGCCATTCCTCCCAGCCAGCTTGGGCTCTGGGACACCCCGGGCTCTTCCCCAGCTCAGCCCCAGCCCCGTGTCGCCTCACAGACGTCCCATCCACATTCCACACGTGCTGGTCGCTGGGACTCAGGACTCGTGACGGCCACAGAGGGAGAGCAGGCTCCACCCGGGGCCGCCCTCTGGGTTCACGCTCCGAGCCCCAGCAGCCCCCAGCCCAGGTGTAGGGGCGGCCCGCGCTCCCCGCCTTCTGGGGGCCCCGCTGTTGCCTGGTGGCTCCCGGCAGCCGAAAGCTCCGGGGAAATACAAGTGGTTCCTTTCTGGGCTTGTCCCGCCCAGGGGCCTTGGCGGAGTGCCAGTGGCGTTAGTTTTCGCGCCTCCGAGCCTGACTCGCATTTCTCAAGCTACCCAGAGAAACTTCTTGCTGTCATTCTTGGCGCGTGCTACCCAGGAAGAAACACGGTATTTATGTTTGAATTTCCCCCATTAGAGGAAAAATCACAAAACCTTCAAAATAAAATGGAACCCCAGGGCCAGCCACTGAGAGGGTCTCGAGGCTCTTCTGTGGGCGGCAGACACCAGGTTCCCGGGACGGAGCCTCGGGGGCGGCGGGACAGACCAGCCGGCTTGTCTCCCCGGTCAGCCCCCTGCGGCCGAGCAGTGGTGAGCTCACGGGGGGCGCAGCCGCCCCTCGAATCCGAGAGGTCAGTTCCCGAGGTTTCAGTGACCTGAGGTCAAATGAGCTCTGAAAATGTTAAATGAAAAATTTCAGAAATAAGCAATTTGTAAGTTTTAAGTTGCACACCGTTCTGTGCAGCGGGATGAAATCTTGCGTCCCGCCCAGGACGGGGCCCGTGCAGGGTCTCCACGCCGCAGACGCTCCTGCCTCTCCGTCACTTGTGGCCGGCGTGGTTTTCAGATCCGCAGGGAGGCGTCGCTATTGTGGGGCTGTCAGTCCTCATAACTGTCAGCCTAAAATAATCAAAAGTCTCAGATCCAGTTAAAAGAGTTTATTCAAGGGCAAAGTTTGAGGGGGGCTGTCCGGGGACACACGGACACCAAAGAGTGGTGACCAGCGCTCCCGGGGCAGGGACAGTGAGGATGGCTGACACAGGCAGTTACGTCTTAGCACAAAGGCTGTCATCCGGCGTGAGACTCGGTTGGCTACTGTTGACCCTGCTCTGAAGAGGGTGTTTGACATTCTGTCGTACGGAGGTGGCCCCCGCAGGTGCTGGGCGTCCGCCACCGAGCCGGGGTTTGCAGAGGCCCCGAGAGCCCGGCTGACAGGTGAGGTTTCAGCACGGAGGGCGGAGACCAGGGTCAGGCACAGAGAGAAAAGCAGCCAGGCTGCGTCTGCCGTCCCCAACCCTGGTGGCCTGTTAGGAACCAGGCAGAGCAGGAGGCCAGCGCCGGGGCAGCGAAGTCACCTGTCTCTGCGGCCGCTCCCCGCCGCTGAGCTCCGCCCTCACAGGAGCGCGGGCCCCGCTGCGCGCTGCGCCTGCGAGGGGTCTGGGCTGCGGCCCCTCGTGCGAATCTGACGCCGATGAGCTGCGGTGGAGCGTGGGCGCTGACTGGCAGGGGTCCGACCGCACGGAGACCGCGTAGAGCAGTCGCTCCCAGACGCGTCCAAACCCAGCCGTGAGCGCAGGTGGCGAAGTGATGGTAACAGAAATAAAGAGCAGGAATCTAATGGGCTTGAACCATCCCGAGACCGCCCCCGCCTCCCCTGCTCTGTGGGAAACTGCCTTCCATCAAACCTGTCCCTGGGGCCACTGTGTTACGTGACTCAGTTTCCAGAGCTTAGCCTTGCCCCTTGGCGTAATAAATTTGGAAGGTCCTGAAATCTCTTCTTTTCACATGGCCCTTATGTCACTTAACGATGGCCCCAAGTGCCAGCGTAGCGGTGCCGGCAATTCGGATCCGCTGAGAGGCCGCGACGTGCATCCTAGAGGGAGGGGCCTTGGTGTTGCCTGGCTGGGCTCGGTGCCCCCCAGGGGTTCAGGCGCCGCTGGGGTCTTATGCCCCAGGATGGGGACGAGGTGGGGCCACTGTGCAGCTCCCAGGAAGTGTCCCGAGGCCACGCCCCCGCCCCGACACCCGGGAGCGCAGGCAGCCACCGCGCCGTGTCGCCAGGGTGAGGTTTGGCTTCGAGGGCACCGGCTTCCGGTCAGTTTCAGAAGGGGGCGGATTTAGGGCGCACCTTACACCCTGACGACCTCTACCCTGGTTACATCTGCAAAGACCCCGTTTCCAGAAAAGGCCCTGTTCATAGGCACCGTGGTGAGGACGTGAATGCCTCTTTCTGGGGGCACTGTCCCCCCACGGCCAGACCTCCCGCCTCCTCCCGACCCCAGTTTCCAGCCAGCTGGCGTTTTCCTCCCGCTCGGCGCTAGGAACTGGTCACGTGGGAAGGTGTCTCTCGCAGCAGGCTGGGTTCTGGGGCCTCGTGAGGACGGGACCCGGGGTGGGGGCGGCAGGTCTTGGGGACGCGGCTCCAGGCCCAGCAGCTCCTCCCCCACAGGTGCTGGGCCTCCTCTTCTTCTCCGCCGCCTGCTTTCTGTACCAGCCCCTGGCGGCGTCTTCAGATGGCCTGGAAGCTTCTCTGCCCAGCCGGTCCTCAACATCCGGCAACCCCACGGACCTCCAGCTCCAGAGCGACGTCTGACCACCTGCCCGCCTGCCGCAGGGACACCGGAAGCCCTCGCGTTTCCCGAGCCCCACACACCGCCCGCCACCGACGGTGACTTCTCCGCAGGGCTGGCCCCTCACCAGAGCTGCAGAGCCGAGGGCCCCAGGGCCCCCCGCTGTCCGGGTGGAGGCTGAACCCCGAAGGCACTAAGTGACAGTAGCGTGAGGCTCGTCCGAGACGTGTGCCACCCCCCACGGTGCTTCTGAGCGGGGCCGAGGCGTCGCGTGGGCTCCTGCCCAGCCCCGACTTCCCGGGTGAGACAGCAGCGCCCGTGGGTGACTCCTGCTGGTGGGACCTTCCACGGGACCTGTGGTTTGAAGTCTGCTGTGACCTCCTGTCCTCAGGGCTGAGCATCCCTGCAGTGGGGGCCACGTGCACAGAAACGTGTGGACCATATTTTTCACAAACCGTATTTATAGAACTTGTTTTGTACCCGGTCGTGTGGCGTGGGCAGGCGTGGGCAGGCGTGGGCAGGCGTGGGCAGGCGTGGGCAGGGGCTGTGAACCCAACGCCCAGACGTGGCCTGTCCGGCTGTGGGATGTCAGTTTCTGTGTGTCCTTAGTTAAAACTCCGCACATGTAAATATATTTTATTACTTAAACCAGACATCCCTGTACAGTATACTTTATTTCTATGAATTTGTGAAGGTGGCGGTTTTCCTGTCCTCTGGGTGGGTTTCTGCGTGCGTGTGCCAGCCAAAGGCAGTGTCCCTGACACCGTCCCCAGGCCGCCATCCCGGCTCCCTGCCCTTGGCCCTTCCATGAACGACCCGGGCTCTGTCCTCGCACACCGGGATTCAGGACGGGCGGCGCAGGAGAGCGTGTGCACGTGCGTGCCTGCCAGTGTGTGCACACACGCGTGTGCGGAAGCTCAGGGAGGTCTGCTGTCTGCAGCGCCTCCTGGGTGGGCCCTGCCTCCTCCCAGGAGGGTGATGAGTCGTCCTGAGACCTGCCCAGCGGCTCTAGGGGCTGCTGGCGGCAAGGACCCCATGGGAGAACCCCACGGGAAGACACAGGCCCTGGCCCCGGCCACACTGCGTGGCCCACGGTGACCCTCTGAAGTCACACAAAGGTCGGGAGGTTAGGCAGCCAGGAAACAGCAGAGCCGACCTGCGGGACAGACGGCCCCCGGGATGGCAGCGGTGGAGACGGCTGAGCAGCATCACAGCACGCAGGGACGTGGAAGGTGGCAGATGTGCCTCATGGGCCGGTCAGCTTTGCCAGCTTCCCCCAGTGGCAGCATCTCACAGAACTGCAGTTTAACATCAAGGGCATTTGCCTTGGTACCACCCACCAGTTCCATTCAGATGTCCATGCGTGTGCATGTGCGTGTGTGTGCGTGTGCATGTGCGTGTGTATTAAGTTACATACAGTTTTATCTCCTGTGTAGAGAAAACCTCCTGCGCAGGTTCATTACCTACGACCCTGGCCCGGACCCCATCGCAGGGCACGGTGAGGATTAATCACTTCATCCACGCCGAGCTCTGAGGACGCAGCTGGCCACGGCGTGCGCAATGGCCGTCATCCTCCTCGGCCGCACGGCAGTCCCCTTCTGGCCTGAGGCTGGAGGCCGGGGGTCCCCGAGGTCCGGCTGTGCGGGTGGGTGAGGACTTTCCAGGCACGTCCTCTCCTGCCAGCTCCTCGCGGGACGAGGACCATGAACCAGGGGCGCGATTAGCCTGAACGAGCATTTGCGTTTAGATTTATTTTAACCCGCAGCACATTAGCCAGGCGCGTGTGATAACCGTCTAATGACTGCCACACGTATGACCCATTTGCTCTCAGCCGGCTCCTGCGGTAATTACATCTCTGTTGTGTTTAACTCATGACGGGGTCATTTACTCCGAGTCGTGCTGGGCTCGGACCGCAGGCTCTCGGGAGCTGCGGAAGCTCAGGCCGAATGCCGTCCTGGGAGCCGCGCTCTGCTCCGGCCCTGCCCGGGGGTGGGGGACACGGACGCCCGCATCTCACGGGCACCTGCTCCCGGGCCGCCCCCGGGCACTTGGCCGGGACAGAAGGCGAGGAGGAGGACGGCAGGCAGGCCGGTGGGATGTGGTCACGCACATGACGCCGTCTCAGTCGCTGACCCGTCAGCGCGTCGTGCCGTGTTCTGGCTGCGCCTGCCTGTGGGCAGACGCACGGACACTTCCCATCCGGGTGCGGCTGCTGCCGCGCCCAGCGGCCAATGCTGTGCAGGTCGTAGCCCAGGGGCTGGAGCCGCGGCCCGTGGCCAGGGTGCGTCGCGGCAGCACCGGGTCTGCGCGGTGCCCTGTGTGTGGCTCTGGGGGGGGACTCGCCGGTGCACCTCTCAGGGCGTGTCCCACGTGGCATCCCGGGACCGCGAGACAGGTGCAAGGCAATGCCGGTGTCCACGTGCTTCACGTGCACACACTGATCCCAACAGCACCGTGGGGTCCCTCAGGCTATGGGGCAGACCCCGGGGTCCTGCACGTTTTACTTCACCTTTCATGCCTCGGTTTCCCCATCTCCAAAACGGGGCTGGTACCACAGTCTCAGCTTCACTGGGGCATCTGGATTGTGGGAAGTGCAGTTTGCGTGTATTAAATAACTAAAACCATCGTCACCTCGCTTGACAGGTGTGGAAACTGAGGCACCAGGCCAATAGTTGGCCGGTGATAGCCACACAGCTCAGCAGGTGACACCGGCTGGCCACACTGCCTCTTCTCCCCAGCACGCTGTCCGAGGGGTTTGGGACCCCAGCACGCCCGCCAGAATCGTGGGGACCCTCCCTTCACACAGAGCCCGGCCACCCGCACCCCACAGGCCTGGAGTCTCGGGAGGGTCTCTGCCTCCTCCCAGGCCACCGGCTGTCACTTGAGTTGAGGCCTCTGAGGTCTGCTCTGCTCTGGCGCCAGCCCGTCCTCCACCCTCCTGAGCGTGCGCAGCATCAGCGCCCAACTCCCTGCAGCTGTTTGTCTCCACGAGGGCAATTCAGGAGCCCCGTGGTCGTGGTCGAGCGCGGCAGCCCCTCGGCCAGGCAATCGCCGGCTGGAAGTCGCTCGTCAGAGGCCCCATCAGCCCCCGGCCTCCCTCCTCGCCCCGCGTGTGTGAGCGACCACGTCAGCCTCACAGCGAGCACAGCCGCCATCATGACGTGGCTGTTTATGTCCCACTTTGCCCCGCAGGGCTCGGCGCCCAGCGCACAGGCAGCCGCGCCCTGGTTCCCGCAGCACCGTCCAGGGAGGGACCAGAAATGGCGGCGGGTTAGCCGGGGTCAGGCCATGGCACGCAGAGGAGAGGCAGGGTGACCGTGCTCCGTCTCGCCAGAGCAGGGGATGGGGGACGGGGACAGGGGTACCAGGTGTGCGGGCGGGGGAGGGGAGGCCGTGGGCCCTCGGGTGGGCAGGTGGGCGGGGGAGGGTCCAGCTGGTTCCACCCCGTGCCTGGCCTGGCCCAGGGGGTCCTTTCCTTCCTCCGCCTTGTTCTGTCATGGAGGAAGCGGAGAACGGGTCTGTGAAGCCGTGACAGCCTGTGCTCACTGTCGTCCTCCTCTCACTGGGTTTCCACAAGGCCTGACCGCCCGGCTGTCTGCTCCTGCCAGGGGACGCCTGTCTCTGCTGCCCGGCACAGAAGAGCGAGGTGAAGGCGGTGGAAGCGGAGGGGGTTGGAGTCCTCACCTGGGAGACGCAGCGGGAGCACTCGCTCCGGAATTAAGGTTTTATGTAAACATGTGAATGAGCCTGTTCCGTGAGGAAATACGGGGTCCGGCCTGCCCAGGGTCCGTGGCAGTTAGCGTGGGGGATGCAGAGCTGGTGGCATGGAGGCCTCTCCCGGCTGCCTCCTCGGGAAGCCTCCCTCCCCTCCCCCTCCTCCCACTCCTCCCCCTCCTCCCCCTCCTCCCACTCTTCCCACTCCTCCCTCCGCCTCCTCCCTCCCCTCCCCTCCCCCTCCTCCCTCCCTTTCCCTCCCCTTCCTCCCTCCCCCTCCTCCCCTCCTCCTCCCCTCCTCCT
>CM052436.1:208085963-208118557 GCA_028533085.1 Varecia variegata
CCCCCTCCTCCCACTCCTCCTCCCACTCCTCCCTCCCCCTCCTCCTCTGACCCATGGATGGGGTCCCTGGGTGTGGCCACAGCCTCTCTCCCTGTTCAGCGACTGAGAAAGTCCTTCCCTTCCCGGCCCCTCGGACCAGAGTGCAGCAAGAGTGGCTGAATTAGGAGGCACTGAGGGAGAAGCAGCCCCCAGGGCGGGAGGGTTGGCCACACGTCTGAGCCGCCCACGGAGCTGGGAAAGGGAGCTGAGCTTCTCCGTGTGAATCGAGCCCCCAGTGAGGCGCTTCCCCACATAGGATGACA
Organism: Varecia variegata; assembly: GCA_028533085.1. Taxonomy (NCBI): domain Eukaryota; kingdom Metazoa; phylum Chordata; class Mammalia; order Primates; family Lemuridae; genus Varecia; species Varecia variegata. The sequence continues at coordinate 208,086,266 of CM052436.1, forward strand.
GGTGACGTCTAAATAGCTATTCACGAGAACACATCTCAAAACACCGGTTTAAATGAGCTTTTTCTCCCCCTCGCAGCCAAGCAGCATGACAGGCTCTTCCCTGTTTACCAGGACGGCCGACTGCAGGACGCAGAGTCTGTCACTCTTCTGACGTCCTGGCTGGGACTGAGCCTCATGCTCTAAGCTCTGGAATGAATAAAACTGGGCTCCGGCTCCGTCAAGTGACAGAGAGGGAGGGAGGCAGAAGATGCTGGTGCAGAGAGGGGGAGGGGCTGATTGCTGCCGAAGGGCAAGGCCCCTGGCGTTTCTGAGGCCCCTGAGGGCCCTCTGGCCCCATAACACCTTCCCTGCCAGCTGGACATCCTTCCAGAGTCAGATCTTTGTTTGTTTTCTTTCTTTCTTTCATAAATCTTTCATTATAAGGGAAAAAGAAAAAGAGGGTCATTAAGCCTCAGCAGTCATTTACCCTTTAGTCTGAATTAGTGTATCACCTATTTTGCCAAGGGCAGATTTGGATGGTGCAGGGAGAAGGAAGAGGGTATCTGAGCACCACAGAGAAAAGGCAGATGGAGAAGGTTCCATTTGCAAGCAGATGGAAGATGTACCCCGAAACAGGGGCTGGAACCTCTAAACCCAAACATCATTAACCTCCTAACTTGGGCCTCACATTGCTCTAGAGGTCTGTGAAGATAACTGAAGGCTAGACAGCCACGGGAGACACAGTGAGCACTGCAGGGCCTTCTAAACTGACCAGTCCAGGGGGCTTGGGGAGGAGGAGACGTTTGTGCGAGGCCTGGGGAGTCAGCAGGCGGGCGGTGGGGGGGGGGCGATGAGAGGTAGCACAAGGGACTACAGCAGCAAAGCTGCCCCCCGCCCTAGGCTGTGTCCAGGGACAACTTCAGGGCTGCACAGGGGAGCCGGGCCTGGATGGAGGGACCCCCCAGCAGTGCCAGAGGTGAGTGCAGGGGCGGCTGGGGGCCAGGCTGGCGGGGAGGAGGCATTAACATTTTCGGAGAATCCCTTCAAATAGGCCAGATGAGCATCTCTCAGCACGGAAGCACATCTGTGTAGAAGTTTGGAAAATTAGATTCATCACAAAATCTCATGAAAAGTTTGTTTGTTGGCAAAACCTGTCTGACCTGTTCTCTGCGCAGCCAGTCCTCGCGCAGCGGGCGGGCCGAGGTGCCCCATCCGTGCCCACGATGGACAGGAGCCTAGCTAGGCCTCGCTCCCCTGTGGCCTGCACCGTGGTCAGCTTTGCCCCGTGCCCCGCGGCCCCAGCACGCCTTCCTCTGTTGCACCAGGGTCTGCGCAGGGGCCCAGGGAGGGAGGGACCGTCCCAGGCGCTGAGGACACCAGACAGACAGATGCTCTCAGATGCCCGGGCACCAGCCCCATGGCCCCCCGGGCAGGACCAGCGGCGGGTCCCTGTGTGGGACGTGGCACAAGGGACCACCGAGCCCCTGACACAGCAGCCACACGAGTGACCCGTCTCTGTGCCACACTCTCACCCCTCCCGGGCCGGCTCCTTTCCAAAGACCTGGGGGGTCTGAGATCCCCAGACGCTCCGGAAGGCGCCAGGGTTGGTCGCCAGGCCTCGGGAGCTGGCAGGGGCCGAGGCTGCCGGGCTGCTGCCCACCCTGCGCCTTTGCTCCCTGTGCTTCCGCAGAGGGGACCTTGGCCATCAGCACCCCAAGGCCTGGGGCCTCGCCCAGCAGAGGTGGCCGCAGCTCGTCAGGCAAGGAGGGTGGCACCGTGGAGTGTCCCCAGGTCGAGGAAGGGGTGCACCTGGAGGCCCCCTGCCCGCAGGACAGTGATGACGGTGGCCCAGGCGCTGCAGGCCCACGGCCCTCACCCCGTCCAGGCTGAGCTAGCGCCTTCGGCCAGCACCTGCATGAAGCCCCCCTGGCTTGGCACACACCCTGCACCTGTGCAGGTGAGTCACCTGGCTCCTTGCCTGGCGGGTGGCCACACTGCCACCGTCCCCACCCAGATGGGGCCTCAGGTGCCCAAAGTGGTGACTGGTGCCCTTCTCACTGGTGGCCCTCCCTGTCTGGCTCACTCCCCTGCACCCCTGGATGCTTCCTGGGTCTCCTCCCAGGAAACCGCCTGCTCCTGACCCCCGGGGAGACAGGCAACCTGGGGCCACAGTGTCCCCCGCGCTCACCCGGGGAGGCGTGGTTAGCATCACTCCCGTCTTCCAGGGCAGGACTCAGAGCTCAAGAGAGGACGTCCCCTGTGAGTGGCCACCGGGCAGACAGGTCCCTCCTGCCCAGGGGAGGCTCTGCGGGAGCCACAAGAATCCTGACGACGGGAGGAAGACGGAGAGGCAGGGACAGGCAGCGTCCCGCCCCCCACGCGCCCCACACCCCACACGCCCCCCACGCGCCCGGCACACAGGCACAGGGAGCCCTGCACCCTCGTTCTGCTGTTATTTCAGATCCACCGTTTACTCCACAACGCGGGCAGCTGTGGACGGAAGTGAGCGTCTTTGTACTGGGCAGCGAGATGCCTTAATGGACTAATTCTGAGATTTATTCTTTAATGATGAAAAAGAAACACGCTACTGGTTCCAATTCAGCCGCTGGAGAGTTTATTCTACTTAAGGCAGGAAATTGCAATTCAATAAACAGGTTTTCTCTGTTTTGTTTGATCGAATTTGTTTTGTGAACGCGAACAGCAAGAGCTCGGAAGGAGCCGCGTACCCTTTGCCGGCTCCGACGGTTCCCAGCCACGGCAGCCTCGTGCCGTTGCCGGCGTGTCCTCCTCGTTGGACACGTCGGGCATCCACCTGCGCCCACCAGAGGGTGAGGGCGGGTGACCCCCCGGCGTCGCTCTGGGGGAGGCAGGGCCCCTGCCCGGCTCCAGCACCGCCGGGCGGTCGGAACGGAGCTCTGTGCTATGCGGGAGGGTTCGGAGCAGGAACATGCTGGACGGGGCTCTGGAACATTCTGAAAGAAGTGATACGAAGGCGCTGGGACTGTCATTCCCCCGGTGTTTCCCTGGGTGGCGCGGCTGCGTGGGGCGGCAGCCCAGCCGTCACTGGCCGTAGGAAGCTAATCGCCTGGCACAGGAGGGGCAAGTATCTCCCTTCGGCTCCCATCAGACCCAAGCGTCTCAGCGACGACGTCCTTATCGTCCAGCCTCGAAGTCCCAGAGAGGACGAAAACCTGCCCCTGCTCGGCCCGTCACAACGTCCCAAATGGTCACAGAAAGGGAGCCGGGGCCGGGTCCGCCCTGGCCTGCCGTGTGACGCCTTCAGGCGCCCAGACAAGGACTCGGGTGTCGGGTGCTCCACCCTCCAGTGACGACTGCAGCGCCCTGTGTCCTTGCCCTTTGTGCCCAGGTGCCCGCAGTCAGCGTGTGTGAGTGCAGGTGACAAACCCAGGTCAAACCCCCTGAGGAAGAGTGGGCAGGGCGGGCAGGTGCAGGTAGGCAGGGTCCGGGCTCAGAGCGACGCCCTCAGAGCTCAGGCCTCTTCCCATCCCCAGCTCTGCCCTGCGGCCACCTGGAGCCACTTACCAACCAGCGAGCGGGGCCGCCCTCCCCAACCAGCGCAGTGGAGCACGCTGAGTGTCCGCCCTGGGGACGCACCCAGCCCTGGGCCAATCCCTGGGGCCGTGGGAACAGGGCCAGCCCACCCCAGACCACGCAGGGTGGGCCCTTGGGCACACAGACCCCTGTGCCCCAGCAGCAGGGACAGAGCTGGCACGGGGACACCGTGGCCTGGGCCAGCAAAGCCCACAGATGTCCCCTCCCGCGTCTGAGGGCCAGCTGTCCGCAGCGAGCAGGGCTGTCTGGCTAACAAAGGAGCAGACCTCCCCCGGAGGACGTGCTTGTCAAACAAAAGTGGCATTTGAGACAAGACCACAGAGCAGACTGCGATTCGAGGGTCATTAAGGATGTTGACAGTGAGATTATTCATTCAGTGACATCCGGCAGCTTTTCTAAAAGAGAAATAAAATAACATCATCTCTCTTAGGCATCACGCCTGTTATATATGGGCATGTATTTAATATGTAACGTACGGCTGTGAGTGTGTGTGTGTGTGTTGGAGAGGGAGGGAGGGTGGGAGGCGCGTGCCGATCAGAGGAGGCGACGCGTGTGAAAGTGCTGGGAACACGCAGCCACATGGCACCGCAAGACTGCAGCCACCATGATGATGAAGTCCGTGTGGGCACAGGCCAGGCACGTATGTATTTGTGTACAGGAGGGAGAGGATGTGATTCCAGCAGACCCTGTTAGTTTGCAGGGTGCGGTAATCCGATCATGCTGTAACTGCTCATCTATACGGGAGCACATTTTCCTTGCGCTAATGCTCTTTTTCCTCCAATGCTGGTATTTCTACAAACCAGATTGCAGAGCTGTGCTCGTATGCTAACAGAGATTCTGGGGGGAAGCAGCCACCCGGCGCGTACACCGCGAGCCACATTTGCACACTCCCCAGAGAATTGCAGGGGAGGGGCGGGAGGCTGGCAGCCCCCACCCCAGGTCCCCCGGGACTGGGACCCAGGGAGGTCCACGTGGCCCCTCAGCCAGGCAGGGCCACCCCCTGGGTGCCCTCAGGGGTGACAGCTGCGGGGTGCCAACAGCGGGGGAGCCCCCGGGGAACGGGTGGCTTCCCGCACACCCTGCATCTGCCAACAGGAGAACAGATTCCTGCCTGCTGGAGCCGCGGGGGTTGTGGCCGTTTGCCCGCCCCCCTCCCCGGCTGGGTGCCGCCCTGCTCTGTGCGCCCCTCTCTGTGGGTCTGAGCTTCGAGCTGTCTGGGTCGGGGCCACCATGGCTCTTGACGTCCAATTCTGTCCCACAAACCAGCGAGTGCCCGTCACCCACGGTCACCCTGAAGGCCCAGGGGTGCCCCTCGCCTGCCCGGAGCGAGTGGGCGTCTCCCCAGGAGCGGCAGCCCCGTGTGCGAGTGATCCCTAAGGAGGTCCAGAGGGGAGGGCAGGGTGCGGCCGGCCTCGGGAGTGCCAGGTGAACTCCTGCCTCAGGCCGACCCCCCAGGGAGGCCCGGAGAGTAAACTGCTGACCAGTTGCCGCATCTCACAGGACGGGACAGGACGGGACGGGATGGTGGCCATGGGTGCGGCCTGCCCCTGGGGGTGCACAGCCTGGGCGACTCAGCCGGTGCCCGGGAGGGGCAGCCCTGCAGTGCGGCTGCAGCCCCAGCTCCCCACCCCACCCCCGCCCTGGGAGTCGCACGTGTGGTCACCGTGAGAGACCCCAAGGCCGGGAGGAAACAGCAGAGTGTCCCCCACACCCCGCTCCACACCACGCCTGACGCGGGCGCCAACCCCATTCCCACGCTGCCCCCCAGAGTGAGCGCGGACCCCACAGGTTGGGGCAGGGGCTTCTCTCCCTCCCTTCTGGGATGTGAGGTCCCAGAAGGCAGCAGCCCTGCCTGTCACCGGACACTCAGCACTGTGGACCGTGGGCAGGAAGCCCTGACACTCAGCACTGTGGACCGTGGGCAGGAAGCCCTGACACTCAGCACTGTGGACCGTGGGCAGGAAGCCCTCGGAGCACGTGAGGCCTTCAGCAGATCGCGGCAGGCGGGAAGCTAGTTCTGGCTGCTGTTCCCAGTCCTGCGAGCTGGGGAAGACACGGAACCTCGCGGCCGGCTTCCTCCCCACGGCACCCCTCCTCGCGGGGCAGCAGGGCTTGGCCCGGCCCGGTCCCCCCACCCCACCTCCAGCGGCCCAGCAGCTGCAGTCACCTGGACCTCCACCTCCTCCGTCCCCAGCCCAGGCTGGCCTGTCCCTGGGAGCCCCTCCATCCTCAGGCCACACAGCTCAGCCTGGGAAGCCAGAGCCGGGCAGGGAGGGGGCTTCTAGCACCCAGGGAGTGTCAGACTCCGACCCAGCACCTTCCCCCTGGGCGAGAAGGAGCGGGGTCAGGCCCCTGCACTGGGCTCAGCGCCCTCCCCGGCCACATCAGCCCTCGCCCGCCCGTTCCCCCCCACGGGCTCCGGGCTCCTCTGTTGGGGGAGCAACACCTGTGCAGCTGGCCCACCCAGACGGGCCCTCTGGGCTCTTTTGGAGACGTTTAGGGGGGCTGGGATGAGCCCCGGGTTGGAGCTAAGGGGCCAAAGGCCTGGTTTACGGGGAGAGTCCCTTGCGCACAAGGCTGACGTCGTCTCTGGGCGCCGTCTCTGAGAACCGTCCTCTGCGCACAGGGGGGCTCCCCAGGGAGACATGAGGGAGGAGCACAGGGTCCTACCCCTGGGAGACCCTGGGCCAGGCCATGTTGTAAGATCTCAGGTGTCCGTGGGGTCACCCCACGCTCCTGCGGGCTCTGGGACCCCACCCCGTGGGTCTTTCCCCTGCACTCGGCACTGACTCGGGATTCCTGTCGGGCCCCGCTCAGGCCTGCCCCGCAGCTGGGCCTGCGCTGTGGGCCGGTGGGTCCTGCGTGCTGGGTGCAGACGGCGCAGGCCCACGCGCTCCCCCGGCAGCTCCGCGTCTCCTTTCAGTCTTCCTCAGACCCAGCCGGCAGCAGCGTCCTCTGGGCACGGAGGGCCATGCTGCGCACGTCATTCCTGCCAGCACTGCAGGGAATCTGCAGATCAGGGTCCCAGACGGGCCTCGGGGGCTGCAGTCAGGGCTCGGCTGGCTGCTGTGTGGCCTTCCCAGCATCCAGGGGCTACCTGCACCCTGCATGCGGAGGGTGGCCGTCCTCCCACGTGGCTGGTCACCTCCTGCTCAGGCTGCACCTCTCGGGTTCCCTCCCTTCCTCCCTCTGCCCCACGTAAGGACCCTCGAGGCTCCTCTGGGCCCACCAGACAGTGCAGGACACGCCCCCTGCTGAGGCGGACCGAGGAGCAGCCCTGACTCCGCCTGCCGCGCACCCGAGCACACCCCCGGGCTCCGGGGAGCGGGAGGGTGGATACCTTTGGGGCCGTTGTTCCGCCTGCCACGTGCACCGTCCCATCCAGTTGGCAACCTCGAACGTGAGGCACAACTAACCCCGCACTGTGCAGATGAGGAACGAGGAACGAGGAACCGAACAATCGAACGCATGTGCAGGTCGGATGGCACAACCCGAGCCCTCGCGGGCCGCGGAGCAGGTTCGTTCACCCTGAAAAGCCCGCCCTGAGCAGGAGGCGGGGGCCAGCCCCAGCCAGGCCTCGGACACAAAGAGCGCAGAGAACCGTGGGCAGGGCCAGGGGGGCTCTGCTCCCCCGACTCTGGGCACAGCTTCCCCTGCACGGCACGTGCCCACCTGGGAGGGCAGACAGAGCGTCCTGTGGGGTCTCGGACTTGGGCCTGGGAAGGCCTGTTCCTGCCACTGGGATTCTCAGGGCCCCGTGCCCGGGAGCCTGACACACGTGCGCTTGCACACGTCGCACACACAGACCACGGGAGCGGCAGGGTTCACGGGGAGACTGGGAGGAGCCAGTGCCGCTCACCACTCAGTCGACACACCTCTGCCCACCAGGTGCCAGGCCGTCTGCTCCCTGCAGGGCCCCTCTGAAGATAGAAGGCTCTTGGGGACGCGAAAAGGCACGGGAACTTGGCCACTTCTCCCACGAGGTCCGTGCCCTTGAGCCGAGCTCACCAGGAGGGGAGGGAGGGGCCGGCGCCTCCCCCGGCCTCCAGGCAGACCGCGGAGACACACGTGTTGATGTGTGTTTGGTGACTGCATGAGTCAGACCATCGGCCAGTCAGAGCCTGGAGGAAACGTGGTTTGAACTTGGGTCTGTTGCAGAATAGGCAGCTCCCCACGGAGCCACGCGGGTTTGAACTAGAAGATTCTGCATGCCTTAGCCAGGGGAAGTAGAGGAACCCCCGGTGATGTGAGACTGGGAAGGAAAGGGGAGACGTGGTCCCAGGAGGGGGCCCTGGCGGGGGAGCAGGAGGCCGGAGAAGCAAGCTGTGGGGCCTCCCTGCAGGGGTCCGGGACTCCGCACCCCCACGGCGCCCCGGCTGCTGCGGTTCCCAGGTCTCTGGTTTCACAACCCGGCAAGTCCCGGGAAAGCCACGGTGCATTTCTCGTCCCACCCAGACCCTCCCCCCTGCCTATGCCACGGCCCCGCGGGGCACCCAGCTCACCTCAGCCCAGGGCAGGATTGCCTGCGTGTCTGTGAAGCTGGCCGGGACCCCCACGTGCCTATGGAGATGGTCACCTTCCACCCTCAGGCGAGCTTGCGAGACAGCCACGGCAACGCCCACAAGCCACATCAACACTCCGCAAAGGCCGGGCACGAGGCCCCTATCATGGGCCATGCTGTCCCCGCCAGCCTCTCCGCGGGCCTGGCCCCCGACGGGTGTGCGGTACAGCGGGTGTGCCCCTGTGGCGCACACAGCACCCTGCCCACGCGGCCACCACGCCGTCTGCGTCTCACCTCAAGGAGCCTGAAGGTCGGGGTGCAGTGGCGCTAGGATTCGAAGCCACGTCCCACACCAGCCCGTCCCTGCCCCAACCCGCCCTGTGAATCTCAGCCTGGCCTGTCCCTGGCAGTAGCGAATGTGCTCACGGACTGCCACAGCTGTCCCGCTTCCGCTCCCGCCCGGCACACAGCTCACGTTTCCAGAAAGCTGGCCGGGCTCCAGGTGCGACCTGGGAACGGGAGCAGTGACGACGGAGGCTCCTCTGCCAACAGCCCCGGGAGCCTGGAGCACAGCCAGGAGGGACCAGAGGACGCTCTGCTGCCCCCGCCCCCCGGGCCACTGCCACTTTGCTCACACATGTACATGTGTTGCTCTATTTTTAAAAATCCTCCTTGGAACACTGTACGTCCTGGAACATGTGCAATTTCCATGCCGTGGGCGGGAAAATCTACAGCTAAACTCCACAGATTCTGGAGATTGCATATCCTCCGTGTTGCTAAATACATTTATTAACACATTCCACCGCCAGCCTTGCAGGAAACCAACCACTGCTACTAATGAGAGTGAAGGTTTGTGGTTTTAAGCCACTGAGTTTGGGGGTATTTTGTTATGCAGCAATAGATAACTGATACAAGTATTATTGTGAACTTGCTTTTTAAAATTTATAAACAGTAAAAAGGCTTCTTGCTTGCAAGCGTCTTCCAAGAGTGTCTAGAGGCCCCAGGAAAGAGGGACCTTGCCTGGAGAGAGTTTGGGAGCCTGCTGGGAACGATGGTGGTTTTGCACAGCTCGTCCTGCACGTCATCCCACCTTCCCTGCTCGCCCAGTGGGAATCCGTGGAGCACCAGCCACGCAGCAGGCAGCAGCAGACGACGGGACAAGTTAGCAGACAAACAGGGGACCTGCCCTCGGGAGTGTCCATCCAGGCACCTTTCACGTGGCGACTCGTGGGACTTGGTTTCAACTCCAGGCGCAGACAGCACACGCTGGGTAGTGAGGGCACAGCCCCGCCCACGTCACACAGGGAACTGCAGAAACCAGACCCAGCCCGGCCCCACTCAGCCCCCAATCCTGCCGCATCCCAGAAGCACCGATGCCCGTCGATGGCTCCCAGTCCCCAACTGACACATCCGGGGTGTCAGGTCGAGGCAGCAGGCCCCCGAGGCTCTCCAGCTCACGGGCAAATGCCCCTGCCCCAGAGCCTGCCCCCCCCCGGGCTGTGCTGGCCTCCACGTGTCAGGGCACAGTCGGGCTGGCCCAGGGCACGGCTGGGTCACCAACGGGCACAAGACCAGGCTCTGCCCTCCCCAAGCTCCTCACAGTGTTGGCTTTAGAGAGACGCAGCTGTTCAGGAAGCTGCTCTCCCGGCTGGGAAACAAGAGAGAAAGAGGCAAACAACAGGGAGCTGAGAGGCCCCGGCCACTGAGCCACCGGGTTCCCGAGCGCTCGGAGGAGCTGTCAGAGCAGCGGGCCACGTGCTCACCAGGGAGCCTGCCACGGGCCCGCCGTCCACTTTGTGTAGAACAAAGCCTTCCTAGTGACATTTCCTAGGTGGTTTTAGGCAAATGCCTTGTCATAATATTTGTGCTAAGTCACCCTTTATGATTTTTTAAGCTCCTAGGCTAGCTCAAAAAGAAATCTTTCAAAATAAGGCCAGCTTAGCCAAAAGGTCATGGGTTTGCAAACCAAACAGTGGGCTTAGGGGGCCAGGGGAGCGCGTTCCTGCAGATGTCCGGCCGTCAAAGGGGCGAACGGCAGGGGTGACAGGTGGCCCAGCCCATGGTCAGGCCCTGGTGATCCTGGGGCCGGCAGCAGTGAGCATGTCCCGTGGTCGTCCGGCACCAGCACCCGCCAGCGTGGTGTGGACACTTGGGTCCCAGCACAAACCTGTCATCAACTGGAGGACTGTGGCTTCTGGGGGCAAAGTGGCCCCCTCAAGCCCACTTCTGTGGGACGGGACACTTCACCTCACACCCCAGCAGGTCAGGGCACAACCTATCAACACGCCCCGCCCCGCCCCCACCCATCGTGACAGCCCCGCCCAGGAACCTCCCTGCCACCCTGTTCCCGTCACACGGATGCTAAGTCAAGGCACAGAGAGACTGAAACTCTCACCCAAATGTCAAGCGGAGGCCGGGATTCAAGCCCTGTCTGCCAGCCCCTGAGCCTGCCATGCTGGCTTCTAGCAAAGGGAATACTTGTGTTTCCTCTAAAGGCTAAATATTTAAGCACTTGTTTTTATGAGCTGAGACTCCCTGATGTGAATGTCGAGCTCGGGTAGAACAGCTACCCCCAAGCAGCTGGAGAACAGAATCTACAGAGACCTGGGTCACAGTCGCTCTTCAGCCCAACCTCTCCCTGCCGTCCCGGCCCTGCCTCAACCCCAGCGGCTCTGCCTGCCCAGGTTCCTCTCCCAGCACAGCAGGTGCAGCCGCCAGGGCCTGACCTGCATCTCCCCGGGGGTGCAGAGCCGTCGTGGGGAGGAGGGGTGCAGGGGAGGTCCCAGGGGGAACAGTGGTGGCCCCTGGGCAGCCCAGAGGTGGCAGCAAGCTTGTGCCCAGCCACCTCTGCCTGCCCCCCTCCCGGTGCCGGGTGGACATGGGGAAGGTCCAAGACCCTGCCCTCCATGGCCGTCCAGGCAGAATCGGGCACCCTGGAGGGGTGAGTGTGTGGAGGGCTGCAGAAGGTCCGGGAGGCCCAGATGGGCCCCGCCCCACCGCACATCCTCCCAACCCTGCTGGGCTCTCAGGGTGACCCCAGATGACCAAATCCAGGCACAGCAAGGGGCGCAGTGGTGCCCACTGTCATCCACAGCAGCACAAGAGCACCCCTGGGTGCCAGGCACAGGGGGCTGCATGGGGAGGGTGATGTTTCTGCTTTCCCCTCACTCCCTCCCAGACTCAGTGGTGCTACACCCCCCCACCCCAGCCCCGGGCGTTCTACACACTCACTCACACTGGCACCGGTGGGCACCCAGGAGGGAGGGTCAGCCCAGCCAGCTGTGCAGAGAGGCCCAGCCCTGCCAGCGGGAAGCTGCCTCCTTGCCCACCCAGCCCATTACACCCTCACCCCACTGAGCAAGCTGGAGCCAGGAGGAGAGCGCAGCTCCCCTTCCGGGGCATGAGAAGTTGGGGAGACCAGGGAGGAGGGGCCCTGGCCGCCCTGGGGAGAGCGGCTGGAAATATCTAATGCCCAACCACTGCACCTGCCAGGAAGCCTGGTGCCTCCAGCGCTCACCCCAGCCCGCATTGCCCCTGGGAGGGCCAGGGACCCGCCAGCCTGCAGGGCGGGGCGGGGACAGCAGCCTGGGCGCCTCCCTCTCCCTCCACCGCCCCCGAGGCTGGGCGCGCACTCGGAGGAGGAGGCTCCAGAGCTGCGAGGGCGCGGGCGCGGCGGGAGGCGTGCCGAGCGGTGCGGGAGAGCGCGAGGGAGCGAGAGAGGGGAGCGCGCCGGGCAGCGGTGCGTGCGCTCAGCTCTGCCTGCGCCAGGAGCCGTCCTCGGGACCGCACTGCTGCCCCGGCCGGCCGGGGACCAGCAGGGCTTAGAGATCGGAGGCCGCCCGGAGCCTGCGGCAAGTGCTGAGCCCGGAGGGAGCCCGAGGAAGCGCGGGGTCTGGAGCCGGGAGCCCAGAGGGGCGCGGAGCCCAGAGCCCGCGGCGAGCGCAATCCGAGCCCTCCAGGGGCAGCGCGATCTGGGTCGGCGCTTCCCGGCTAGACGGCGCCCCGCTTGCCCTCCTGCGTGCGCCCTTTCCTGGGGCTCCTCCTCTGTCTCCACCTGCGACGCGCCCGCTCTCGCCCGGACTTCGAGCCGTGGAACGGGGGACAGAGCTGCGGACCGGCACCGCCATGCGCCTCAACAGCTCTGCGCCCGGCACCCCGCGGCCGCGCTCGGGGCTGGAGGCGGCGCTCCTGGGCCCGGGCTTCGGCAATGGTTCAGACAACGCGTCGGAGAACGCCCTGGCCGCGCCCAGCAGCGACCTGGACGTGAACACCGACATCTACTCCAAGGTGCTGGTGACAGCCGTGTACCTGGTGCTGTTCGTGGTGGGCACGGTGGGCAACTCGGTGACGGCGTTCACGCTGGCGCACAAGAAGTCGCTGCGGCACCTGCAGAGCACGGTGCACTACCACCTGGGCAGCCTGGCGCTGTCCGACCTGCTCATCCTGCTGCTGGCCATGCCGGTGGAGCTGTACAACTTCATCTGGGTGCACCACCCCTGGGCCTTCGGCGACGCCGTCTGCCGCGGCTACTACTTCCTGCGCGATGCCTGCACCTACGCCACAGCCCTCAACGTGGCCAGCCTGAGCATAGAGCGCTACCTGGCCATCTGCCACCCTTTCAAGGCCAAGACCCTCATGTCCCGCAGCCGCACCAAGAAGTTCATCAGTGCCATCTGGCTGGCCTCGGGCCTGCTGGCGGTGCCCATGCTGTTCACCATGGGCCAGCAGAACCGCAGCGCCGACGGCCAGCACCCCGGCGGCCTGGTGTGCACGCCCACCGTCCGCACTGCCACCGTCAAGGCCGTCATACAGGTGAGCAGCCCCTTCCAGGGCGAGAAGGGCTGAGAGGAAGCAGGGCCACTGGGCGCCAGGCTGGGGTCTCTGGAGGAGGCATCAGTAGCCATCCCTCCCGGGGAGCCTCGGCTCTCCCCTTTCCCACACCCCAAAATTAGTTTCCAGTGGGGTACCCTGTGGGTACGGGAGTGGAGAGCTGAGAAAGTCTGGCCCGGAGAGGCTGGGAAGGGAGGGCCCAGTGGGGGAGGCGGACACCCCTCCTCCCACGCCTCACGCCAGCATGGCCAGGCCCAGCCCCACCCTCCCCTTCTATGGGGGGCCTGGAGACCCTGCCAGTGACCTCCCTGGGGTCCGTGGATGGACCTCAGGTGTCTCCAAATTCCTAAGGAGCTAAGGGAGACTCGCAGGAGCTGTCGCCAGCCTCTTTCAAGGGAGGGTCCTTTCCATCTGCTTCTCAGCAGGCTTTGTGCCCCCAGGCGGTTACCACCCCTCCCCTGCAGAGATGCCCCAAAGTGGCCCCTCAGGCCACTGGGCTGCCCCGCCTCAGCACAAGCCTGAGTGTCAGAGCTGAAGCCGATGCCATCTCGGGCTGGTCCCCAGTTAGCCTCAGTTTCCCCATCTGCAAAATGGGGTAGTCATGGCACTGCCCTCAGAGGGCGAGCATTGGGGCACCCTGGTGGGAAGGGCTGGCATGGGCTGTGGCACGTGGAAGCACTCACGGGTGATGGCTGTTGCTGTTGGTGGTGGTGGTGGTGATGTCTCTGCCGGAGAGAGAGGCCGGAGGGTGTCCACAGGGGAGGTCGGGGCAGATATGACACTGAATAGCATCTGGGCCCTCGGACCCGGGTAGCCTTGGAGGTCGGGGTTCCCTCCATCCCAGGGCGGACTGAGGAAGGCCCGGGAGAGAAGCGTCCGAGCAGGGTCTCTCTGCCGAGCCAGAGGGGCCAGGGCAGCCCCAGCATCAGCCCCCTCCCTGCAGAACTTCCACAGCGGCCTCGGAAGCCGGCGTGTGGCCGTGTGCCCGGCGGGGATACGGCAGTGCCAGGGAGGGCGCTGCCTGCCCCTGTCACCCCCTGGGCCCTGGCTGACCCTCCACCAACCACCGCTGAGGTGGGTCGTGGGGGCAGAACGAGACTCCTGTCCCCCGGTGTGTGCCGCCTGTGGCTACAGGTGTCCCCGTGAGGGGAGGCCCCTCCCGAGCAGCCGCGAGGGGGTGAGTCAGAGCCCTGCTCTCCAGGGAGATTCCTGCCCTGCGCCAGAGGCAGACGCAGGGGCCGAGTGTGGGAAACGGGGGAATCTCCTTCGCCTCCTCCGAGGCTCATGCGCTTGCCTCCAGCTCCTGTCTTTGATGCACTTTGCCCAGGGGCTCTGGTTGAGGGGCCTGGGGGCAGCAGCCCCGGGTCAGATCACCACCAGGGGTCCGTGCACCCAGTGCCCACCTGGAGATGCTGCACTCGGCCCCCGCCCGTCCTGTCCCCCCGGGCCCGGGCAGGAGCAGCGTGGCCTTTCGAAGTCATTGCAAACAGACGCAGCAGAGGGAGAGAGGACAGCCCGGCCCAGCCCTCTGAAATGTCCCCCTGTCCTGTGGACCCTCTGCTGGGCCCTCGGACTTGGACACCCACATGACAGCGCTTGGCCCCAGAGTGCCATGTGCCTGGTCCCGCTGCCAGGTGCTGACCCCCTCAGACACCTGTGGAGTGTTGGCCCTGGGCAACGCTCTCCGGCTTCCTTAGCGCCCCTGGACAGCATGGTCCCCATTTGTCTTTAAGGGGCTCAGCCCCATGCTTGGGAGTGACTGACGACAAGGCCACTCTCCCATCCGAAGCTAGTGGCTGTGCCCAGGCTCCGCGGGTCCTGCACACCAGCCACTCCGTGACAGGAGCGTCCCCGACAGGAGAGGCTGGGCCTGCCCCACCCCCGCCCCGCCCGCTGCTGTCACAGGAGGGTTTCCAGGGTGGGGGGTTGTGCGGTCCCCATGTGGGCTGCTGGGCTGTCTGGCAGATCCAGGCAAATGTCCGCTGTTCCCAGACTGTGGCCCGAGCAGAGCTGGACATTGGTCCTCGTGCCCCTCTCCTTGACCACGTTTGGAAGGTCGAGGCGTTGGCCAATCAAAACGGCCCCTCTTCCCAAAACAGGTTGGCCTTTCCAGCCCACGTGTCCCCACGAGGCCCGCCAGCCTCCACAGCAGTGAACCTCTGCCCTGGCCACTTGCAAACAGAATCGGGTTTAGAAAGGAGGTGGTTTGGTGGTAAAATTGGTGCAACTTTGAGCACTGCCAGGCGGGCGGCTGGCACGTGTGCCCGGGGCCAGCAGGGCGGCTGAGGGGAGGAGCCAGGCTCAGAGGCCTTCAGGGTGCCCTGGGGCTCCCCGAGGACTGCCCCGCTCTCACCCACACACATGGCCCTGCCCACGTGGACCGGCCCTGAATCTTGCGTGGCCCCTGCAGTCCAGGCCCGGCCTCCTGCTTTGACCACAGGTGTGACAAGGTCCTGCTGGCACAGACTGTGTGTCAGCAGGGTACTGTGTTCACTGCCCCGAGAGTGTGAGCACGCACACGCGTGTGTGTGCAGGGCACTGATAGGGACAGAGGCCTGGGGCACTTGGGCGTCTGGCTCAGATCTGACTGAGGTGGCCCTGTCCTTTGAAACGGTTTTCAGAGACCCCCTCCACGGCACACACCAAAGCAAGCCCTGCCGGCATCACCAGGCGCGAGTCCATTAGATCTGCCATTAGCAGCCGCCGAGGGCCCTTTTATCACATCTCATTAGTGCCGTTGTCCACGGCAGGGGGAACTCGATCCCGGGCTCAGCCTGCGGCCTCGTCCCTTGTTGTTCGGAAAACCTCTTCTGTGTTTAGCGCTCCGAGCTGACCCCTGACCCCGGGGTCCCGGCCTCCCTCCCGGGGGCGGGGAGCACCGAGGAGCCCTCTCTGGCCCCGCCGCGTGCCGGGACCTGGCCTCACACACCCCTACCCGGAGCCCACGGCAGATGGGTCTCAAGGTGACGTCGTGGACACCCAGGCCATCAAGGGCGGCAGATTCCAGGAGGGAGAGCCAGCCGGGACCCGTTTCCACAGGGAAGAAAGTTGGTTCCCGTGCGATCAGGCCTGGACTGTGCCCCGTGGCTCCCAGCGGCTGCTCCTCAGGCTGCGCCTTGTTCTCCGGAAATACACACGGGCTGTTTGGAGGCCAAGGAGTGTGACGGCTCCCGCTCACTCCCAGTGGTTCGGGGGTGGGGGGAGAGCGTGGGGACCATCGGGTGGAGCCAGGTGCTGGGGACCCGCAGAGCTGGCCCGAGGGCCGGCGTTCTGGGTGTTCTCACAACCTGTCTGCGGTTCGGAACTTTTTCAAGTTGGGAAGTTGCAAAAGGAGTTCTGTGTGGGTCCCACAGGGACAGAGACTGGCAAGGAGGGGCGGGCAGACAGCGGACCCCCAGGATGGTGCCTGACACATAACCACAGTTCTTGCGTCTGCAGCTCGGGGGTGGAGTGGGTTGGTGCGAGGGAAGGGGTCACGCACTTCCTGGCCTGAAAATCCGTGGCCCTTGGGAGGGAATCGAGCGCTTTCCTGCCTGTCTTTAGGACAGCCGGGAGCAGGCGGGGGCGGGGCCTGGCGCAGGGGCTGCAGCCACTCAGCACAGGAGCAAGAGCACCGGGACCGTCTAGTGGCTCCTCAGCAGCTGTTGGCAGCAAGTCAGGGGCCGGGTCGTGGGGTTCACACAGCCCCCCCACCCTCCCCAGTGAAGAGCAATCGAAGCTGAATCTGGTGCAGCCCCAGACGCGGCTGCCGGCTCGGAGGGGCGCTCACCAGGCTGCAGTCGGCGAGGCTTCCCCACCAGGAAGGCTCCGGAGGCACCACCCAGCCTGCCCCAGGAACGAACAGCAGGGCCTGCGGGTAACAGAGACTCAAGGACGCGCCGACCAGCTGCAGTGACCTGTCCTCACACCAGGAAACAGTGAAGATGTCCCCAGACCGCGCGGCCTGTGCACGGGGACAGCCTCGTGGCTGTGGCTTTCCCCTGTGCCACAGCGCTGTTGGGGGGTCTGAGAAACGGGACCCGCGGATGTCCTTACAGGCAGTGATGCGGCATCTCTGGTTTACTGACGCGGTGCCTGGGGAAGGGACACAGGAGGGCTGCGGGTGAAAGCTCGGCCTGGAGTGGACACTGCGAATTAGCGATGCTCTTTGTGTACGCTTGAAAACTTTGTAATTAAGAGTTTGCAAAAGGCTAGGAGGCCGTGTGCAGGCAGGACGGAGTTGGCTTGTGAAATCTGCCTTCCGACTGCGGCTCCAAGGCCCTGGCATGAGGGAGGGCCTGGCCTGTGCCCAGGGGCCAAGCAAGAGACCACAGGGTGAGGACACACAGACGGACCCTCAGCTGGACAGGGGCGGAGCCTGGAGGTGCCCCGGCCAGGGACGCCCAGTCCGACCCTCTGCTGCTTCCTGAGGGTGCGGGTCAGGCTCTCAGGGGAGACGGGCGAGTGAGGGGGCACAGGGGCCGGAGCTGCCCGCAACTGGCTCACACCCGGCCTGGAGTCCTGGAGGAGTGACGTCCCCTGGCCCCTGCGTTCCCAGCTCTGCGTTGGGACCCAGATGTCAGCTCTCCCGGCTGTCCTACGCTCAGACTGACGGCCGTCTGAGGACGTGTCTCTCCAAGGACACGGCGTGTCCGGAGGCCCTGTCTGCAGCTCTGCGGGTGCTGAGGGGCCGTGCGGGGCTGCAGCTGCCCTGTGCCGGCCAAGCACCCCAGGAGCAGGTCACCCCGGGCCAGGCCTCCTGACCTCAGAGCTCAGTGCCTTGCGGCCCTTCCGCAGGAGGTGGCCCAGCAGCAGTGAGGCCCCCGGGCTGATGAGGCTTAAGGGGGCAGGGGAGGCCGTGAGGCCCCCGGGCTGATGAGACTTAAGGGGGCAGGGGAGGCAGTGAGGCCCCCCCGGGCTGATGAGACTTAAGGGGGCAGGGGATGCAGTGAGACCCCCTGGCTGATGAGACTTAAGGGCGCAGGGGAGGCTGAGGCCCCCGGGGCTGATGAGGCTTAAGGGGGCAGGGGAGGCAGTGAGGCCCCCCGGGCTGATGAGGCTTAAGGGGGCAGGGGAGGCAGTGAGGCCTCCCGGGCTGATGAGACTTAAGGGGGCAGGGGAGGCAGTGAGGCCCCCTGGCTGATGAGACTTAAGGGCGCAGGGGAGGCTGAGGCCCCCGGGGCTGATGAGGCTTAAGGGGGCAGGGGAGGCAGTGAGGCCCCCGGGCTGATGAGGCTTAAGGGGGCAGGGGAGGCAGTGAGGCCCCCCAGGCTGATGAGACTTAAGGGGGCAGGGGAGGCAGTGAGGCCCCGGGCTGGGCGGAGCCCCGGCGGGCGCAGGGCCGGCATCGGCCGGGGTGTGAATGTCGGAAGGCAGAGCCGCCTGGTTTTCCTCAAGTGTAGAGATAGAGTCCCATCTGGTCATCTAGTAGTTTGTGTTTTTTTCTCAAACTTTCCTTTTTTAAAACATTGTGGTGAAGTACATGTGACAAATGTGCCGTCGTAACCGTTTGCTCGGGCGGAGTTCCGTGTTGTCAACCACCCTCCCGTTGCACCTCTGTCACCACCATCCAGAACGTTCTTGTCTCCCCAGATGAAGCCCCGCCCCCGTAGACACCCCGCCCAGCCCCAGTGACCTCTGCCCCACTTTCCCTCCCGGGGGACCCCACGTCACAGACTGAGACGAGCCAGACTCTGGGGTGACTGCGGCCCCGTCACTCGCTGTTCTGGGGGTGCCGAGCGCAGCACAGGAAGCAGCGGGGGAGGGGCTTTGGCCAAGGGGAGCCGGGCACCCTGGGGTGACGGAATGTTCTGCGTTGGGCTGTGGCTGTGGTGGGGGTCACACAGCCAAATATTCCTCAAAACCCTGGGACTGCAGGCTGTCCCAGCACCTGTGAGTCCGTGTCAGTGAGTCTGTGGCCAGCAGAAGCGGCAGGGAGCTCCGCGGCCCCGTCCCCGACGGCTGCGCTGGGTGGCGAGGTCCCCTCCCCGATGAGCCTTTGCGCCCTCGAGGTCCTGCTGCCCTGGGCAGCCAAGAAGGGCTCAAAGGCCCAAACGGACCAGAGGCACCCGGGAGCGCCCGACCGCCCTCACCGGCACAGAGGGACGTGGGGTCCTGGTTCTCGGCACCTGGAGGGGACGGCGTTCCTGAGGTCACGCTGCGGGGTCTGCCTGCCCCAGAGACCCCGCTGCTCCCCAGCGTCCCCCAGGGTCCCACTCTGCTGCGGCCAGAGAGGGTGCACTGCGCTCCTCCAAGGCCTAGCTTCACGCTGGCTACGGGACCCTGGGCAAGAAGAGCAACCTTCTGTGCCTCAGTTTCCCCAGCAGCCAACTGGAGACAAGTTCCTCTGTGGTTTAGTGAGTCAATGCAACAAAGCACTTGGGACCATGCCTGGGGCCCGGTAAGGGCTCAGGCACCAACACGCTGGTTTGCGTAACGCAAACGATGTGAGTTCCGTCGTCCACATGCGTGCAGACTGCAGGGTCCCGCAGGGAGCCCCAGCCTCGCTCCCACGCCAATTAGGTCTGGGAGCCACGGGGCCTGGTCGGCGTCTGTCCACCGCCTTCGAGAAGCATTGGCAGCCGGGGGGCCGTGCCTGAGCCAGGCCTCTGCAGCAGCCCTGCTCTGAGCATGTGGGATGACATCCTTGCCTTCCTCCCTACCTTCCTCCTTCCTTCCTTCCTTCGTTCTTTGTTTGCTCATCAAGCACCTGCCACGTGCCAGGCACTGCGGGGACATTAGTGAACAAAACTGGCCAGAGTTTCTGCCCCCGTGGAGCTCACGTCCCACTGGGGAAGACAGGAAATAAGCAAAATAGGGACATCATGTGAACAGTAGATAGTGACAAGTGCAGGGGGGAGGGGTGCAGGTCGGGAAGGTCCCTTGGAGACTGCAGGGGCACCTGGGCAGGTGTCAGGAAGATGTCAGGCAGGTGCCAGGTGCGATGGAGGGACGGCCGGGGGCCGACGGGGCAGGGCGGGCGGCGCCGGCAGATGACGTAGACCACAACGCGCCTTCCGGTCTAGAAAACCTGAGTAGCCCCGGGAGTCTGAGCAGAGCCGCGACGTGGCTGCTGTCTCGAGGGACGGTTCTGCCCGCCTTGCTGGCACCTGGGGCCGGGGGATGGTGAGGAAGCAGCTGCCACAGCCCAGGTGAGTGACCAAGGTGCCCTAGACCAGGTGGGGGTGGGGAAGGCAGCGAAAAAGGGGTTGGGCACTAATATAGATACACATTTTTCTTTGTTTTAATTTTATTTTTCCATTTACATGCAGTAAGAGTCACTGCTTTGCTTGTTTACGTCTCTGAGCTTTGACCGATGCAGTAACGTAAGCCCCGGGGGAGGAGACACAGCCCAGTCCCACCACCCCCAGGGTGGCCCTGCTGCCCCGGGGCCCCCACGCCAGCCCCCAGCAGCCGCCCACCCCTCCAGGGTGTCACACGGGCGGCCGTCTGGGATGCAGCCCCCGGATCAGACCCCTCCTTGACACACGCACTCAAGGCTCCCTCTTGTGCCTGCGCCAGCAGCTGGTGCCGTTTGAGCAGAGGAGGAGTCCGTGGGGTGGAGGCACCACATCTCATGCTCGGTTTGCCCATCGAAGGACACTGGGGATGTTCCCGGGTTTTGGCGATATTCACATGCGGGATTCCGTGTGAAAATACATTTCCACGTCTCAGGAGTAAGTACTCAGGAGTCTGACAGCTGGGCCACACAGGTGTACGTGCAACTGTGCAGGGGATGCCAGCGTTTCCAAGGTGAAAATCCTGTTTCCCTTGGACTGTCCACTTGGAACGTCCCCAACAATGTAAAGATACTCGCCACTCTGCATCCTGGCCAGCGCTGGTATTGGCACGTTCTGGTTTTGGTTTGTTTTCATTTCCCCACTGGAATGGGTTTGCAGTGGTAACGTGTGGCTTCAATTTGCATTTCCCAGTGACTCACGACATTAAGCATCTTTTCCTGTGCTGATCTGACATCTGCACTTCTTTGGCAAAGCGTCTGTTCCAGTTGCTCATTTTTAAAATTGGGTGGTTGTTTCCTTATGGTTGAGTCTTGAGAGGTTCCAAGTATATTCTGCGTACAAGTCCTTCGTCATGCGTGTGATTTGCAGATATCTTCTCCCCATCTGTGGCTCATATTTTCATATTTCTAACATCGTATTTCACAGAGCAAAAGGTCGTCATTTTGCTGACGTCCAACATGTCGGAAATCTTTATGGATCGTGCTTTTGTGTCTAAGAGCTCAGTGCCTAATCCAAAGTCAGGAAGATTCTCTTCTGTTATCTTCTAGACGTCTGATTGCTTTAATTGATGTTTATGCGCCATTTCGAGTTAACTCTTCTGCAGGGCGTGAGGTATACGCGCGCGTTTTGTTTTGCACACGGTTAATCCAAATGCTCCTGCACCTCTTGTGAAAAGATGATCTTTTCTCCATCGAAGGTTCTTTGTACCTTGGTGGAGTCCAGCCAGCCGACCCTGTCTGTGGGGTCTATATCCGGGCTCCCATCTGTGCCTGTGATCTGTGTGTCCGGTGTCCGCAGGCCCCCGCTGTCTTGATTACTGTAGCGCCACAGTAAGTCTTGCGGGTAGCATGAGTCTTGTGGCCGTACCCGTCTCTGCCAATTTGTCCTGGCTGTTCCAGCTCCTCTACGTTCGACGTGAGTTTCAGAACTGGCTTGTCAGTATCTGCCAAAGCCCTGCTGGGGTTTCGATTGGGATTGTGCTAACCTGCAGGGGAGACTTGGTTTCCTGACTTCAGTCTTCCAGTCCGGGAATGCAGGACACCTGTCCATTCGTTTGGGTCTTCTCCGACTTCTTTTATCGGTGGTAGTTCTCAGCAGGCAGAGCCTACTCATAGTTTATTAGATTTGTTCCGAAGTATTCATGCCTTGGGTGCTGTTGCACATGGTACCTTTTTTGAAATTTTCTGTTTCTGATATTTTTATGGCTCACATATACAAATGTAATTAGTTTTTGTATCTTGATCTTGTATCTTGCAACCATGATAAACATACTTATTAATTCTAGAAGGTTTTTGTGGGTTCCTTGGGATTCCAGTAGTCAGTGGTGTCGTCTGTGAACACAGAGCTCATCCTTTCCACCCTCCCATGTTTATGTCCTTTCCTTGCTCCGTTGCTCTGGCTGTGACTTGAGCACAGCGATGACCAGGACAGACATGGTTGCCTTGTTCCTGACCCTAGGGAGAAAGGCTTGTGTCTTTGTAATCAAGTATGAGGTTTTTAGTCTGAGTTTTTAGTAGAAGCTCTTTACCAAGTTGAGATGGTTCCCTTCTATTCCTAGATTCCTATGAGTTTTTTAAAATCATGACTGGATGTTGAATTTTGTGCAATGATTTTTCTGTGTCTATTAGTATAATCGTACGGTTTTTCTTCATTATTCAGTTAATATGGTGAATGATAGTGTTTTTTTGTTGTGGTAAAATGTACTTAACATAACATTTACCACTTTAACCATTTTAAGTGTACAGTTCAGTGGCATTAAGTGCATTCACTGATGGCTGTGTGACCATCTCTGCTGGAATCGCCAGCTGCCTCCAATAAGCTCCCAACGTCGTGGTCTGTGGGCTCAGCCGGCCAGCCCGAGCCCCAGGAAGGCCCCTGCAGGCTTCTGAGTACCCCCGACGCGCAGGCCCCTCTCCAGGGGCTTGCTGTGCAGGTTCAAGCCACTTCCCAGCCCCGGCCTGACCTCTGCCTCCTGCTTGGGTAGCTAGTTCTGCCCAGACCTTGGCCCCTATGTCTCCATCCAGAAAATGCTCTCCAGGCAGGGACATGGGTGACTATCGGCCCACCTGTGAGTGTCCCTGCAGGGCCACAGTCTGAGGCTTTCCCAGGGTCCAAACACAATTGCCCAACGCGTAGTGTGCAGCTTTATAGCTGTTTATGGCAGGAGAGCTAGTCCAGGACCCCAAGGAACAGTCATCTGCAGGTTTTAAACACTGGCTACTTTCAAAAATATCTGAGGCAGCTTATGATAAAATATGTTAGCTCAAAGGAATTAGTGAAACAATGTTGCAAGAGAATACATAACAAAGAAACACAGTTATCCTAGAAACACAGAGCCCAAGGCTTTGAGTAAATCTCACACTGAGGCTTATGAAAAAGAGCAACATTGTTTGGACTTAAACATTTTTGGCCCTTGTCTGTTAAAAGGTGAATTTATTATAAATTTCAGTAACTCTTCTTTGACATATTTAAAGGTTAAGAGCATTCTTCAGAGAGTTTTCTGCTCTTAAAACTCAAAAACAGTTCCTCTGTTTAAAATAAAACCACACTCCCAGCCTGTCGACGTTCAGGGGGTGCTGGAGCTGTTTAGGAATAATTCCTGCTTGGGAGTTATCAAGTTCCAACTGCTCACAGACGCCGCTGTCCAGGGCATCGTTCCCCAGTTGTCCGGCAGGACCACGAGCCCCCAGCTCCCGAGTGTCGGGGGACGGGGTGTGGGTCTAGGTCATGCCAGTGGGGTGAGTGTCTGCGGAGCCGGCCAGGGGCCGCCCATTTGTAACCCCGTGGCCGCGGGCCGCGCGCCCGACAGGATGTGAACAGTAGGAAGTGGCTGTCCAGGCCGCTATTTATTGCCTGGCGATGAGGGAAAAGCCGTCGCATCTGGGCTGAACCAATCCCCCAGGGGCCGCCCCCAGGATGGCCAGACCCAGGCTCGCCCCAGCCCGGACCCTCAAAGGACGGAAGCTGCAGGCGAGGGCAGGGGTCTTTCGGGCCCGGGACCTTCCCAGGCGGCCTGAAGCTCCCGTCTCTGGCCTGTCCCCAGCGTGGGGAGCCCCAGCACTGCCCCTTACTGTCCCGCTGCCCTGCGGGCTGGGGGAGGCAGAGCCGAGCCGGGGAGACGCACTGGCGATTCTCAGCACGCAGCTCCAGGTGACCACGTTGGCACTGGGTGGTCTCCAGTGGGTCCTCCCGTCACAGCAGGTCAGCTTGAGTAGCAGGACAGACAGGGCCATGAGCGAGATCTGTGCCGCGCGGCTGCAGCCGCCCATAGGAGGCGGGCGGGGCCCACCCTGAAAGGTGCTGCCGGGCCCCCTGGCCTGGCACAGGGTCGGGCCCAGAGTCTGCCCAGCTCTAAGGCCCGTGTGGCCGAGGTGCACCGTCCCCTCTGGGGACCTGAGCCACCGCCTGGGGCTGGACCGCACTTTGGGAGGAGGGGATGGGGGTGCTTGGCCCCGCCCCCAGGCTCAGGGGACCACAGTCCTGGTCAGACCCCCCGCAGGACAGTGGGGGCCTCTGTGCCCTCAGGGGCCGGGGAGGTCAGGGACAAGTGCCAGGCAGCCGCTCAGACACTAGAGCAGTGACGGGTCAGGGAGCGAACCCCAAGCCGAAGGAAGCGTTTCTGGAGCAGGAGGGGTCTCTGAGGCCCCCTCCCCCACGCTCGCCGCAGACGAGCAGCCGGTAATTGCGGGGCACTCAGACGAGGGCAACACCGTGGAACTTCCTGCAGTTAATTTTCCTGACAGTCTGTTTAAAAGGAGCCTGTCTGATGTATTAAAAATACCTACATTTGTGTCCGAGCAGCGAGGAGACGCTCAGAAAGCTCCCAGTGAAAGCCCCCGGGGCGGATATTCACGTCCCGAAAGCTCTAACCCCGGACACCTTTTGTGCTTCTGCCTGTCCTGAGGGCCGCGGAAGTTGGCAGCTCTCAAGCCTTGGGACGTCGAGAAGCCACCACTCGGGATTCGCACGTCACGCACAGAGGCGTGGCCCAGGCCCGGCGGTATCCAAGCAGCCAGCGCCCTGAATATTCATGTCAGCATTGGACTTGCAAATTCCAAGTGATCCAAATGTCACACGCTGTGTGAGGGTGTCTTTGGGGAGAAGATGTGTCAGGGAGAGTGCGTCTCGGTCACCCCAATAGAGCAGTCGCGGCCCTGGAGAGGCTGAAATGGCGCCAATCACGGGACAGGGGCCTCGATCCCACCCGAAGCAGGCAGTTGACACCACGAGCTGTGCTCCTTTCTGGGGACAGTTGTGCTTTCTCCTGGCCAGGGAGCCGTTGCTGGCAGGTCCCCGTGTGGGAATCCCACAGTCCGCTCCAGCTCTACCGCTTGGAAAGAGAAGTTCTAGAAAGTCGGCTGTGACTGGGCTCACTCCAAGCTGTGTCCCCCGGCAATGCCGGGGGCCGTGGGGGTCACTTCTGGGGGGAGGAGGGAGAGAGAGACAGACAGAGACAAGGACGGAGGCAGAGCCGGGGACAGGAGGGGACAGACGGAGGGAGAAGCAGGGAGGGACACCAGCCCTGGGGGATGGGGCAGCTTCCCTGAGAACAAAGGGGCCTCCTCCCAGGGGTGGTGCGTGAAGGGAAGGGACGCCAGCCCCCACCGGCTCTGAGCAGCTACCAGCTCTGTGCCAGGCTCCACCCCTGCCTGGCGCTCAGGGACCACCTGGCCTGCAGGGTCCTCAGCTGAGGGGCAGGGGACAGAGTGGCAGGGGGATGTGGGTGCCAAGCTGGGCCCCGGCTGCCCCATTCACGGTTACACAAGTGGCCAAATGGCCACAATCACGGGCTGGCGGACGAGGTGGGGCCAAGGCGTCGCGAGAGGCCCTGGCGGGAACAGAACAATCGACGTCCCATCACGGCCTCTGCTGTCCTCTGAGCATCTTGCCTGGGTTGCCTCTCGACAACAGCCCGAGCGCTGCCTCCTGGACACACGCCAAGTCTAGCAAATGAACAATTATCTCTTTGAGACGAACACACCGTGAGGGACGCTGAATCCTCCGTGTGGGGAGGGTGCAGGTGGAGGCCCGGCGGGCGGGGGCTGCGGTGCCCTCTCTTGCCACAGCCAGGGTCCCGGAGGAACTGTGAGCCGGACAGGGCGAGGGCAGGGCGAGGGCAGGGCTCCAGCCGGCAGTCGCTGGTGCAGGCTTCTCTGGGGGAGTCTGATCCGAATCCCAGATTTGGGGTCTGTACCAACCGCTCCTGTCCTTACAAAGACGACTGCCCGGAGCCTGCAGTCGCCTTCTGGATGTGCTGACTGCCGTCCCTTGGGGAGACCAGCCTGGAGATTAGGAAAGACGGGTATGAGCCCGCTGGGAAGTTTGTCCCAAAACGCGTCCCTTCCGCGCAGGGCCTGAGTCAGCACACCTGGAGCCGGGGCTGCCGTGGACGCAGGTGCCGTGGCCGGGCTGCTCCACAGGGGCCAGTTCTGGCTTCGCCTGCACAGAGCAGGCAGGAGGGGCACCCCAGGCTCCTCGTCAGCCCTCGGGGGCGTGCGCCATTGGAGCAGGGTGCTCCTCCCCAAAGAGGTCATGGAATGACAGATAAGTCAGAAACACACACGTCTGCTGCGTAACAAAATAGCCCCAAACTTACTGACTTAAAACAGTGATTATTTATTTGCTCATGATCCTTTGGATGGCAATTTGGGCAGCTCAGCTGGCATCGTCGGGGTCACTCTTGTGGCTTCAGTCATCTGGTGGCTCCACTGGGTCCAGAGACCAAGCAGGGCTTCCTCACACGTAGGCAGCCCCGTCCCCGAGCGTGAGGCTGGCGGGGTTGGTGCCTCCAGCCAAGGGGCAGGGACTGACTCCCCCTCTTCCGCGGGCAGTGGCCAGGGCCCATGTGAAGGGAGGGTGTCCTGGCACAGGAGGAAGCGCCAGCTCTCCTGGGTGACCACCCTGCACTGGCCCAGGGGCTGGCGGGGTCACAGGACAGTCATGTTAATGCGCAGGTCTCGCGTGACCGGCTGCCCCACAGGCCAGGCTGTGTAGGGAGGCACCCCCGCCTGGGATGACACCCATGGCCAAGGCGCTCATGACGACACAGCCTCTGGTGACCATGAGGACACGGGCATTGCAGTGCCAGGGAGAGCCAAGTGCCACTTACCGGCATGTGGGGACCACAGAGCATCTGGCCCAGGGACACAGCCTGAACCACACATGGGTCTCACGGGGAATGGCCACACTGATGAGATCTGTCCTGGCCCACGGGGGCCCCTGACAGCTATCAGCCATGGGAATGCCCTGTCCCCAGGCCCTGGCACTGCTGTGAATTCCCCCCGTGGGCTCTGTGGTCCGGGAGACCTGGTCTCACCTGGCCCAGCCGGTGGCAAGGATGGCGACAGACTGGCCGGAAGAAGCAGCAGCCTCTGGTGCTGACCGATCCCGGCCTGCTGCCGCGGACGGCACGGTGCAGGCCAGCACCTGGCCACCTGCCAGCGCGCCCCAGCCACCAGCTCTGACCAAGCTGCAGGAGCGTGCAGGGCTGAAGGTGCCCCGACGTGTCCGGCCGTGCACGGTGCCTGCCTGCAGGGCAGACCTAGGCATCGCGGCCCATCCTCCGGTGTCCGGGCTTGGCTGAGAGAGGCTCAGGGACACCCGTGCTGCCGTCTGCCCGCGCCTGGCAGGCAGTCCTAGCCGGTGACTGACAGCTCCAGCGGGAATTCGGCCCCTGGTGCCCCCAGGAAGAGGGGGATGCGGGACAAGAGGGTCTCCGCTAGGACATTTCCCCGGGGACAGGGACTCACTCCCGCGCGCACTGCTGCAGGGGCCGCCACCCACAGCGGCCCCAGGTGGACCCGCGATTAACACAAGAGCAACCTGCCTGTGCTTCCAAGTGCACCCGGCTGGTGGGGCTGTTTCAAAGCAGGTTGCGGACGATTGAGGGGAAAAGGAGAAAGAAAGGCTTCCTTAGTCTGGGAGATGGCTTCCCTGGGAGTGGCCAGGGGTCTCCCAGGAGCCACGTGGGCTACCGTCTGGGGCCCACGGGTCGCCCTGGAATCGGGGGTCACGGCCTCCCAACAGGAGGGTGGGGGCGGGGTGCTGTCACACTCGCCGACAGGCCTCCGGCTCCTCCCTTTCCTGCTCCGTAGCGCCGGGAGCAGGCTCTGCCGGGAGCACACGCCTTGGCCAGGGGTTATTCAGGCTGGTCACAGTTTCTCCCTGACAGATGGAGCTGCGATGTGCGTGCCCAAGTGTGTCCCGTGGCCATGAGCACAGGCTTTAGTCATAAAAACAGCTTTATTGGCGCACAGCCTGCCTGTTCAACACGCCGGCGGCGTTTTGGCTGCAGCGGCCTAGCCGAGTAGTTGTGCAAGAGTCCACCTGGCGCGAAAAGCAGAATCACTCGCTGTCTGGCCGTTTACAGAAAACACCTGCCAACCCTGTCCAACGCGTGTCCGGAGGTAGGACGCTGGTGCGGGCGTCCGCAGGGCTCCCTCTGCTGGGGTTGAGGGCCTGCTGGCTACGGCCGCACCTCTGCTCGCGGTCAGGCTTCCTGGTTTTGTGTGAGCACCGTGGGCCTCTGGCGCCCACTCCCAGCGAGGGGCCGGGCGCTGGGCACAGGGGCGGCTAGAGCCGCGTCCCTCCGTGGACGCCGCCCAACAACAGGGCTGGGGGAGGCCCAGAGAGGGGCTGGCCCTGCAGAGAGCTGCGCCCTCTGCCCCCCCTTTCCCCATGCCTGCCCCCCCACCTCACCCGCCCCGTGTGTGCCCCAGTGCAGTGCGTCCTGGCCCTCCCTGGCCCCTGCCCGGCTCTGCTCCCCTGCAGAGCACCCCAAATGCAGCCGTGGCTGCAGCCGCCGCCCGCTTCATCTCCCCCGCTGCGTCCCGGCCCTGGCAATCTGCTCGCACCCGCCTTGCGCCATCTCACGCCGTCTCACGCCCTCCTCCCTGCTCTCCCAGCCGCGGCCCTTGGCACTGGAGTTTCTGCATAAAGCTCCCCCACCCAGCGAGCACCCCGTCCCCAGGCTGGGCCTCGTGCTCCCTGGGTCCTGTCACAGCCGTCCCCTCACGGCCTGTCCCTCTGCTCCCCTGCTCACCCCAGCATGGGAGGGCACCTTGCACGTGTCAGGTGTCCAACAACCGCTTGCGAGGGTCGGACACCGTGGGCCTGGGGCGCGGGGTGCATGTAGAGGGTCCTGGAGGGTGCAGGGTGGGCTGAGTGGACCCAGGGAGGCGGACAGACAAGGCCTGTGCAGATAGAGTTCTGGAACATTCCAAGACCAGATGGGGAACTACTCCCTGCTCAGGCCTGCAGTCGGGGTCTGTCTCCCAGCCGCGAGTGGCAGTGGCCACAGAGAGGCCCTCGGCATGGCCTGGTTTCCTGAAATTGCCTCCGCTGCCAGGGAGCTCCGGCAGGAGGAACAGCCGGGCTGATGAGCCGCGAGCGCCACCATAGGGAGATCTCACGCGGTGCCCGAGAGCCGCACGCCTGGCTCCCAAGAGAAGGGCCCGCCCCAGCCAATCAGCCCCCTCTAGCTCCCGGCTCGGAATGTCAACACCTCCTGAGGGGACCCCGTGCCTCGGCCACACCTGGTCAGGTAGGTGGTCCCTGTGTAGCCGCCCTCCTGCCCACGGGGCTCGCGCTGGTCCTGACGCTGGCTCCAGCCGTGGGCGGCCTTGGGCAGGACCAGGCTCAGGGTCTCGGGGCTGAGATCTCGGGGCAGACCAGCCCATCCCCCCTCCACAGGGAGCAAACAGGTCCCGTGTGAGGAGGACACGCCCAGGTCACTTGGCAAAACCGAAACCCTGCCTGCCTCACTCTTCACCCCAGCCTCTAGAGACAGAGGAAACCCAGGGCTCCCGCCACCCACGGCAGGGCCTCGCACACCGTGCCGCCACGGAGCAGAACAGCCAAGCTGCTCGTGGTCCTAGAGAGGGCCCCGCGTGGCTGCGCTGTCCTCGAGGAGGACTTGCTCTTGCTCACAGCCACCGGGAGAGGCACACACACGTGTCACAGGCCCCCTCCCAGCCAGGGCGGCCAGTGTGGGAGGAGGTGCCAGCCCAGTGCTGCCCCCCCAGCCTTCCGCCCCCACGCCGGCCACCCCCGAAGCCCCTTCCCATGGGCAAGCACACGCGGCTCTGTGCCCACCGTAATCAGATTCACGGGAAGAGGGCAGAGCTTAATTCCACTGAGCAGCCCCGGGACGCTGAGTGGAGCCAGATGTCCACGGCAAAGCGCTGTGACCAGCTGTGCCAGGGGAGGACAATTAGACACTGGCAGGGACAGGATGTTCGCCAAACTGCCCACACAATTATGTGGCAAGAAAACACACTGGAAATTGCAGGGCTGTCGGCAGCTGCCAGCGACGGTGAGAACCAGAGAGCAGGTGAAGGGCGCCCTGCATGCCCAGCCCCGGCGCCGACTCCACCCGGGGGTGGGTGCAGCCAGTGCTTTTCTCAATGCACCTGGTGAAATACAGAGCTAAGCTGCTTGGGACGGGGGCACCCCCGCAGCACCGCCTGTCCCCAGCCTGCAGCCTCACCTCCCTGGTCGCAGCGGGGGGCTTTGCACCACCTGGAAACCCACTGCAGTGTCCACACATCCAGGGTTTTCCAGCTTGGAGCAGGAGTGCGTTTGGACAGCTTGACGTCCATCAAGGGTGCAGGCTAAGGTTCCAAAGCGCTCTGTGCTAAGTGAGTTGGCCCCACTTCTAATCCTTCAGAGTCAAATTAGTGCCCTACGTCTTAGAAAAATGCAAACAAAAGGCTTAGCAAACCTGATTAAATTGGCTCATGTCTCAGTTGGGTGAGCAGCAGCCGGCACTCAAACCGGTAGCCGCTGGGCAGGATGCTTTTCTGCAAGTAAAGGCTCAAGCCCAGGGCAGCTCCCCGTGGGCTGTTCTCTGTGTCCAAGACGTGAAGGTCAGGAGGCCACCGAGGCTCCATCCTGCTCAGATTCCCTGGGGCACCGCAGGGGCTGAGACCCAGGCCGCGACCCCACCCACCTGCTTGCTGTCTGTACCGCCCCACCCTCGCCGAGGGTTTTAAAACCCCATTTGTTGCCACTGAGCCGGCACCCACTGATTTGAACATTCCAGTAGGCGTTCAGGCGATGAGTATTTGAAAACACGGCAAGCAGACATGTAGCCACAGCCCCTGAGCGCCAGCTGCCGCCTGCATACAGCTGCAGGTCACTGTGAGAGGTGCCCCCATGACCCAAAGCAACGGCCGCCCCAGA
The DNA here is from genome assembly GCA_028533085.1 of Varecia variegata. Lineage (NCBI taxonomy): Eukaryota > Metazoa > Chordata > Mammalia > Primates > Lemuridae > Varecia > Varecia variegata. Next base: position 208,117,049 of record CM052436.1, read on the forward strand.
TGCTGCCCTCAGAGTGGTCAGCGCGGTGCCCACCCCCAGTCTCGGAAGCATCTGGGCCGAGCCCAGGCCCTGCCCTGCTGTGCGGAGCGAGGGGAGTGCCAGCCCTGGAGGCCGCGTGCCCAGTGCAGGTGGGGGAGGGCGGGCACGTTGGGAAGTCCTCTGTCCGTTTTCCTAATCCGATTGGGGCCCTCTGGGCTGACCTCCTGGTCTCCCAGCAGCCGGGCTGGTGCCAGGCCTGCAGCACAGCCGGGCTCTGACAGGATGCGGCTCCTGGGGGCTTCTGCTGTGCCAAGTTCTCGCCCAGACAGTGGCCTCCACGGCTCCAGCAGTCAGGAGGGGAGGCTTCCGTCTGCCGCGGTGGAGGGCTGCCAGCCGCACGGCCGAGGACAGGGCAGCGCCTCCTGCCGAGGTTACAGGTGGCTCACCTGCCTCCCTCAGAGAAGGGTCTGGACTCGGGCTGGAGTGTTCCTGGAAGGGCCCCTGACCCCAGCTGGCTTGGGGGTCCCCACGCCAATCCCCTGCCCAGCCCACATCCCTGCCGGTCAGGGAGCCCCTCCAGCGGTGGCTGGTGCTGTCCGTGGTGCTGAATTCCGAGGGTCCCTGCGGTTCAGGCAGTCTCTTGACTCCGACACCATTAACTCTGGTCCAGGCTCCCCGCCCCCCCAGAAATTCCAAACCAGAATTTCCCCTTCAGGGACCAAGTGGAGGAGAAGGAACTAAGGGAAGAAACGAGATGGGGCCGTGGACAAAGGCTCAGTCCCCGAGAACTCCCCAGGGAGCGTGGGCTTTGGGCGACATGCTCCCAAAACTTGGCCGTGACCCACAGAAAGCGTCCCCTCTGGGAAGCGGGGGTGAGTCACTGCCAAGCTCCGCCAGCGAGGACCAGGGAGCAGGGCCACACGCCCTCACCCAGCTCGTGGTCCACGCCAGCAGCTGCTGGTCCACACTTCTCTGTGTACAGACGGCCCAGGGCGTGGGCCACGCACAGGACTCGGGCTGCGGGGTTAGACCCCGGGACTCGTGGCTCGGCCTGGCTCTCTCCCATAACGTGAGGGCAACGGTGGTTTCTTCTCACAGACCAGACGCGGTGTCACCAAGGTGCACATGGAGTGCTGAGCTCCTGTGAGGGACCCGGGGTGGTTACTAAAGGTGCCATGTCAGCGAGAAAGTGGCAGTTAGAGGGATTCAAAATATTAATCTTTATATAAAGCCCAAATCTGCATATAAGAGCTGTCTGGCAGTGGCGTGACGGCTTTGTGACAGTCAAGGACTTGCCGGATGCTGCCCTGTCCATCTCGTCCCCTCCCTGTCGTGGATTCGCAGACACTAAGATGACTCCGTGGCCCCTGTGGGTCGAGTGCCCCATCCTCCCCCTGCTCCTCCACATGAAGGCCCAGAAACGTGGGCAGCTCTGAGAAGAGGTGCGAGGGCCGGAGCTCACGGCCCCCCGAGGCACCTACTGGGCCTCTCCTCAGGCCAGGTCTGCGGTCACTGCTGACCACAGAGCAG
>CM052436.1:208119057-208173855 GCA_028533085.1 Varecia variegata
CTGCTCTGTGGTCAGCAGTGACCGCAGACCTGGCCTGAGGAGAGGCCCAGTAGGTGCCTCGGGGGGCCGTGAGCTCCGGCCCTCGCACCTCTTCTCAGAGCTGCCCACGTTTCTGGGCCTTCATGTGGAGGAGCAGGGGGAGGATGGGGCACTCGACCCGCAGGGGCCACGGAGTCCTCCGTCTGGAGTCAGTCCAGGAGGTCCGAGGGTCGCCCTGGCCTGGGCCCGGTGGCCTGCTCTCGGGTGTGGGGGCGCAGCAGTCCCTGCCAGCCCGGCCGGCCCAGCGCACAGCGGTCGCACGTCGGGCGGGTTTGGGCAGGAGGCCCCTTTGCCGCCGCCCCCTCAGTAGCTGTCTCACCAAGCCCCTGGGCTTGCAAACATCCTGAGCAATATTTTGTACCTTCCCACGCACCGCAGGCGGCTTGCTGAGCCGTGAAGCCGCGTGTGGGTCCACGGCTCTTTCTCTGAACACGATGGGATTAATTAGAGAGAAAAAGTCCTGCACAAACAAGCCACGCACCTCAGAGGAAGCCGGAACAGGCTGAGAGCCCACCCAGGGTTGAGAGACCGAGGCCGCTGTCTGCAGCTGTCGGGTGCCCCTGCCGGCCAGGTGCGCCCCAGCTGTGTGCAGGCTGCGCCCCATTGCGGCTGCCCCTAAACACACCTCTGTTTATGCTTGTTGTCTTGTCCAGCGCTTCACCCCACCTCCTCCGCCCACACACAGTTTCCAATGCCAGAGGGCAGAGGCCAGGCCGCCCGAGCCCCTCCCACGGGCCGCCCCGCCAGCCGCGGCCCTGGAGTGGCCTCTCCCAGCTTCCACGCCAGAGCCCCGCACCCACCCAACTTGCCCCCTTAGCCCACCCCCCAAAACACTAGTCCAGTGTGCGTGTGAGTGCCACGGCGCTCTGGGCACCAGGTGCCACCTTCAGGGCCCCTCTGTTAGAAATGACGCTGAGGCAGGGGCCACTGGGGAGCTGCCCCAGGCCACCACCAGCCGTGGGGCAAGCTGGGCTCCAGGTCCACACGCCAGCCCCAGGCTGCTTCCCAGAGGCCCTGCCTGTCGCCAGCGATTTCCAGCTCATGCTAGAGCCCCCCGGGGCTGGAGTCTAGAGGGGGGTCTGGCAGCCAAGGTGGCACAGGCGGCAGGAGACACTGCAGGAGCACAGGTGCCCACAGGGACTGCCATGTCTTGACATCGCTGTCCTCCAGGCCCTCTGCTCCAGGAGGTCCCACCAACCCAACTCACAGACCCAGCCACGGGGGCCCAGAGCCCAGGGCTGCCAAGCACCCAGCCAGGCCATGGGCAGGGGCCCAGCAGGCCCTGCCACTCGCGGGTGTTGGTGCCCACACCAGCCACAGAGGTCCGGCTTCCCATCCAGCCCCCCAGCTGTCCAGAGCCGCTTCCAGACAGCCGACCTCTGACCCAGATGCCGTCCCGTCGCAGACGGGGTTTCGTCTGACCGGGCATCCTCTCTGTCCATCCATCCTTCCGGCCAAACTGTTCTCAGTAAAGTCCCCATCCGTGCGTTCCAGTGACTGGGGAGGCCGACGCATGGTCCGTCACGCCTCCTGTCCGGAACCTTCCTAGCTATTCTTAGATTATTTTGTCCATTTAAGTTATAGAATCAGTGTGTCCGTGCAATTAGCCGTGTGGTTTGCAGGGACTGGATGTACAGGAATATGCAGGATGTGAGCGAGTCCTGTCCAGGGAGGGGCCTGTCCTTCCCCAGGGCCAAGCTGGCTCCCCCCTCCCATGGGACGTGGCCCCTTTCCTGGCGAGCTCACACATGCCTACGGCGTGCCTTCCCCTTTGCTTGTCTTGGGGAAGTGGGGGTGCAGCACAGGAGAGGGGTGCAGGGAGCCTGGGCAGGAGAAGCCACACCCCGAGAGTCGAGTGTGCACCCCCGCACCCCACCTCCTGATCTGCCTTGGTCTCCAGGACAGAGGGGTCTGGGGAGCCCAGGGAAGGCGGCCCTCCCTCTGCAAGGCAGCGCTGGCCCCGCACCTCTGCCCCCACACTTCGCAGCCCAGCGGCGGCCTCTGGTCAGGGGGCCTGCAGGCCAGGGGCTGCTCACACTCCGTCCCGGAACCCCAGGACCAAGGGCCCGGACTGCTCCAGTGGGGATAGCCGCCGGGGCCAGACCCTCCGCCCCACCGGCCTCCGGCCCCCACCAGCCCCCAGAGGTAGCTATTTTTGCTGCCTGGGCTCTGCCAGGTATTTTAAATGTTTTGACATTTGAAATCTGTGTTGGATACACTCGTTCTGTTTAATCATACCCGGGCTGCAGTGACTCACAGGGAATTGGTTTGTCTCCTGAGACTGGGCCGGGCCACCCGGTGCCCCCCAGCAACCCGGGCACGCACAGGGCCTTTTCACCTGCCCCTCGGACCTCGCCAGCCCCTGCCGTCCTGCGGGGGCTGGGCTTCAAACGAAAAAGCAACAGAAAACCAGGGGGGTGGGATGGGTGCCAGGCTCCAGACCCCCCTCGGGGAGGGAAGGATGGACCTGCCGCCCACCCGGGGCCAGCGGCTGCGTGGCAGCAGTGCTGGGTGCCAGGCTGGCGAGTACGGAAACGCCGCCTCCTAGGGGTGGGGCCCCTCAGTCTGTCTGCAGAACTCTGTTCACACGGAACTGGGAGTAAACTGAGGCTGCCTCCCCCCAGAGGCCTCCCAGGCTTGAGTGGAGCCTGGAGCTGCCGTGGGAGGGGCAGGGTCTCCGGAGGGACCTCGGCCAGTGCCCAGAACAGGCCCCGGGAGTGGACTAGCTGACGTCCCGGCCACCTCCAGCACCTCTTGGTGGTTGCCCCATGTCTGGTGGTGCCCCCTTAGCAGGGTTTGGCTGACTGTCCTCAGCAGGGCTGCAGTGACAAGTGCCCGCTGCAGGACACAGGCTCTGTTCGGGGCACCCTGGGCGGTGGCAGAGCCCAGGAGCTCAGGGGCAGTGACCGTTTCCCAACATGAGCAGGAGCCTCGTGGGGTCTGAGGCTCACAGGGACGGAGGCAGCCTCGGCCACTGGGGGTGCCGGCGTCAGCCCTGGAGGCCCTGCAGCCTCACTTGCTGCCACTGGGCAGCGTCCTCTGACGTGTGCCGTCCCTGTCCTGGGCAGCAGCACTGGCTAGGAAGGGCCCCACCACCTGCTGGGCACCTGCAAGGCAAAGCCACGGCCTGGTGTCCCCACGGGAGCCGGGCCTGGGCTCAGACAGGCCAGGTTCAAACCCAGGTCCAGCCACTTCTGAGCCGGCATCTTTGGGCCAGACCTGCAGCCTCTCTGAGACTCAGTTTCCCCAGACGCAGGGCGGACACGATGGCCCAGCCTTGCAGGTCTGCTTGGAAATTAGAGGCAGGGCCCCAGGTGCTAACCAAAGGGGCCACACACTTTTCCATGTTCCGAGACGCACCGGGTGGGCGGGAGAAGGGTCCACGTGTGCTGTCTGCGTCCAGGCTGGGAGGCCCTGGGTGGGCTGGGGGGATGCCCAGGTGACACAGCCACGCTCGAGGGCAGCTGTCGTGGACGCGGCATGTCCACACCTGAGAACACAGAGCTTTGCCCTTTGCCACAGCTCGGACACCCCGAGTCTGTGTTCCCTGCTGTTCCAGGTGGGACCCCGATGCAGGGGCTCACCAAGGTGGCAGAGACGCCGCAAACCTCTTCCCAGCTGGGGGTGGGCACGCTGCAAGCCCGGCTTGGAGATGGGCGGCCAGGGACGGCCTGATCTGGGGCAGCCTGGACAGGACACACCCTTCTGAGCTTGTGCTGACCTGGGGGCCCCGCAGCCCGGGCCCTAAACCCAGCCGGGGCGGCAGGCGCCCAGGGGCAGGCGGGCGGGTGCTGTCTCCTGCTGCCGGGTCTGACACCCCCTTCCTCTCCGCAGGTCAACACCTTCATGTCCTTCTTGCTCCCCATGGTGGTCATCTCAGTCCTGAACACTGTCATTGCCAACAAGCTGACCGTCATGGTCCGCCAGGCAGCCGAGCAGGGCCAGGTGTGCACGGTCGGGGGCCCGCAGGGCACGTTCAGCATGTCCATCGAGCCCGGCAGGGTCCAGGCCCTGCGGCACGGCGTCCGGGTCTTACGTACGTAACCTCTGGGCCCCTGGGGGTGGGCGGGGGCCCAGGGTCAGCAAAGGCTGCAACTCCCCAAACCGTAGCGATCTTGAAGACAGCGGAATGGCGCGGCCGGGCCCAGGGCCCGGGTCCCAGCCGCCGCGCTGCCCTCCGTGGCCTTCCGGGCAGGCCCTGTATCGTTGGGCGCTGAGACCTTGTGCTTGGAGGGAGTTTTCCCAAGTGTCCTTTTGGAGTTTTTTTTTTGTTTAATTGTGGTAAAATACACATAGCATAAAGTGTGCTCTCTTGGCGTGTGTAAGGGCAGAGGTCAGTGGCACTAAGCACATTGGCATCGTGTCAACCATCTCTGCCACCGTCCCCAGAGTGTTTCCACCTTGCCGACCCGCGGCCGTCCCCACTAGACGCTAGCTCCCCAGCCTCCCAGCCCCCAGCACCCACTGTCCCACTGTCTGTCTCTGTGGCTCTGTCCCCTCTAGGGACCTCCTGTGCGTGGAGTCACACGGCATTTGTCCTTTCGTGTCTGGCCTATTTCTCTTACGCTGTCCTCAGGGTTCAGCCGTGCTGTAGCGTGTGCCGGAGCTCCCCTCCCCCCCGTAAGGTTGAGTGATGTTCCGTTGTGCGTTTGTCCCACATGTGCTGACCCACTCGCCCCTCGACGGGCACCGGGGCTGCCCCCCTCCTGCCGGCTGTGAGTGACGCTGCTGCGCACCTGGCTGTGCAGACTCTTCACGAACCTGCGCCCGATGCTTCTGTGCACATGCCCGGAACTGGAGTTGCTGGATCTTACAGGGATTCCATGTTTGATTGTTTGAAGAACTGCGACCCTGTGTCCCACGGTGGCCGCACCGCTGTACATCCCACCGACAGCGTGAGGGGTCCGGTTCCTCCACACCCCGCGCCCTCGCCAGCCCTGGCCTTTGCGGCCACCCTGATGGACCGGACGTGATGTCCCACTGGGGTTTGATGTCTCCCGTGATTAATGAGGTTGAACATCTTTTCCTGTGCTTGTGGGCTATTTATATCTTCTTCGGAGAAATGTATATTTAAGTCCTTTGCCCATGTTTGAATTGGATTGTTTGTTTTTATTTTGTTGGGTTTTAGGAGTTCTCTATGTACCCTTTGTGCCAACTCCTTGTCAGATAGGTGATTTGCAAATATTTTCTCCCTCTCTGTGAGTTGACTCAGCCTGCTAATTACATCCTTAGGGCCGGGCGCGGTGGCTCACGCCTGTAATCCCAGCACTCTGGGAGGCCGAGCCCAGTGGATCGCTTGAGCCCAGGAGTTTGAGGTTGTAGTGACCTATGATGACACCACAGCACTCTAGCCCAGGTGACAGAGCAAGACTCTGTCTCAAAAAAAAAATAACGTCCTTTGATACACAGAAGTTTTTAATTTTTATGTAGTTCAATTTATCTATTTTTTTCTTTTGTGACCTGGGCTTTTGGTGTTATACCCAAGAAATCATTGCCAAATTCAATGGCGTGAGGGTTTTATTTTATGTTTTCTTCTAGGAGTTTCAGCGAGTCGGTCTAATGTTCAGGTCTTTCTCCCGCGGTGGGGTGTTAGGTCAGGGCCCAGCGCCGCGCTCTTGCGAGTGGACGTCCAGTCTTCCCAGCAGCCTTTGTTAGAGACGGTTCCCCCAGCGAGTGGCCTCGGGCACCAGGGGCGTTTCTGGGCTCTGTGTCCTGCTCTGCTGGTCTGCACACCTGTCTCCGGCAGGTGCCACACGGTCACGGCCACTGTGTGGTGAGCTCTGCAGTCGGGACGTGTGAGACCTCCAACTTCACGCTTCCTGACGAGATTGTTTTAGCTGTTCAAGATCCTTTGAGCCTCCCTGTGAATTTTAGGATGGAGTTTCCTATTTCCACGAAAGCTGTCCCTGGGATTTGATTGGGGTGTATTGAACCTGTGCTCGCTTTGGGTGTGCTGACACTGCAACGATATGGAGTCTTGTGATCCACGAACGTGGGATGTCTCCCTGTGTCTCCCTGTGTCTCCCTGGGCCCGTGTCTCCCTGTGTCTCCCTGGGCCCGTGTCTCTCTGTCTCTGAGCCCGTGTCTCCCTGTGTCTCCCTGTGTCTCCCTGAGCCCATGTCTCCCTGTCTCTGAGCCCGTGTCTCCCTGTGTCTCCCTGAGCCCGTGTCTCTCTGTCTCTGAGCCCGTGTCTCCCTGTGTCTCCCTGAGCCCGTGTCTCCCTGTGTCTCCCTGAGCCCGTGTCTCTCTGTCTCTGAGCCCGTGTCTCCCTGTGTCTCCCTGAGCCCGTGTCTCTGTGTCGCAGGCGCCGTGGTTATCGCCTTCGTGGTCTGCTGGCTGCCCTACCACGTGCGGCGCCTCATGTTCTGCTACATTTCGGACGAGCAGTGGACTCCGTGAGTGCCGGGAGGCTGGCCCTGGGCTGAGCCCCAGAACGGGGGGCTGGGGCGGGGGGTGCTGCTGAGAGCTGGAGCAGGGCCAGGGTTCGGTGGGTCCCCTGCGGCCCCCTCAGGCACCCGTGAGGCTGTCGGGCAGTGGCTGTGCCCTGACGGGGCCCCAGGGAGGGCTGTGGAGGGACAGGTCGGGCAGGTGCCCTGTAGGACAAGCTGGACAGGACAGGAAAATCGGTCCTGAGGGACTCGGTGCCCAAGGTGGCTTCCCTGAGGCCCCAGGAGAGACGGGGGGCGGCTCCACTAGGAGATGGGGGGCTCTGCTCAGTCCATGGCCATTGTTGGGGCCCCAAGGCCACCCAGGCTGGACTCCCAGGACTCAGCGTGAAGTCACGCTCAGGGCTATGATCTGCTACAGCAAAAGTGCACACAGCAAAGCCCGCAAAGGGGAAACGCTTGGGGCGAAGTCGGGGGCAGACCAGACGGGGGTCCCGGAGCTCCTCCCGGGGGCATCTCCCGGGACAACGTGGGGGCTGGTCATGGGGGCACCCACTGCCCGTGCACCGCAAGTCCAGGCTCCCAGCAGGGAGAGCAGGTGTCCAGCACAAACCCTGTCAGGGCTGCCAGACTCAGGGTGACAGGTCCCCACAGTGACACGTGCCCAGAGAAGGCACAGGGAGCAGAGCACAGCCCGAAGGAAAGTCTTCTGAGACTCGGGGCTGCCCCCTGGGGAACGGAGCCGCCCAGCAGGAGAGCAAGACCCCGTGGCTGGCGGGGAGCAGGCTTGGATTGGGGCGCACGGCCGTCCGGGAGGCTGGGGGGCTTGAGCCCTGGCTGCTCTGTTAGGCAGGGGACCAGCAAGCCCTCCACCCTCGGATGCCCAGGACCCTAAGGACAGTCAGGTGGCTGCCGGGAGGGGCGGGGCCAGGCAGAGCAGGGAGGGCGCAGAAGCCTGGTGCTCGTGAGAACTTCCAACTCCTCGGGAGAAGCCGGACCCTGGAATTCATCATGAAATATCCGTGTAAAAACTTCACACGTAGTTTTAATCAGTGCCCAGGCCACCACTGCCAGCCACCCTCGGCCTCAGCCGTCACCCTGGGGCCCCTGCCTCGGGTCCCTGCGAGTCCTGCCCAGGCCCGGCGGGGTCTGAGCACCTCCCCCCCGCCCAGGTTCCTGTACGACTTCTACCACTACTTCTACATGCTGACCAACGCGCTCTTCTACGTCAGCTCCACCGTCAACCCCATCCTGTACAACCTCGTCTCCGCCAACTTCCGCCAGATCTTCCTGTCCACGCTGGCCTGCCTCTGCCCCCGGTGGCGGCGCAGGAGGAGGAGGCCGGCGTTCCCGAGGAAGGCCAACAGTGTGTCTAGCAACCACACCTTCTCCAGCACCACCCGGGAGACGCTGCACTAGGGCCTGCGCCCCACGCCCAGGGCAGCCCCGGCCTCGGGGGGGTCCACCAGAGGCCAGCTGGGGCCGTGGCCCGAGGCCTGGGCCCCCACACCTCATCCCAGAGGCCCCTTTCTCTCCCCACCATCCCTCTCCCCACCATCCCTCTCCCCACCATCCCTCTGCTCTTTGAAGCCAGAACAAGAGATTGTTCCTCTCCCGGATCCTGAAAGGGCCTTTAACAAGGAGAAATTAGTGTTCAGCCACAGGCGGGTTCTTTGTTCCAGTCTAATGGATGTTTAGAGAGAAGAAAATGAAAGGTGCCGGTAGAGGCTGGGCCCCGGCGGCTGGGCGGCTGTCACTGGTGACGGCATCTCTGAGGACCTCGGCTGTCTCCCCCCGGATGACCAGGAGAGGGCTGCGGGGCCCCGGGGCTCCGTCCAGCCTCCACCACCTCTGCCTGGCTCCAGGCTTTGGGCCTCAAACCCAGACCCTCCGGGCAGCCAGCAGGCCGCCTCCGTGGGGCAGTTCCGAGGGAGCCCCTGACGCTGCTTGAGGCCTGGCCAGGCGCAGGGCCCACTGCTGGGGGCGGAGGATCCCTCCCCAGCACCCCAGCCCCCGGCGGCCGTGGCCCACAGAGGGGGCAGGTGCCACATTCCCAAGGACACATGGGGTTGGCCTGGGATCAACCAGGCTGCAGCCTCTCTGCCCACCTGTCCTCGCCAGGCCAAGGCAGGGGGATCTGCAGGGACACCGTGCTGGGGGGCCCGGCCTCAGCATCTTCGGCTCAGCAGAGGGACTTCTGGGTCGGCAGTGCTGGCCTCCCCTACCTGCCCAGGTGACCTTGGTCAGGACAGGTGAAGGCCCCTGTGCTCTTACTGCAGTGCAGGCAGAGGCCCCCAGCGGCTGCAGGGTGGTACCCTGAGAAGGGCAGACACGGGCCATGGGTGCTGGCATCCAGTCCCCGAGCAAGACGCCAGGTCCCGGGACTCGGGCCACAGGTAAGAAGGGAGTTGTGCATCCAGGCACCGGTCGGCCGGCAGCCCCCAGCCGAGGCAGACTCATCTGTCACCAGCCAGCAGGCAGCAGCCTGGGCCCCGGCGCCTGGAACGGCGGCGCCTGCTCAGTCTCGAGGAGCCAGTCTCCAAACAGGGCGGGGCTGGCCGGGCTCCCGGCTCCAGGGGTCGCCTGAGCCCAGGAGAAGCAGGTCCCAGGATGAGGCTGGGCCAGGAAGCTCAGCCCTTCGTAAAGTAGGTTTTCACTGCCTTGGACCAGCATCTGCCTAGAAGGGAAGTGGGTGCTGGGCGGGCTGCGTGGGCTCGGGGCTCGGAGACCTGGCCCGGAACAGACCCCTCAGTTCACCACGAGCCGGGCCGGGCAGTCAGGCCCACATGCTGAGCTTCCTAACGAACCTCCCCTCCCACGAGCAGGGTGGTCAGGCCAGGCAGCGCCCCCAGTGCCGGAGGACTGCCGGCCCCAGGAGCACAAGTCGCAAGGGGGCTTCTTCCACCCCAAGCTCCCACTCAGGGTCTGCTCTGGCCAGGGGCGCCTCACCCACCCAGCGGGTCCGGGTCGGCACGGCCCTCAGCCCTGCTCAGTGAGTGGCTCAGAGTTGACCTGGCGCCAAGGCCCCTGGGGCTGGACACGGGCTTCTGAGTGGACTCGGGGCCGGACAGTTCAGCCTCGACCCCTCTCTGGGGTCCCCGGGCCCTGGGCGGGCCACATTCCTCTGAGCCTCAGTTTACTTCCCATCTGAGAAGCTGGCATGGCTTTTCAGAGTGCGGCTGTGCTGGGGTCACCCAGGCCGCAGTGGGCGGAAGCAACTCTGGGATGGAGGCGGATGGAGGCAGAGGAGACAACCCCAGCCCAGGCTGGTGCGGGGTCCACCAGGGGGGTCTGTAGCCGTGACCCGAAGTCCACTTTTTGGTGTAGTTTTTATGTTCCCATCGGCACACTTGGTGTCAGAGGGGACACGTGTCCACCACCCCAGAGGAACCGCTGTGACGCCCCACCCAGCACGCTGAGTGCTTGCCCGTGTTGCGATGTGACTCTGGAAGCCACCGCGAGCTGTGAGCAGGGCCCTGGCGGAGTCCGGAGTCCCCGCGACCGCCCAGCAGTGACGGCGCAGCCCCCAGCTCAGAAGGCCCCCAGTGACGCACCTGCCCCGCCCCTACCACACGCCGTCCACAAGAACAAACTCCTCGGTCTCTCAATAAAAGAGGCTGTGCCCCCCTCACCTGGTCCCTTGTGCCGAGAGCCTCCGTGCGCCCGTCGGCCGCTCACCCATTCGCTCCACGCTCACCGCACAGTCTGCTCCGTGGGGCCCCCACCGAAGACGCTCCCAACAGCTGGGCCCAGACCCTCTGCCCACACCCTGCCCCCCCGCCCGGTGCTTCTGGGAGCCGCAGAGGAGGACGGCGCCTGGGAGCCCCCGGGAGCCCCAGCAAGTGCCTGCCACACCCCAGCCTGTGTCCTGATCTGTCAGCTGCCACAGAGGGGGCTCCAAGCAGAGGGGCACGGGGTCCCGTGAGCTCTCAGCTCTGGTCTCCACGCCCCCAGCCAGCCCAGGGGTCCTGTGGCCCAGTGCAGGCCTCAGTGGTGGACAGACGAGGGGACGGAAGACGACCCAGCCGCACCCCCCCCCAGGGATTTCCAGACCATCTGAGAGCTTTGAAAATACAGATTCCCAGGCATCTCCCTAGCCTGGGCCAGGGTCTCTTAAACATTGCCTGGGTGGCAGCTCCGGCCCTTTCTGGTGTGTGCCTTTTAGGGCAAAGGCAGCTTTCCTCCTGCCTGCCTGACCCCAGGAGCACAGGAGGCCTATTGCCCGTGACCCTCCTGGGGCGCCGGGCTCACCCTGGGGAGCTCGGCAAGGAGGCGCCCACTTGGCCAGGAACGGTAGACACCCGGGCACAGCCCACCTGCTGCTGCGCCTGCTCCGCTCAGGGGCTGCAGGGTCTCTGGGAGGGTCCCCTCCGACCTACCGCTCGTTTCCGGGAAGTCCTGGGTGCCAGAGGGAAGTCCAGAGGCTCGGCAGAGGCAGGACAGGAGGGGGAGAGCCGCCCGCCGTGGGCTCCACCTTCCCCTCGGGGCCCAGGGAGCCGGGGTCAGGGTGTGGGGACCCTGGGGGAGGAGCCACTAGGCCCCGCGCTGGGGACCCCAGGCTGAGTCCCCCCCCCCCCCCCCGCCCCGTCAGGAGTGTGGTTGCTGAGTCGCACGGCCAGCGCAGATCCCGGCTCTGGCTACCAGCTGGGAGATGGAGCGCAGGCCCCGCCGTGGCGCCGAGGCTGGACTGGGTGCGGACGGCGGCAGGAGGGCAGGGGCTCCCGGGCAGCCCAGGCAGGGAGCTGGGGCTGAGGCGAGTCCTTGGCTTTCTGACCTTGTGGCCAGGCAAGGTCCCTCCTGGCCCAGAGGGAGGCCCAGGCCCTGGTTGCTGCCCATCCTGTATGCCTCGGGTGAGGACAGACGCCAGACCTGGCCAGGGTTTGGTGGCTCTCCTCGACTTTTTTTTTTTTTTTTGAGACAGGGTTTCTCATTCTGTCACTCCTGCTAGAGTGTGGTGACACATCACAGCTCACTGCAGCCTCCAACTCCTGGGCTCAAGGGATCCTCCTGCCTCAGCCTCCCGGGTAGCTGGGACTACAGGTGTGCACCACCCGTGCCTAATTTTTTTATTTTTTGTAGCGACAGGGGCTGGCTGTGTTGCTCAGGCCTGTCACGAACTCCTGAGCTCAAGCAATTCTCCCCCCTCGGCCCCCCGATGTGCTGGAATCACAGCCGTGAGCCACTGCGCCGGCCTCACCTCCACTTCTAAGGGTGATGAGTCTAGAGGCTGGTGTTGCCTGGGGCTTTCTCCCAGGGCTGGAGCCCAGGGGTGGGCAGTGGTGACGCCTGCAGCCCCCAGGACAGTCTGAGCCGCTGGGCTGGACTTCTCCCCGGGAGCCCCGGGGGTGCCCAGGGCACGACGCTGCCCCCTGTCCGGGCTCTCTGCTCTCGTCTCCACCACGGAGCTGGGAACTGTGTCTCTGCCGAGGGAGGGAGGAGGGCCAGGACATAGAACTCCAAGGGCAGGTGCCTGCTGGGTGTCACCAGGAGCCTTGGCCAAGCCACCGCCAAGGACACACAGTCCCTTGGTCACTGCTGTGGGCCCACAGCCTCCCTGTGCTCGGGGACCACCGTCCTGTCAGCCCTCACGCACTCCGTGGCCACCCACCCTGCGTGCCCACTGTCGGAGGCGTCTCCACCACTCTGCACGCTGTGGAGCTGGGGACGGCAGAGCAGAGTTGTGCTGGCTCCAACCTAGCTGTGGGGCCTCAGGCTGGCCTGGCCCTCCCAGGGCCCCTCTGCCTCAGCTTCTCCGCTCACCTGATGAGCTGTGCCTGGTGAGAACGGCCCCTGGGTCCCCGACCCGCTGGAGGAACCACAGGCAGAGCAAGGTGGCGGCAGGAGGGAGGGAATCCGGCAGGGGCACTGTGGGGCAGGGCGTGGGGTGCTGCACCCCCAAATCAAAGATGTTCACCCTGCACAAGGTCCCTGCACACAATCAAGCCCCAGACACCGAAGTTTCCACACCCAGGGCCTCCCGGGTCCTCTCTCCGCCCCAGGGAGAGCCGGTGAGACGCTGGCTCGGGCAGCCACGCCGGGGCATCAGGCGTGGTGGACACTGACACACGGGCAGCTGGCCGGGGAGTGGCCAAAGCACGACCGGCTCTGCAGGGGCCCCTGGCGCCCTGGCGCGGGGCAGGTGGACAAGCCCCGCCCCCGCCCCGGCCTCCACGCTGGTTCCTGGGCAGGAAACCTCACCGGCAGTCCACCAATGGCCATGTGTAAACTCTGGCTACATTTTTTAAAATAAAATTCTTGGATTTAGACAACATAGTTCTCCTTAAAGTAAGAATCGAGCAAATGTCAGTATAACCCTAATAACGTGTGGGCGCCTTGTGGCCCAGGCTCTGAACCACGATTCACAGAAAGAAAACACAGACCAGCAAAAGCAGACGCCTCCCGTCCCATTTCCAGGACACCAAGGGCTCCAGTCACGTGACTCCTGGCCCAGCGGCCTGGGCTCCCAGGGGGCAGGCTGGCACATGGGCCCCCAGCCTGGCTGACGCCCCGTCCTGCCCTCAGTGTCCAGGGGCACCCTGGGCTCCCGCCCTCAGGGCTGCAAGGCTTTTGTTACCAGCTCAGCCTGCAGCGCAGCCCCTGGCGCAGGTGCTGGCACACCTGAGGGCCAGTGCGGGGTGGGGAAGAATGCTGAGAGCCATGCGGGGCCACCACGGGCACCACTGCAGACAGCCTCCTGGGTCCGATCTGTTCAACATTTAGTGGGCACTCACTGTATGCAGGGCTTTGCAGCCAGAGCAGTTCCGCCCCCACCCTCTGCAGCCCACAAAGGGTGTGGCCTGGGGCAGGCACCACCCAGTGGCCACCTGAACCCCTTCGTCCCCTTTGGCCGGAGCCACCCACGTGCCGAGCAGGAGGGCTCGGGGACGCGCTCTCTCCTCTGCGAAAAGCCTGCAGGAGGGACACCCTGGGCAGACTGCTCAGTCTGTGCCCTCGTTGAAAGTGACCTGCGACCTGGAGTGGGTGGGGGAGCAGGCAGGTGGCAGGCGTGTGGCTGGGGCCCTGAGGGCTCCCGGACTCCGGTGCAGGGAAGGCGTCTGTGAGTGCTGACCCCACAGGCAGCGCAGACCCAAGCCCAAGGGCCACCCTCACCTGGAAACGTGACTCACGTCTGCCTCGGTGGCCCTGGCTTCCTCGTCCCCAGCCCGCATCGGAGCGGAACGTCCCTCCACCCACACAGGCCATTCCGCTGTTCGTGGTTCGGACACCAGACGCTGGAAAGCTCCCTTTAGAATCCTGCCTTCATCTCCAGTGCAGTGAGCCACAGTTTGCCCGTCAGGCCTGACCCCAGCGCCCCCACCCACTACCAAGAGGGGCCATTTTTAAACCTTCCCCCCAAACTACAGCCCCAGGAAAAGGGCTGGAGAAACCCCCCTTGGAGAGGAATGCAGTTTCCACCACGGCAGTAGGATGATGGCAGGGACTGGAACTGCGGCTGGTCGTGGAAAGGCCGAGCGTGTGGACGGGGCTCTGTGGCCCCAGCCCTCCCCTCCTCTCACTCGACCTCGGGAGGACCCACAGGGTGGAGGTGGGGCTGCTCCACCCGCAGACGAGGACTCTGGGCTCAGCACCCAGGTCAGAGCAGGCTCCCACCCCTGCCCGCCAGCTGCAAAGCCTTGTGCAGCCCCAGTCTCCGTGGAGGGCAGAACAGCTGGTCCCTGCAGCCTGAGCTGCTAGAGTGAAGGCATCTAGGGACTCAGTGGGGGACGCACCACTCGGTGCTGATGTGTGTCCCCCCAGCCTCCCCACCCAAGGGGAGTGAGCCTCCCACTGTGGTCCTGAGTCACCGCTGTCGTGGGTGGCAGACCTCCGTGTGCACAGGATGTCTTGTTCCAGTGTCTTCCTCGCCCAGGTGGGCGCTAACAGCCTCCACGGGGTCTCATGGTGCAATACTCTCACGTTCCTGAGACAGTTCTAATTTGGCTCAGAAGACCCCCAAATGCAAGGACACCAGACAGACTTAGTGTGAAGACTTGGAGCAGTCAGGAACAGAAAACAGAGGGGGTGGCATCCCCAGGGCTGCTAAGATGCCCAGCTCCAGGGACCCCCACCGCTGTGGTCATCTGTGTGAATGGTGGAGTTAGGCAGTGCACAGACTGTGCAACTGTGAAGGGCAGCCCTGGGCCTCCACATCAGAGGAGAATCTATTTCCTTGCCTTTGTAGCTTCTAGGGGCGCCTGCACTTCTTGGCTCATAGCCCCCTCCTCTGTCTTCAAAGCCAGCAGAGTGGCATCTTCCAAACTCTCTCTGACATTGACCATCCTGCCTCTGTCATGTAAAGACCCCTGTGATGACACTGGGCCCACCCTGACAATCCAGGATGATCTCCCAGCTCAAGGTCATTTACAAATTTTGAGACTACATGAGCTACCCCAAGTCCCCCCACAAAGTAACCCTGTGAGTAGCCTGCTCTGCAGCCCGGGAGGCAGCCTCAGAGGTGGGGGCTGGAGGCCGATCAGGTGTCCGGGGGCCAGAGCAGGGCCGGCAGGGGGAGGAGCTGGGTCGCAATGTCGCCCCACAGGCCCCCACAGATTCCAGGACTTCGGGAGCTGGGGTGGCCCCTCACGGGCACCTGGCTTTACCCCTCCCCCTCCCAGAGCAGCCGCTGATGCAGCCCAGGAGGGGACAGGATGGGGGGACAGGACAGAGGGGACAGGATGGAGGGGACAGGACTGGACCGAGGGAACAGGGTCTTATTCCAAGTGCCTGGCAGCATGTTTGTAGGGGTGACATGATGCCTTACCTCCCCCGACGGCCACCCCACCCTTCCCTTCCCAACGGGAAGCTGCTGTGCCGCAGGGAGCTGGGCGCCGCTGGCTCTGTCCTCATCAGTCACTGCTCTTGGGCCCAAATTACCTTAATCACCCAGTTCCTCCTCCCCGGCAGGCCGGCTCCCCGGCAGGACGGAGCCATCCGTCTACATTAGAGACCAACGCGCCAGGCGCGGTCCAGAGACACTGCAAGGCCCAAACTCCCCTGCCCCGTGGCGGACGCCGGCCTGCCGGGGTGACCCGGGGCTGAGGGGACTGCACAACCCTCAGCTGAGCACCCACCAGCCCCACCTGCCTGTGGTCCCCGGGGCTTCTGCACCTGCACTCGCAGCCCGCCCTGCCAGTTTGCACGCTTTAATGAGCACCCAGTGTGTGCCAGGTGGGGAGGGAGCAGCCCATCGAGGGGTTTGGCGTGGGAGGCCTGGAGCCCCGAGTCCAGCTCCGCCCGGAGCACCTGCTGTCTCTCCAGGTCTCAGAGCCCCCAGCACGGTGTCCGGGAGGTGTGGCCAGGTCCCTGCCATAGCACACTGGCCTCCTGGCAGCCAGGGGATGGCTCCCCTCCTTGTGCCACTTACAGAGGGGACAGGGGTGGGGAGGGGGCCCTGACTGGTGCAGAGGACAGGAAGGACATGGCACAGATTTTGAGGTCCCTCCACCCCCTCAACCCCGTCCCTGCCCAGCCAGAGCAGCCCCTGGCCTCACCAGGAGCCGTGGGAGGCAGGTTGGTGGGGAGGCAGCGCCTGTGACCAAGAGGCCCGTCCCGCCAGGTCACCTGTCCAGGGTGGCTGTGCCTGGCAGCCAGAGCCAAGGCCCTGAACCCACCCCGGTCCTGTCCCTGGCCCATCCTTGGGGCCCTAGTCCCGCCCCATGGCCGCGATGATGATGGTGGCTAACGCCCAGTGCTTATCATCTCTGGCGATCTCGTCCTTGCAACAGCCCTTGAGGGAGGAGCTGGAGGCACAGCTGTTTCAGGGGAAACTGAGGCTTGAGGGCACTGCTACTTTGGCCGGATCACCCAGCAGGGGGAAGCAGCAGGACAAGGGCCGGGAACCAGGGCCACCCGGTGCTCCCAGCACCGCCCACCCCACCAGCGCCCACCGGTGTGCTCAACACGACCTCAGCAATGCCGGGGCGGGAAGGACGGACGCCTGGCTGCCGGACCCTGCCAGCGTAAGCACAAACCAAAGGAGAGAAAACTTGGTTTTCCTGGGTACAAAGAGGGAAAGACACGCCCCTTTTCTTTCAGCTTTCACTCCAGAAAACTTGTACTTGTGAATTCTTTCTCTGCCCCTTTGAGATGTGCATAAATCTTTTTAGAAGCTGAATAAGCCTCTGGCCAGCGTGCAAGCTGGGACCTGGGGGCTTCCTCCCCCCCTCACCCCGAGATGCGACCACCTCGGAAGGCAGCACCTGTCCCGGTCCGGGGGAGGGTGGGAGCCTGGCTGCGGTGCTGCTCCAAACCACCTCCTGTCAGGCAGACGCGAGCAGGTGTGTTTTGGGGGTGAAGCCAATTAGCTAGCACAGATGGTCACCCCAGTTCCAGGTGGATTTGAGACGAAGTCTGTGTGACAAATGGTGCTGTCAAGTCTTGTCACTTGAGGACTAGCGACTGTCTATCTTGAGAACATGCGCGTAACGGGCTGCGATTCCTGTCTCTGCAAACCCGCAGCCGGTGCCTGCAACGCCCGGAGCTCTCTGCGCAGCACTCGGCCGACGACAGACCGTCTCCTTTCTCCTCTGCCCCACGGGACAGGCCTTGGGGTTGGCACAAGATTCTGTGTTCGGTTATTTCCTCGACACCCCGTGAGTCACCCCAGCCCCGTGTGACTCAGAGGGGCAAAGGCAGAGATCCACGGAGAGCCGCCGAGGGCCTGACACCGTGTCCTCGCGGCACCGCGTTCGGCTTCCACGGCTCCTGTATTCCTGACTTTCCCTGGGTGGGGGAGGCTCCTTCTCAGAGAAGAAAGAGCCCAGGTGCCACTGAGATCGCGGAGCGTGCTGCGCCCCAAGGTTCCTGCGCTCGTGAAGAGGCAGACCCAGCACGCGCGCGCGCGCGCGCACACACACACACACCCCTCAGACACACACCCCACACCACACACGTGAAAGAGCCACGGTAGCAGACACGCTGCCGGCCGCCCACCAACGCCAGGCTGAGCCGGGGGGTTCTTTAAAGGCAAGTGCCCCCGGGTGACCTTAAGTGACTGTGTGTGACAACTTGCCAGGGAGCCCAAGATAGCTTCCCAGTCTACGAGACTTGCTTCTAAGTCTTATCTATTCATTTTGTGTTTTTTTAAAAGTACATAATTTTCAAATATACATGTAAGTTTCCAGTAGGTAATGTGTGCACATCACACAACATGAAGGAGCAGCAAAGCCTGGGGCAGAGAAAGGTCAGTGTTCCCCACGCCCCAGGCCCCCTGGCCAGAGCCTCCCTGGGGGACGGGATCTCGGGTCCCTTCTGCCTCGCTGACGGGTCGTTCTACCTGCAGCTCTGGGTCTCTCCACAGCAGGCTCTCAGACCTGCCTCCTTCTTGGGAAGGCTGCTTGGTACCACTGGGAGGCAGGTGTCCACATCCCAATCCCCACAGCCTGTGCATGTTACCACGCTGTGTGACAGGGCAAGGGGGACTTTGCGGATGTGATTAAAGTCACAAATGTGACAGTGGGAGATGACCCTGGACCGCATGACCCATAAAGGAAAGCGCTTGGCGGGCTTCTCGCTGGAGGCGGAAACGGAGGCGGCAGGGGAGTCAGCGAGAGTGGATCCACCTGTGCGGGTTGTGAAAGTGAGGCTGGGCCACGAGCGGAGAATAGGGCACCTGTGGCAGCAGGAACAGCCTCCAGCTGGCAGCCGGCAAGGACAGGACACCCCAGCCGACCGCACGACCACACAGGGACCGGGTTCTGACAACAGCTCGAGTGAGCAGGAAGCAGAGGTGCCACCTGTGGGTGAGGCAGAGGAGGGGAGCACAGGCCTGGCTGTGTCCAGTGTCCAGCCACATGGTGGCTCCATGAGCTGGTGGTCCTGGGCCCCCTACAAAGCCCCCTGAGCAGCCACCTGGGCCACATCTCATCAATGGCATTGTGGGGACCTCCTGGCCAGCAGCCCCATTTTCCAGGCAGGGAAGCCAAGGCCCAGGCCCAGACAACCGGGCCAGCTCAGTCCACGTGCTGGCCCCGTGACGAGGCTGACCAGGACAGCACTGGGAGGGGCAGCGGCACTAGCGCCAGCTCTGGCCCGCTACTGGGAAGCCCAGGCCCGCACGGCGCAGCACAGCTGCCCGCACGGAGACCCCGAGGGAATGGCTGTTGTCGCCCCTGCGCGGAGGGCACGGAATCCTAAGGCTGAGCCTCGCCCAGGCCACACAGCTGTGACAGCCCGGTAGGGGACCCGGAAGCCCGACCAAGGCCTGGGTCTACAGCGGCGGAGGCTAAAAAGGGCCTTGCGGCAGGTCCCGGCTAGAGGCCGGCGATGGGCGTGGCCGAGGAAAGGGGCGGGGAGAGATGCGGGGGGGCGGGGCGGATCCGGCGGCCTTGATTGGACGTTGTCTTGCTTCATCATGGGACTGCTTTCTGGCCCCGCCCAGGTACCCGCAGGCCCCGCCCACCAGGCACAGGCCCCGCCCAGGGCTGCGCCCCCACAGCGACCTCGAGGCTGGCGGGCAAGAGACGCGCGGTCGAGGCCGCCGGGGCAAGCGCATTAGAGTCCCTGTCGCTTCCCGGTTTTGTTTATTCTTCACGTCGGTACCGCGATGTCACCCGCGCCCGGTCCCCGTCCCCGCGAGGATCTGCCACCGCAGCTTCACCGGCCCGTGCGGGTCCGCAGTGTGTCCGCGACCTCCGGCCCAGCGCGACCGCCAATGCCGAGCGTCCCAGCGCGCACAGGCCGCACCTGCGTCCAGGCGTCCGTCCGCCGTCAGGTGTCAGTGACGGTCGCGCTGAGCACATCGGGCGGTCCCGGGTGACTCCGCCCCATCGCTCAGGGACCCGCCGCTTGTCGGAGCAGGCGCCGTCTACACCCCCGTCCGACCCGGGTGCGGGTCGCGGCTGTACCCAGCCCCCCCGACGGCTGGGCGCGAGCGCGTCCCCACGTCCTGGTGGCACCGCGTCCCCGAGGTTCGCGCGTCCCGTGACCGGACCGTTTGCGTCTTTACTCCCGGACCGCGAGGTGTCTGGGCGGCTT
Organism: Varecia variegata; assembly: GCA_028533085.1. Lineage (NCBI taxonomy): Eukaryota > Metazoa > Chordata > Mammalia > Primates > Lemuridae > Varecia > Varecia variegata. Next base: position 208,138,458 of record CM052436.1, read on the forward strand.
CCGGTGTTTCCCCCGTTCTGGGCGTCCCGTCACTTTCTGACGGTGCAGAACGTTTTCTTTTAAGCAGAGCTCTCCCGCGGGCTCTGCAAACAGGGTAGGCGCCTCGGCGCGCTCTCGCGAGGGGGGGTAGGTGGAGGCGGCGGCGCGGGCGGCCGGACTGCGCTGCACGATGGGACTCGGCCGCCAGGGGGCGCAGCGGGCGCGCGCCGGACCCCCGCACCCTCAACTGCGCGTGCGCCGACGCCGGCGCCTGAGCCCGAGCGCGAGCGTGGCCGAGCGCGCGCCCGCCCCCGACTGCGCCTGCGCGGAGCCCGTGGCCGCGCCTGCTCCCGCCGGGGGCTCGTCGCTCGCCGGGCCGCGGCCATGGGGGAGGCCGAGGTGGGCGGCGGGGGCGCCGCGGGCGACAAGGGCCCCGGGGAGGCGGCCACCAGCCCGGCGGAGGAGACGGTGGTGTGGAGCCCCGAGGTGGAGGTGTGCCTTTTCCACGCCATGCTCGGCCACAAGCCCGTCGGTGAGCGCCCAGGCCGCGGACGCGCGTGGGGGCGGGGCGGGCCGCGGGTAACCGTCGGCGGGAGGGGCGGGGCCTGCGCCAGGACGCCCCGCCCCTGCGGCACCCACCCTCTCGCACCCGGGGCTGACCCTCCGTCACCTCCTGCACTCTGGGCGGACCCCCGCCCCCTGGGATCCCCGCTCTCCCACACCTGGGGCGGACCCCGCCCCTCCCGCACTCTGGGCGGACCCCCGCCCCCTGGGACCTCCGCCCCTCCCGCACCCCGGGCAGACCCTGCACCCTCTGTGACACCCAACTCCACACGTGGGGCAGACCCCACAACACCTCAGGTGTGCCCAGTCCCATACCCCAAGCTGACCTCTGCCTGTTCTGCATGCTAGTGTTGACCCCCACCCCTCACAACACCCTGATACCTCCCCACACATGGACCCCCTTCTCCCATGATACCCCCATACACCCACGTCCCTTCCTATAACACCCCACACCTCCGCCCCAGTCCCTTCCAACACCTCTGTTGTACACCTGTACCTGACACCCCTATCCCCTCCTCCCTCCACCCTGGCAGATCCCTCCGCCTACCCCTGCCTGCTCATTCCCCAGTGCAGAACACTGGTCATTCCTGCCCTCTTTCCTTCCCCCCTTACCTGCTGTCCTGTGTCTCCTCCCACAGGTGTGAACCGACACTTCCACATGATTTGTATCCGGGACAAGTTCAGCCAGAACATTGGGCGGCAGGTCCCATCCAAGGTCATTTGGGACCATCTGAGCACTATGTATGACATGCAGGCACTGGTGAGCTGGACCCCTGCCCTCCTCGGTGTTGGGGGCCAGTGGGGAGACAGCCACACCCTGCTCTCTGAAGGTCAGCCTGAGCAGGTGGCAGAGTGCCCACCCGTGCCTCCTGGGGGTCTGGTGGGCAGAGTGGCAGGTAGCACTGACAGATGAGACCCTTCCTTGGGGAGTGTGGCGTCCTAGGAGGACAAGTCACTTAACAAGAGGCTCCAAAGAGTGTTGTGAAAACAGCCTTAGTGCTGGTAGCTGGTTACCTTTCCAGGAAACCAACTTTAGAATAGGTGGTTGTCAAGAGTCTCCGGAGAGATAACTGGGGAGTGGAGTCCCTGGGAAGGGGCGTGCGTGCGACAGGTGGTGGGAGAGGAGAATGCAGAGCCAGGCCCTTAGGCCACTGTCCGTCTTCTGGGAGGCCTCAGAAGTGCTTTAGCAGGGGGTGACCTCATGCAAGTCACATTAAGGCAAATTGGGCAGCTTCTTGAGAACTAGGCAAGTAGAGTCCCATCCTTACAGAGCTCAGAGTGGGCAGTGTCTGATAGGTCAGCAGGTTAACTAGCTAAGCAGGGTGGCTGGAAGAGACAGGTGTCAGAGCCCTGTGGCAGCAGGAGGTGGTGGGTCCAGGAGCTCCAAGGTGAGGCACCTGGAAAGTGGGGGCCTGTGCTGGTGGAGGGGAGAGTCTGTCCTCCCTGTTGGTCTCAGGGCCACGCCAGCCCTCCTGATGAGAGCTGGAGCACACCATGGAGGCAGAGAGCACTTGCGTTGACCTAGGCACGTCCCAGGTGCCCCCTTTGCACAGCCGTAGAAAGGGGCCAGAGAAGCCAGCTGTGCCACAGGGCTGCCGCAGTCGTGTGCAAGGGAGAGGGAAGCCTGCCCCCACGCAGATGTGCCCTGGAAGTGAGCGGCTCTTGCTGCCCACGTTGAGCCCATTCTGAGCCCAGTGCAGAGTTTGCACCAGGTGGCCAGCCCCTGGTGACCCAGATGTGCTAGCTGCCAAACTCAGTAAGGTCCTCCCTAGAGCAGCCACTCCTGCCTGCGTGGGGAGTGCACCGGTCAGGCCCTGCTCCCTGGCCACCACCCTCTGAACTCCCTGGGGCCATCAGCTTGCCTCCTCATGTGGTGGGGCCCCACACTCCCCACTGGAGGGTGCGGAGCGATCAGCAAGCACTGTGCCTGTCTTTGGAGAAGACAGACCACGCTAAGGCCTGAGATGTGCTTCTGGGGCACAGGGCCTTGCTCAGAGGAGCCTGGTGGCCTGCGTGACACTCAGGGAGCTGCAGGGGACCACCAGGGCTTTCAGCCCCGGAGTCACGGCCTAGCTCTTTCTCCTCTCCTGACTCCTGCGGCTGCTTCAACGGGTGGTGTCCTCTGCGGGTCTCCACCCGCGGTCAGCCCTGCCAGCAGAAGGGAGGGTCTTCACCCCATGCCCACGTGCCCCAGCCCAAGTACAGCTCTGAGCCCACGCCAGCTGCTCCTAAAAGGGGTCTTACACAGCTTCACAGACTTGCTGAAACCTCATTTTCTTCTTTGTTTCTTAAAAAAACAAAACACTCTACTCAACGTCAGCATGAGTCCGAGATTCTCCCTTTCCCAAACCCAGAGAGGAACTTCGTCCTTCCGGAAGAGATCATCCAAGAGGTCCGAGAAGGTGAGGCCCAGGCCCTAGAAAGGTCAGGTTTGGGAATTAGAAAAGGCTGGTCCTGGGCAAAGGGTGGGGAGGTCAGGGTGAAGGTCATGGCCTCCGGGAGGTGTGAGGGTCCAACACAGACCCCACCTCCACCCATACGGTCTCGGGAGCCTCTGGGATTGGAAAGGACTTCGTTGAAGAGCAGCTGCTGGGCAGAAGGTGAGGCCTGCACGGGCAGCCGGTGTCCCCAGGTGTCGGCCACCACCGTGGGCTTTCAGTGAACGTCAGCTTCTCCACAGGAAAAGTGATTATTGAGGAAGAAATGAAAGAGGAGATGAAGGAAGACGTGGACCCCCACAGTGGGGCTGACGACGGTGAGTGTGGCCCTCCCTGGTGCCCTGCGGGCATGGCGCCCACGGCCTCCCCTGCAGGGTGTGGTGGGGTGGACACAAAGTCTGCGGCACACGGGGTCCAGTTGAGGTCAGACATGGTGCAGGTCATCTCAGTGTAGGATGAACGCTGACCTTGTTCCCGTCTAGCAAGAGAAAGTGGAGCCAAGGGACAGCTCCATAGGGTAGGTCCCCGGGCGCTGGGCCAAGCGTGTGCACCCTAGGCGCTCAAGGTCGGGACACCCTCAGGAGCACAGGCCTCTCTCGAGGCCCCTGGGTGCAGGACTCCAGCTCACAAGGACGCCTTTTGGATTCAGAGGGTTACGTGGGCATAGACAGATTTTTTTAACTGAACAGGAAGACAAAATTCAATTCTGGATATTCTGTTTCCAGCCAAATTATTTTGTTTCTCAGTTTTTTTATCTTCAGGGAGCTTGGGGAAAGCTGCAGAAAAATCTAGCAGAGACAAAGAGAAGAACTCAGACTCGGGGTGCAAAGAAGGGGCGGACAAGCGGAAGCGCAGCCGGGTCACGGACAAAGTCCTGACTGCAAACAGCAACCCCTCCAGCCCCAGCGCCGCCAAGCGGCGCCGAACATAGACGCCTGTGCAGGCAGGGCCCGGGGCCGCCCCCAGCGCACAGGACCTGTCCTGATGCTGCGCACCCCACTGCCACCCGGCTTCCTTGGAGCGAGGCCGTCCAGCAGGGGCCAGCAGGCCAGGCTCCAGTCAGACCGGCTGGGGCCCTGGTGAACCCAGAAAACCAGGTTCGACCCAGGCCAGCAGTTGAGGGCTCTGAGTCTGCACTCCGTCTCCTCCGGAGCACCCGTGGCTTCCCCGTGGCCTCGGATTAGCTCCACGTGTGCGGCACCCTCGGGACACAGGCCCCGCGGAGCGGGGTGGAGCCGGGAGAAGCCCCAGGATTAGCAAGCAATACAAACAGCAACCTCACTCTGTCCTCAGAAGGAAACACTCGTCTTCCCTGCGTGACTGTCCTTTCCGTCTGTCCCTCTGTGAGCCTGTCTGCAACATCAGGAGGACGTGGCCTTCCTGTCGCCCGTGCACGCGCCACAGCCTCTCTGCCCACCTGGGAAACTCAGAACCAGATACTTTGCCTCATTCATTTGTACTGTAAGGATGTATATAATTTGGTTGGTATCTCACTATTTAATTTTTAAGAAGCCTATTTTACTAGTGTTTTATATGAAAAAAATATTGGAGAAGTTAAACCTGTGTCGTATTTTCCTGAGATGTTTTGTTTTAAGGTAATGACTATTGAAATACTTTTTGCTCAGTTTTTATATGCCAGATACAGAGAATTTGTAGCAGTTATTTTTGTATTACCTAGTGACAGCAGACAGAGCAGATGCGTGGGTGGAGGGGAAGGTGCCGCCCTTGGGCTGGCCAGAAGGTGCCCCAGTGCTGATTGAGATACTCTTTCATTTGACTGTGGAACATTAAAGCATAAAGAAATCAACCTGGAGTTGTGTGATTTTGATACCAAAGTAAGTTTTCCTCCGATAGGAAGTTTTGTTTTCTGAAGATTTATAACTAAATCGTAGCGTACACTTAGATTTATTAACATTCCCTGATACAATGTGTAAACAAAATAGTGACAGACTTGGAGTGGCTGTCTTGTTGGATGTGACAGGGAAGTCAAGTACAAACGTGTTAGGGGAGCAGAGCAGGGTGGGCCTCGGCAGCCGCTGGGCGCTAAGCCGGCCCCGTCCCACCTGACGTGTCCTGTGGGATGAGCTGCCGGGCTGAGCTTGTTCTTAGCTGAGTGAAATCCGGCTGTTCCTCGTGACGACAAGACGCACCTGGCCCGGCCAGCCCTCACGCTCTGCGTCCTCATCTTGACACTCCACCTGGCTCCGCTGGATTCCTCTCCACCGGAGGAGCCTCCCCCACTGTCTGGGAACGTGTCTGGCTGTCTGGAGTCCCCTTGTGGTGACGCTGATTGCAGGGCACGGGCAGAGGCAGCAAAGCCAGGATCTCTGTGTGATGAGAGTGCCCCAGGCTGGCCTGCACCAGACCCCCTGTCACTTCCAGGGCAGGACAGGGTGGCCTTGACCACCGGCAGCTGGCTTCCCCAGCCCAGGAAGAGTGTCTTGCACTCGCCCACTCTGCACTCCAAGGGTAGACCAGCCGCCAGCGAGACCCCTTCAGGTGTCCTTTCCATAGAGCCCAGACAAGTCCACAGCCTCATCAGTGGCATCCCGCCACACGGAGAGGAACATGGGTGACCCCAAAGGCACAAAGCCCAGGACTGACCTACAGCTGGCGAGTCTCCTCCACTCTGCGGTGAAGCCTTAGGAGAGCCGCTGCTGTCCAGGCACCGTGGGCACCGCGCCCACCCTGCTGCCCAGCCCTACAGCGAGCTCTGTACCGGTCTGCAGAAGTGAAGGAGATCAGCTTTGTCACGAGTTAGGAACCGACTTGGGGCGGCAGTGAGGGGACACTCCCCTCTCCTTGGCCAAGTGTCCCCACCCTCTGTGTTCTCTCCTGTGAGGTCAGCCCCCACCCAGTGCTTGGTGCCAGCCCACCCTAAGAGTCGTGGCCACGGGAAGCCTGGCCCTTGAGGAGCACAGAACGAGCAGGTGAAACGGAGCAAGTAACCACCTCCGGTGGCATGCGGTGGCCAGGAGGGGCCTACTCTCCACCCGCTCACTGTTCTAAACCCTCATCTGGAACAGCATCTTCGGTGACCTCAGGATGTGCTGGAAAAGCCTAGTTATTAAATCTGCCTCATTTCCATTACGTTAACATTTTGCTGCATTTCTACGAGAAACCGGGGGGGGGGGGGGGAGGGGCCCAGGGCAAGCCCAGCAGGCAGATGAGCGTACCCCACCCCGGCAGCCCGTGCTGCCCACACGCCCCCCATGAGTAGTGGCGGTTGTGGTCGATCAATCTCAGACACCAGGTGGTCCTCCCAGGCTCCTCGGCCCACAGGGGCCCCGTTTGCGCCCTGCCAGGCCAAACTCACAAGCACCCAGGCAGTGTGGCCTGGAGTCCCAGTGGAACACTGTGCCTACCCTCCCCCAGCCTCAGTGTGCAACCTGTGAGTCGGGGGCTTTATGGAATGCAGCCCCCACACACATGATGTCCAACGTGCCAACTGATCTGCATCTGAAAAGAAGAGCTGGGAATAAGGGATGTACCACCGCTAGTGCAGAACAGAGAGAAGCTAAACTGTTAGGAAGCCACGGGGGTGCTGAGACGTGCCCGAGACCCCTGGGACCTGCCAGTGTGCAACAGAAGGCAGCCACCTCCAGCCCCCAGAGAGGCCCCTGAGCAGGCGCTTAATTAGCGTCAGCAGTGCTGAGCAGTCCCTAAGGTGACCCGAGTAATTTCTGCTCCTGGTGTTCAAGCCTTGGGGTGGCCCCCTCCCTGGAGTGCAAAACTTGTCACCTTATGACTGATGGAAAACGCAGAGGAGGAAAGCCCACCGGGATGGGCTGCCGGCAGGAGAGACTCCCCCGCCCCCGGGCTTGGAAGAGGCAAAGCGCCTTGTGCGCGGCCTGGAGGGAGCCCCCGGCAGAGAGCGGCCCCCAGCCTGCAGCCAGGGAAAGATGGGACCGCCCCAGCACGCTGAGGGCACCCCAGTGGGGACATGCTGCTGATGGGGACGTTCTTCTCTGGGGGAGACGTCCCTGAGGGGAAGAAATATTCTTGGAAGGGGGGTTCCCTAGGGGCAGCATCCCCCGGGGAGACACCCGTGGGGTCATCTGGACATTCTGGGGGTGGGGGGCACCGTCTGGGAGCATCTTCCGGAGGGGTCTCCTAGGGGCACCCCCCCCCCGCCCCGCGGACGAAGCCTCGGGGAACACTGGAAGGCGGGCATTCTGGGAGGGGCCGGGGGGACATCACGGGTGGGGACCCGAGGAGCCCCTCCGGGCCGACGGGCGGGACCCGGGCCGCGGGCGGGGCCTGGAGCCGCTCCCGCCCCGCCCCGCCCCGCGCCTCTTCCGCTTTCGCTTTCGCTTCCGCTGGGAGCGCGGCGCCGCGGAGCATGGACGACCCCGACTGCGACTCCACCTGGGAGGAGGACGGCGACGCGGACGGCGAGGCTGCCGGCGCGGGGGCCGCGGACGTGGGGACCGAGGGCGCAGGGCAGGCGCGGCCCGGCACGCTCCAGGTGCGGCCCGCGGGCCGGGGCCGGGGTCCGGGTAGGGGAGCCCCTCTCGCTGGCGGCCTGCAGCCCCGGGCCGCCTGTGTTCCCTCGTCCCCCGGCGCGGGACCTCGCGAGAAATGCTGGGCCGGCGGGGCCGCGCGTGGGCGGTGACGTCAGAGCCGCGTCCCGGGACGGGGGTCCGTGCCGGGGTGACGTCAGAGCCGCGTCCCGGGACCGGAGCCCCTTCCTACGTGTCCGCGCGTGGGTGACGTTCCTCAGGGGGTGCCTCGGCACACCCCGACCTCCTCCTCGTCCTCATCCCACCTCCAGCCGTGGTGGCTGCGGTCTAGGTAGACCCCAGCCCTCCCGCTGCCGTCACCGCTGCTTGGCCAGCGTCACGGTGGTCCCTGCGGCGACCCCGCGCCCACCCTGCGCCGGCCGGCGGGAGCCCCCACTCCTGACACCCCTCTCCTGATCCCCCCGCGGCTCCCCAGATCCCCCGCCCGCGCGGTCGGCCCCACCCCCGCGGGGTGCAGCGCCCCCCCGACATCCTGGCCGGTGGTCCGGGGGCTTCCTTGGGGCGAGTCCTGAGCACGGCCCGCGGCCGGCCCATCCGCAATCGGCGCCGGTTACTTTTGTTGCCAACCGGCACTTGTCGCTGCCAGGGGTTACTTTTGTTGCCAGTGGTTACTGCCGCCACCGGATCTCGAGCTGCCGGCCGCGTGGGGTGCTGGGGCCCCGGGAGTGTGGAATCAGGCTGTGGGCCCCAGGATGGATTCTGCCCATGGCAGAGGGCGCTAGTTTCAGGTTTGTGCCTGAGAACCGGGCAGCGGTCAGTGAGAGTGACCCCGAGGCCCTGCTGGAAGGCCTGCCCCGTCCCCAGCGCACCTACAGTGCTTCCCGCGCTGATGTGCAGGAAGGCAGGTCCGAGAGGCTGGGGTCGCGAGCCTGGAGGTGGGGAGGGGTCTGGCTCCCCCAGGGTGACGTGCCCTGGTGGGCTCTGACAGAGGTGACTGTCCCTGCTGGAGTTGGTGGAGCCACACTCCTGAAGCAGTGTTCAGGCACCTTAATCGTGCCTGATTAATGTGACCTCTTCCCTTCTGCCTCCTGCCACAGCTTCTGTCCCCGCCCCACCCCCACGTCCCCTGCGAACCCCCGGGGCCCTCCCCAGCTGCCCCGCACTGGACCCTAGCAAGGCCGTTTCACTTTGTCTCGGGCCACGGGATGTGTGGGCTGACCCCGCTCTGAGGTGTGTGCACGGCCAGCGTCCATTCAGGACACCTCCTCTTGAACTGACCTAGGGAGGCTCCCTGCTGCCCCCAGGGAGAAGGAGAAGTAGAATGGGTGGAAGGCGGGGCCAGCTCCTGCTCAGTTTTGGTTTCCGGCCACTGGCCCTCAGCTGGAGAACCTCACCCTCTGGCCCCGGTTTAGAAACACAGCAGAGAGGCAGCCCCAGACCCCAGCTGGAGCTCAGGGCAGAGCCAGGCATGCTGTGGCCGGCCTGGCCTCCTGACCTCTCTGAGCTCCTGGCTCCTGCAACCCAGCCACCTCCACTGACAAGTTGTCCCCTTATGTCACACCCAGGCCCCCCCTTCAGCCAGATCCATTGCTGCTGTGCCCCCTCCTCCAGTAATAAGGTGGCACCGGGCTTGGTTTACCCAGCGCCCTCCTCACCAAGGGTCTCTGGGCCTCCCCTGGACGCTGCATGCCTGGCGTGCATGGATGGGGCTGAAGGAGTTGGGGGCACCGAGAAGCCCCTGACATCTTGCTGAGGAGCCAGCCACCCTGGACAGGACTAGAGGCCAGGAGCCTCAGGGCCTGATCTTACTAGGGCCTGACCTCACCGTGGCCTCTGGCCAGTGAGAGGCGTGGGTGGGGCAGGAAAAGGCCACTCCCTGGGCCTCAGTCATTCATTCATTCACCAGGCCCTGCCACAGGTGGTGAGGCCGCGGACCCTGGGAACACACAACCTGAGGACAAGTCAGCTCACAGTGCAAGGGGGCGGTGCCATGGGAGAGTGGGGGGGACCTGGGGGACATAACAGGCTGCGGCCAGAGTGGGAGTGGCCAGCAAACCCGGAGGAGGAGGTGAGGCTGGGGCTTGGGGCAGGAGGGAGTCAGGGCCACACCCCGTGGGAGTGCGCCCAGTGGCCTGGGCCTGGGGCCACCCTGAGGTAGAAGCCGGGACTCCTAAGACTAGGGCAGGCCTCAGCCCTGGCTGCTCCGACCCCCTCTGGTTCTGTGAGGGTGTCTGGGTGCCTCACTAGGGTCCAGGTCTACCGACGAGCAGCCCCCCAAAAAAGGGCTGGGGTGGGAGAACTGGAGGGAGAAACTATGGAGAACCCCCCCACCCTCTTAAGACGGCTGACCAGGTGGGGCTCGCTGTGGGGGTTTCCCGTGGGGTCCTCATCCCATCTCTTCTCTTCCCAGTCCAGGATGACAGGGTCCCGGAACTGGCGAGCCGTGCAGGACATGCGCAGGTACCGGCACCACTACCCGGTACGTACCCACCCCACAGCCCCTTGTGGCCCCCCAGCACCTTGGCAGCCCCTCTTCTCAGACAGAACATCCCATGTCCTACCAGAAACCTGCCTGGGCCTATTGGGGTTTTGGGGTGAGCCCCTCGAGAACACAAGCCAGATGTGGTTCAGATTCCTGCCCTTCCCCCAGTCACGAGGTGAGGGGCCATGTTGCCCTAACTCTGGGACCCTCTTCACCCTCGTCTTAAAATGCGGGAACAGAGCAGCCATGTAAGGCAGGTGTGTGGGTCCGTGACCCGACACGAGGGCTCCCCCAGAAGGTTCTAGCAGCCGTCCCACATGGCCAGCTGATCACAGCGACCTCCTTGGGGTGGTGGTTGTCCTCAGCCCTTGTCCTCTGTACCCCAGATCTCAACCCCTGTGCTCCTTTTGGGGTACAGAGGACAAGGGGACCTCCCAGGCCTGGCTCCCATTGGTGGTCGCCGGTGGTCAGAGGCAGCTGCAGAGTGTGGAGCCCAGGCTGGCTCTTGGGGTCTTGGCCGGCCTCAGGAGGTCTGGAGGTTTGCAGACCGTGCTGGGCCGAGCAACCCCGGAGGCAGCCTGTTTCTGTGAGTCCCTGACTGCCCTTCCTCTGGCTCTTCAGGATTTGGTAGAACCAGACTGCAACGGTGACATGCCAAATCTGAGTTTCTACAAAAACGAGATCCGCTTCCTGCCAAATGGTGTGTACCCACTCAGCAGCCAGCAGTCCCGTCTTCCGCCTGCCTGGCCAGACCCTGGGGACCCGGGTTTTGGGGTGTATGTCACTCTTGGGCCGTGGCTTTCAGGTAGCCCAGCCCCACAGTACCGCCTGGAGGCAGCCAGAGGGACTCCAGGGCCCCAACCCTGGGTCTCAGCAGCGAAGTTTGGGTCAGGGGTCTGCAAACTCTGTAAAGGACGGGAAAGTAAATATTTGAGGCTTTTCAGACCGCAAGGTCTCTGTCAAAACTGCCCAAGTCCGCCACTGTCTCACAAAAGCAGTGTGTAAGCTAATGACTTAAGGATGGCTTTTATATTTTTAAATGATTTGAAAAAGTTAAAGTAGAACAATATTTTGTGATGTGAAAATTATGTGAATTAAAATCTCAGGGTCGGTATGTAGAGCTCCGTGGCCCCTGCCCACGCCATGGCTCACGCGTTGGCCTGCGGCTGCCTCCACGCCCGGCCCTCTGCAGAGACGGCGCTGCTGCCCCGGACCTGCCGTGGGCTCGGGGCTGGCTGGCAGCTTTGTTTGAGGACAGAGTTCCGAGACCAATGGGCCTTGTTTTAGGGGAGGCACCGAGGCCCCCCTTCTGCATGGACAGGCCGGGTCTGGGGCCACTGGCGCCCCCTGGTTTGCCGTCTGTCAGCAAGGAGGGCCAGTTCACAGGCTGAGCAGGGCCAGGGCCCAGGCGCTCGAAGTTGGTGGGTCACACGTCAGATGAGGTGTGGGCAGCTCTGCCGACCCGCAGGAACCCTGGTGGAGAGTGGGGGGTGCTGGGCAGCTTTGGGAAGAGCTCTGTCCCCCCAAGCGCCGTCAGGGTGGCTTCCGCAGCTGACTCGTCCCCATGGGCTCCCAGGTTGTTTTCTTGAGGACATTCTTAAGAACTGGAGGGACAACTATGACCTCCTCGAGGACAACCACTCCTACATCCAGTGGTGAGTTGAGCAGAGAGGGCAGGGGCTGGGGAAAGGGTTCTTCCAGGCAGGAGCCCTCGTCCATGCTGCTTCCTGGTGTGTGCTGAGCACCCCGCCCTTTCCAGAGGCCACTGTCCACCGACACTCACGGGTGGGCCTCCCTGGGCACTGCGCTGGCCGTGGAGGGAAGCCTCAGGCCTGCCCCGCTGTGGCTCTTCACTTTGAAACAGCCTCTGTGGCTGGGAGCTGAGGGCCTGGGAGACGGGTGGGCTGCGCACATGCTCCCCCTGCGGCAGGAAAGGCCGGCCGGGCCGTGGCCGCGCAGGGCTCCAGCACGGTGCTAGGGCGAGACTCGCTGGCACAGCTCGCTTGGAGGCTGTGGCCTTGCCACGGAAGTTAGTGAGCCTTGCTTTGAAGATGGCCCTCTGGGCGGTACTCAGGCAGCCCCTCCTGGCACGTGGTGCATCTCGAGTAGTAATTCTGCAGCATTAATGACGTGAGAGAAAGAATGAAAGAACAGAAAGGAAAGCGTGGCCCTGCCCTGAGCCGAGGCTGCAAGTCAGCCTGGCCGTGGGCGTCACTTTCCTCCCCTTCCCGAGGAGCGTGCGGGCTGGGGTCCCCTCCTCCCCGTCCCGCGGAGCGTGCGGGCTGGGGTCCCCCTCCTCCCCATCCCGAGGAGCGTGCGGGCTGGGGTCCCCCTCTTCCCCCTCCCGCGGAGCGTGCGGGCTGGGGTCCCCTCCTCCCCGTCCCGCGGAGCATGCGGGCTGGGGTCCCCCTCCTCCCCGTCCCGAGGAGCGTGCGGGCTGGGGTCCCCCTCCTCCCCGTCCCGAGGAGCGTGCAGGCTGGGGCTCCGGGCCCAGGCTTGCACACACTCACCCTTTTGCTTTGCTGACTTGAGGGGGGCCCAGCCAGCTCCTCCTGGATTTGAGCGTGGAACCCAGAGAGGGTGGTGAGCTACTGCAGGCCACCCAGTGAGCGTGTGCCCAGGAGCTGGGGGCTGGTCTCTGGTCACACAGGGCCCTGTGCTGTCTCTGACCCCACAGGCTGTTTCCTCTGCGGGAACCGGGAGTGAACTGGCACGCCAAGCCCCTCACACTCAAGGAGGTCGAGGTGAGCTCCAGTCCTTGGTGGCATCTTGGGGGGCAGAGAGGGAGGCCTGGGGAAGCCACCCTGCCTGGGACAGGGGTCACATCTGACAGCAGGTGCTTGATACCCCCTGGGGCACTTGGCAGGCAGCAGGGCCAGAAGAGCCTCTAGTCTGACCATCTCCCTGTGAGTGGCCCTGGCCTCTTGAGGACCTAGGAAGTGGCACTTTCTGAAGCTGTTGTCTCCAGCTGGGGGTCTGGGGCAAAGCCCCAGAGAGACTCAGAGTGGCCAGACTGTCTCTGTCGCCCTGGTTGGGGCCGGAGTGGGAGGCCCACGTTTGGAAGCTGCCCCTGAGGGACGAGAGAGGCTTAGAGGGCCAGGAGCACCTGGCAGTGCGTGGAGTAGGCTCGGGGGGAGACGTGCCTCCCTTTGGGGTAAAGCAGCCCCTCGGGCCCCAGCGAGACCTCGTGGCAGCTCAGAGGAAAGCGGGGAACGCGTGAATGCATCTCTCCTTTTTCCCTGAGAGTCTGAGTCCAGGCCTCTGGATGAGTCAGGCCCTGAGGGAGTGTCGGTGGCCCCACGCCTACGTGGCCACCCTAGCGCACTTGGGACAGCAGACCCCAGGGGTGGCCACCGGAGCTCTCCAAGGCACTATTTTCCAGGCTTTCAAAAGCTCCCGGGAGATCAGGGAGCGGTTTGTCCAGGCCTACGAGCTCATGTTAGGCTTCTACGGCATCCGGCTCAAGGACCGAGACACGGGCGCCGTGTGCCGGGCACAGAACTACCAAAAGCGCTTCCAGAACCTGAACTGGTGAGAGGCAGCGTGCGAGGCGGGACCGGGCCGGGCCAGGCAGGGCAGGACCTGCTGGGCACGTGACAGGCTCTGGGCACCCTCCTCACCGCAGGGCAGGGTGGTCCTTACCTGGTAGGGAGTTGTAGGAATTTAAAGAAAACTGTCCCCTGCCTGGGAGGGGTCAGCCCCACAGAGAAACAAGGGCAGTGCCGGTCTGTGCAGCCGACAGCCCCCTTGCACGGGGGGTCCGAGGCCCCTGTGCTGGACCCCTCTGGCCCTCCTCCTGGCAGCTCCTCCCTGCAGGGCCCTGGGGGGACGGCTACCCTTCTGGATGATGCACCAGACCCCTGCCTACACGTCCAGGGCCCACGGCCATCTTCTCGGGGGCTGGGGTGTGTCCTCCCCTGGGCCCAGGGAGGTGGTTGGGCACAGAAGCTCCTGGAGGGTCGAGTGGAGCTGGGTGGGAGGAGAGTGCAGCCCCCAGGGCCGAGGCCTGTCAGGAGGGCCCGGCCGCAACCTCTGCCGGCCTGACCTCCGCAGGCACAGCCACAACAACCTGCGCATCACGCGAATCCTCAAGTCCCTGGGCGAGCTGGGCCTCGAGCACTACCAGGCGCCGCTGGCCCGCTTCTTCCTGGAGGAGACGCTGGTGCAGCGGGAGCTGCCGGGCGTGCGGCAGAGCGCCCTGGACTACTTCATGTTCGCCGTGCGCTGCCGGCACCAGCGCCGGGAGCTGGTGCACTTCGCCTGGGAGCACTTCCGGCCCCGCTGCAAGTTCGTCTGGGGGCCCCACGACAAGCTGCACAGGTTCAGGCCCAGCTCTCCACCCCGACAGCTGGCGGGTCCCAAGCAGGCAGAGGGGCGGGAGAGCCCCCAGGACCCCCTCCTCGAGGCTGGCACCCAGGGTCAGACCTTCGAGCCAGGGACGGAGGGGGGTGGGGACAGCGTGCCCCAGGACGCGAGAACTCTGGAGAGGAGCCGGGAAGACATGGCGGGGGGCCGCAGGGAGGATGGGCTGGAGCCCCCGAGCCCCAAAGAGGGCAAGAAGAGGAAGTTGGAGGTGATCGGGCGCGAGCAGGCCTCCAAGGAGCCGGGCCCCCAGGGTGCCTCGGAGGTGGAGAAGATTGCTCTGAACCTGGAGGGGTGCGCCCTCAGCCAGGGTGGCCTCGGGGCAGGGGCCCAGGAACGGGGCAGCCAGGATCTGGGGGAGGCTGAGCGGCCCTGCCCCCAGCCCCCGGAGGCCAGGGTGGCCGAGGAGGTGAGGAAGCGGAGGAAGGTGGACGAGGGTGACGGGGACAGTGCCGTGGTGGCCAGCAGGGATGCCCAGACACCGGCCCCGTCAGGGTGCCCTGAGGCCAGAGAGATGGAAAATGGGGTCAAGGAGGATGTGGAAGGCCCGACAGAGCCCAAGCAGGGTGCCCCTGGGAGCCCGTCGCAGGGCCCAGGCCCCACTGCAGGGCCTGTCGCCCAAGGGTGTGCTGAGGTGGGGGAGACGGCAGGGGAGGGGTCTCCCGGCAGAGCCGCAGAGCCTTAAGGGACAGGGTGCCAGCCAGCGTCTTGGCCCTGCTGCAGGAGTCGGAGCCTGGGGCACCCGGCGCCACTCTTCTCAGTGCCCAGCAGTGCTGGCCTCTCCCTGGCGGCCCCTGCAGCGGCCACCAGCAGGAGTGAGGCCCTGCCTCAGGGAAGGCCCAGGCCCCCAGGGGCCTCGGCATCTCGCTGCACCCTCGCCCCACTGTCCTCTGTGCCCCGTCTCTATAAATTGACTTTCAGGGTCTGGGGGTGGTAGGGTCCCATTTTCTTAGTCTGGTGCCAAGCGAGGCCTTTTCTGAATAAACTCATTTGATTTTGAATCTTTCTGGCGTGGCCCGAGGCCCTGTTTGGTGGCGGGTGGGGCTGGTTTCTTTCCCAGTCACAGTGGCCAGGCCTGGCTGCTGTGCCCAACCAGTACCTGGGGGACAGAGCAATGGCCCAGGATCCCAGACACACCCAGCGTGACTGCCCAGTCCCTTGGGCACAGGTACCCTGCCCCCAGAGGAGCGCAAGTGTCTCGAGCACGAGGCCTCCCAGAGCCTCTGACGGCTGGACAGTTGGTCCCCTGGCTGCCTTTGTCCCCTCTCCAAGGTGGGTGTGGGGACGCACGTGCACCGGCTCCTCACAGGTTCAGGCGCTGGGGCTGAGTGACATGTCTCGGGCAGGCTCTGCTGCCCTCCACATGGCGGCATGGCCTTCCCGGGCCCCCTGCCTCCCTCTGGCCTGGCTCCACGCCCCCCACAGCCCCTGCCCACAGCCTGGCTTTGTCTCCTTGAGCCAAAACCCTCCCTCCCTAATCCATCAGCATCTCTTGTCTCTGGGGTGGGGAGCTTTTGAGGGGCCTCTGAGCAGGGTCCCCCAACTTGTGGCTCCTCCAGGGGGCCACACGCTTGCCTTTGAACAAACCGTGGCGGAGGAGGGATGCAGACCTGTGGGCTCTCCTGGGGCCACGTCGTGCTGAGAGTTAGCGCCGTGGCTCCCGGCACCACGGTCAGGGGAAGTGTCTGCCGTTAGCTCCTGCTTTGGGTGGGCGGCTCCTACCTCGATTTCCACTGGAGCTGGGGGGCACTTTGCAGCTGGCCCCCTCCCCCGCCCCCAGCCCTGGCCCACCAGAAGCTGTAGGACTCCTGGTGCTTCAACTTCCATGTGGCCCAAGACAGGGTTTGTGCCCTGGTGGGGAGACTGAGGCACCGAGGAGGATGTCGGGCTTCAGACGGTCACTTCAGCGGCATCCTCACTCACGCAGACTGTCACGTGGCCCAGTCGGTGGCGAATCTTGGTGCTGAAGTGAGAAGGAACCTGCTGGAGCGGCCCTGGGGGAGGGGTTTGTCCCTGGTGGTGGCCTTTGAGGCACCAAGGGGTGGCAGGCAGTGATGGCCCGCCTCACCCCTGAGCTTCCGGGAGAGTGATGTCCCCAAACCTGTGGGCAGGGCTTTGGCTCTACCCAGCTTAAGAGACCCCAGGGAGGCTGGTCTGGCAGGTGGGTGTGGGGCCAGCCCAGCCCAGGAGTTGGGGGTGGGTTTGTGAGGGGCTGAAGGCTGGGGGAGTGGAGACCAGCTGTGCTGGGCGTTGGGGGCAGAGCTAGGCTGTGGGGCCTAAGGCCAGGAGAGAGGGGCTGGGGAGGGGGTCGGCCACATCTTTCCCCCAGGCCCGGGCTTGGAGCAGGGGTAGGGCTGCTGGGAGCCCTCTCCCACGCCCTCTCTGAAGACACATTCCCGGACCGGCTGGCGGGCAGGCACTCTCCACCTCGCCCTCTGGATAGAATTCACACCCACCCTCCTACCTGAGGGCCTGAGGGAGCCAGGTCCCTTCCAGGTAGTGAAGGGGGGGTCTCCTTCCAGGCACCCCCTCCTGTTAATTTCCATTGTCTCAAAGGCCACAAGTTCCCACCAGCAGAAATGAAGCTCATAACAGTATCCTCTAAATCCTACAGCGCTTCTCAGTGAGCCCCCAGGCCGGTGAGTCCCCTGCCCACGTGCTGGGGTCTGGTGAGCCCTGGGCTTGAGAGAGGTGGAAAGGCCACGCGGGCAGGCTAAGAGCTCCTGCTCTGGACACATCTTTGGCCAGGAGGGTGGTGACGCTTCCCCTCTGCCGGGGTCTGTATTTTGCTCTGTCTTGGTGGACGGGGTCTGGGTGAGAGTCTGGCCTTGGCCAGTGGCGGCTGGCCTGGACTGGCCACTTGGGGTAGTCCAGGCTGCTGGCGTGTTCCGGGCACAGCAACCGCGGCACTGTTGGGCCCCCAGGACAGGGGGGTTCGCCCTCCCTGGGGAGGGGCCTGGCTTCCTGCCCCTTCCTGGAAGGAACCCCTCTGAGCCAGCCGCCCTCCGACAGACACGGAGGAGCCGAGGAGCGCGGAGAAAAGAGGCCTTTCTCCTTTCTTCAAAGGTGTGTGTGTGACTCGCCAGTCCCGGGATAATTTTAACTCAGAGGCTGGCCAAAAAACGCCCGGCTGCTTTTTTTCCCCTGGCCGCTGGGCGCCGCAGCCCCGCCCGCCCAGGTGGGCCTGAATGGGGGGCTTGTGCGCGGGCACCGCCCCCGCCCCACCTGCCCGCCCCCTTCCCGCCCGCCGCCCGGCCGGCGCGACCCGCCGCCGTCCAGACGCCGCGCAGCCATGGCCCGCGCGCCCGCGCTCGCCCTGCTCCTGCTGGGACAGCTGCTGGCCGCCGCCGGGGCGCAGGTGAGCGCGGAGGGGCCGAGAGCCGAGCAGCCGGGGACCGCGCAGCCGGGGACCGCGCAGCCGGGGACGGCCCGGCCCGCACCGCCCGGGCAGCCGCCGAGCCACACGCCGCGCGCAGCCGGTTGGCCCCACAGCGCGCATCGCCGACGGGGCGCGTAGCAGCTGACCTGCGCTTGAGCCCCGGGGACGCCGGACGCCTCGCGTGGGAGCTCGGGCGGCCGCCGCGTCCTCGCCCGGCCGGAGTCTGGCCGGGTCTGGCCGCTGCCGGCGCTGCTGCCTCGCCAGACGGACAATGTGGCCTTTGTTCCTGGGGCTCCGCGCGGCCGGGTGCAGCCCCTCCAGCCGGCGGATGAACTCCCGGGGCTGGCGGGTCACCAAGGCGGGCTGGGACGGGGCCCCCTGTGAGAGGCCCCAGAGCTGCTCCGGACCTGGGAAGAAGGGAGCTTGGGCGGGCAGACCCGGTGCCAACCTGGGGGACTGCCCGGAGGCGGCGGAGGGCGCTACTTAACACTTTTCTCCATTTCAGAAAGTGGGACTTCCTGGCCCCCCTGGCCCCCAAGGGCCACCTGGGAAGCCAGGCAAGGATGGCATCGATGTGAGTTGGGGGACAGGGGGTGGGCTGGGTGGGAGGGTTTCCTGGGGTTCTAGCTCTGCCTCCAGCCTCCCTGAGCCCCCAGGCCTGGCAGAGAGAGAACCAAGCCTCCCAGAACTGAGGTGATGGCAGCAAGAGCCAGCACCCCTGTGGCATATGGGCAGATCTGGAGAGGTGGAAGGGGGGCTGGGGGTGTCACACTGTGGTCCCTGGGCCAGTAACATGGCCAATGAGGTGTGTCTCTGGGTTCCCTGAGGCCTGTGCTCCTGTGTCCGTGGGTCCGGCCTGTGGGTGGATGGGGCCTGCGGGGCGCTGGGTGCTGGCGCCAGCCTTGTGGGAGGCAGGGCCAGCTCAGCCCCAGGGATGCTGGCCTCCTCGGGGTCCCAGTCCAGGTGTGGGAGGCTGGGCACGACCCTCCTCGGCCCAGCACCTCCACAAAGGCCTGTCTTCCCCATGTTGTTCCCGGGGGGGGGGGGGGGGCCAGTGAGGACTGTGAGGTGCTGTGTCAAGAACCCCCAAGACCCATCCTCAGCCTCCCTCCCCTGTGCAGGGCAGCCATGTCCCACCCTGGCCCAGGTGGCCGAGGGCCTGAAACCTGGCCTCAGTCTCAGTTAAAGGATTTCAGGCCTAGAGGTCATCAATGGGGTTGGGGTCCCTGGGGGGCCTTACCGGAGGGCAGATGGAGCTGGGAGGCCTCTCAGCTGCCCGAGGCCTAGCTCCTAACGCTGGCAGGCCATGGAGCGCTGGGGCTGTAGGACGCCTCCCCGTTGTTCCAGGGGGTTGTGTCCCTTCGCCCTCAGAGTGGTTTCCAGATGCAGTGTGGGCCGAAAGGGCCGAGCCCCATGTATCCAGGCCACCCTCTCCCCAGTGCTGGTCCACACAGGGGGTGCCCCCAGGTAATGGATGTAGGAGCTGGGGCCCCATCCTGTCTCCTGGGGCCAGGCCTCGGGGACGGACTTGGAGGCAGGTCCCGGTCTGCTGCCCTGGGGCAGGGTTTTCAGGGGACCCTTGATTTTCAAGGGTCACACGTGGGCATCTCTCTTCTGCAGGGAGAAGCTGGTCCTCCAGGTCTGCCTGGGCCACCGGTGAGTGTCTGTGGCTGTGGGGGAAGGGACGCCCCTTTCTGGTCTGGAGGTGGGTGGACACGGAACAGAGAGGTCTTTCAGGCTGCCTTCCCGCCAGGCTGGCCCCGGGTAGCCTAAGGGGAGGCCCCAGAGGGGTGGAGCAGGGGCCTGAGCCAGGAGGGGCGGGAGGGGGGCGCGTGGGATCCGGTGTGTCTCTGGGCAGGGTCTGGCTTTGGCGCTTTCTTTGGGCAGTGCCGGGCCGGCCAGGGAAGGGGTGACACGTGGAGCCCTCCCAGAGCTTCGGTGTGGCCCCTCACCTCGCTCAGCTCCAGGGGGTGGCAGTCCCAGGGCTCAGAGCCCTGTCTGGGCCCACTGGGGGTCCCACAGAGGGGCCTGCCAGCCCTCAGCTGGGAAGGCCAAAGCGACCAGGTGGACACCCCACACACGGGACCTGGGGATGTGGTGCGCAGCCTTCCGGAGCCTGGGAGGGCTGGGCCTGCGGAGCAGAGGGGCCACCTTGCATGGCCGCTGGTGCGCGGGTGGAAAGCGCTTGCCTCCTTGCTGAGGGCCAGACCCCTCCCTCACTCCTCTGCCCCTTCCTCCTGCACAGGGACCAAAAGGGGCCCCAGGAAAGCCGGGGAAACCAGGAGAGGCCGGGCTGCCAGGACTGCCCGGCGTGGACGTGAGTGTGCGGGCCCCTCCCCACCCCGGGCCCTGGAGTAGTCAGTCGTAATTGCTGTTCTCCAGCTGGGCCTGTTCAAGCGGGAAACCCAGTCCTGATAGAAGTTTCCAGAAGTCCCCCTCAGGGGTCCTTTGGTCTTCATCCCAGACCCCGAGAGCATCTGGCAGAGGACAGAGCCAGCCCACAGTAGGGGGGCGTCCCGCCAGCTCTTGCTCGTCCAGGAACAAACACCCATTGTCAGGCTCCTCTGCCCACCGCTGGCTCAAGGCCTGGCCCGGGAGCTTTGTTAGGGCCAGAGCCGGGTCTGGGAGGGGAGCTGTGTGGTCCTGCTGGGCTGGTCCCCAGGGGGCCTGACTCCAACAGGCCCCCGCTGCCCCCAGAGCCTTGGGAGGGGGATGTGCACAGGGCCAGGAGAGGAAAGTGCCGGGGGGCAGGTCTTTGCCTCTGTGGACTCGTCTTAGTAAAGGAATTGTCCGTGTCTCCTTGTGGCCCTGGGGGTGGGCACATGCTTACCATGTGGCCCCTCCAGCCTTCCCTCTGCCTTTCCCCAGGGCCTGACAGGGCGCGATGGACCCCCTGGACCCAAGGGCGCCCCTGGAGAACGGGTAAGTGCCCGCACCACGTCCAGTGGCCTCAGTTCAGAGGTGAGGTCCCCAGCCAGGGGGTGGCCGTGACTGGGCTGGCCAGGCCCTGCACCTGCAGGGGTGTGGGGGGAAGGGCTGAAAGGCCACCCCCGACTCTAGTGGCTGCCCCACCCCTCCTCTGGTCAGAGTTTTCTCAGCATTCAGACCCTGGGGGAGAATTGGTGTGGGGAGACTGTGACCCACCCTGTGTGCCCCTTCCTCCTCGGGGTGCTCCTGTGGCCCCCAGGGCCCTGGGCTCACTGTCACCCGGCCTTCCGAGTCCCCTGAGCCTGACCACTGTCCACTGAATCTTGCTCCACGACCAACTGGCACCACTGTCTTAGGACGGCCTTCTCCTCCCACGGCTTCTTTTTTTTTTTTTTTTGAGACAGAGTCTCACTCTGTTGCCTGGGCTAGAGTGAGTGCCGTGGCGTCAGCCTAGCTCACAGCAACCTCAAACTCCTGGGCTTAAGCAATCCTACTGCCTCAGCCTCTCGAGTAGCTGGGACTACAGGCATGTGCCACCATGTCCGGCTAATTTTTATATATATATATTTTTTTGTTTTGTTTTGTTTTAGTTGTCCATATAATTTCTTTCCTTTTTTTTTTTTTTTGAGACAGAGTCTCGCTCTTTTTGCCCCGGCTAGAGTGCCGTGGCGTCAGCCTAGCTCACAGCAACCTCAAACTCCTGGGCTCAAGCGATCCTCCTGCCTCAGCCTCCCAAGTAGCTGGGACTACAGGCATGCGCCACCATGCCCGGCTAATTTTTTCTATATATATATATATTTTTTTTTAGCTGTCCAAATCATTTCTTTCTATTTTTAGTAGAGACGGGGTCTTGCTCTTGCTCAGGCTGGTCTCGAACTCCTGAGCTCAAACAATCCGCCCGCCTCGGCCTCCCAGAGAGCTGGGATTACAGGCGTGAGCCACCACGCCCGGCCTCTCCCACGGCTTCTGAGTACAAAACAGCCCAACGTCCTCCCTCCTTCCCCTCTGAGAAGTGACCGTCAGTGGCGGGTGCTGCTGGCCCTGGGTGCTAGGCATGGCCGAGGCAGGCTGGGTGGGGGCGCACAGGACACAGCCCTGCCCTTGGGAACGGGCCGGCGCTCAGCAGAGCTCTGAGTTGAAGACAGCAGAGAGAAGGCAGCTGCTGTCCGGCTGAGTCCTTCGGCGCTGGGCGTGGCTGGGCCAGCCCCCAGGCTCTCTGGAGGGAGCCCTGGTCTCCGGGGCAAGGACCGGGGTGTGCTCCCCCCTCGATCCAAGGAACAGGTGGTTTCAGAATGCAGCGCTGCAGAGGGCGGGAGAGACAGAAACTTGGGGTCACTTGTGTCTACCTAGGGCCCGAGCTGGCTGGCGCCGTGTGACTCTGTCAATGTGTCGGCAGCAGCTGCCCAGCCAAGCACCTTCTCTGGCCACGCTCTTCCTCGCCAGGGCTGTGGGTGCAGGAGGCTGCCAGGGCACCAGAGGCCCCTCCCCTCCGTGCAGTAGGGCCTCGACCCTTCTCCCCCGGGGGGAGCTGTGGGACAGGATGGGGAGGGAAGGGGACTCCCCGGGGAGGGAAGGGCTCGCAGACAAGACAAGGGTTCCTGGGCCCAGCCCAGCCCTGACACGCATTTTCCTTCCACAGGGAAATCTGGGACCTCCGGGGCCACCCGGGCTGGGGGTGAGTGTGGTCGTCCCCTCTCTGTGGGGTCTGAGGAGCTAGAGGGCCTGGCCTCTCCCGGGCAGCCCCCGTCTCTGTGAGGGCGGCCGGAGGCTCCCCCAGGCCCTGCCAAGCCATCTTGGGGGCGGGGGCACACCTGCCCTGTGCCCCGCAGGCTCTGACCTCCACACTTGGCTTGCAGGGCAAAGGCCTCCCCGGACCCCCCGTGAGTACTGATGACCCTTGTGGCCCCCCAAGCACACAAGTTCCCAGAGCTGCCCCACACGGGAGCCATCCTGGGCGGGGGTGTCCCACACCATGGCTGGGGGCAGGGCTTTGGGGGAGCAACCTGACCACCCCATACCAGGTCCCTGTGCCCTCAGAGAAGGCAACATGGGCCTGGGTGGGGACCCCGTGTCTCACCTCTTACCCCACTCCAGGGAGAGGCGGGAGTGAGCGGCCTCCCAGGCGGGATTGGCCTCCGCGGCCCCCCGGTGAGTAGCCACCATGGCCCCCCCAGGTGCCCAGACTCCCCCTCCCTCCCCTCCTCCCCCCTGTCCTGGTGGTGTCATCACAGGCCCTGGCTAGTGACCCAGGGAAGGGACAGTCCAGGCCTCTGGACACACAGGCCCCACATGAGGCCAGGGCTCGGGAGTCGGGGGGAGCTGGGGGTGCCCTCCTCCTCGGGGGAGCTGCTCTAAGTCACACCTCCACAGGGACCCTCTGGACCCCCAGGCCTCCCTGGCCCCCCAGGACCTCCCGGACCCCCTGTAAGTACTGGGCTAGCGTGCTGGGTTGGACCCCCAGGCCCCCTCCCCAGGCCCCAGGACCCACGGAGATCCCCTAACCCTGACAGCCATTCCCAGGAACAGACAGGGGTCGGGGGCAGCAGCTGTGGCTAGGCCCCCATGGCCAACCTGCCCCAAGGACAGGTAGCTTCTGCCATTGTCCCATGCCCTGTGGATGGGCCAGCAGCATGCAGCACTGGCCACTGGGGCACAAGGTGAAGCGTCTCCGAGTCCCCTGGTGGGTGGGGGAGGTCGTGGTCAGAGCATGGGGGGTGGGGTGGATGCAGGTGTCAGGAGCGGGGGGATGTCAGCTGCCTGTCTCTGTTCCAGGGACACCCAGGGGTCCTCCCCGAAGGCGCTACCGACCTTCAGGTGGGCACTTGCAGCCATTTGTGAAGGGGGCTGGGGGTGCCTGCCTTGGGGGGAGGGGCCTGGCCTGAGTCCCACCTCGGTGACACGCCAATGCGGCGTTCTCCCTGGAGAGGGGCTTGTTCTGAACGGGCACGACGGGAGCAGGGCAGACAGGGCCAGGCACAGCTGGCAGAGGACCCAGCTGGGGGGCCCGCCCCCCACCCCCCGTGGCTCACAAAGCCACCAGCCACATGAGTGACTTGAACCTAAATCAACTACAATCACATCAATCGTCAGCTCCTCCCTTTGTGAGCCACCAAGGGGGCTCCAAGCCACAGGCGCAGGTGGCGCCCACACTGGCGGGGCAGCCCGTGCGTCCTCCCAGAGGCTCCCAGCTAGAGTCCGGGACTCGCGCTTGTCCGGATCTTTGAGCCTCGTCACTCCAGAGGCCCCAGGGCTGTTCTCTCCTGCCGCAGCCGGCACCCGCCTCCGTGGAGAGGGCGTATGTTTTCAAAGGGAAATGTCTTGCCCAGTTTTCTGCAACCACTGATGGCTGTTCCCCTGCTCTCGCGCCCACCTGCATCCCAGGTGCGCCACCCGTGTGTCCCAGAGGGCAGGCTCGGGGTCTTCTGGAATGAGGAGACCGCAGGCTGACGGTGCTGGCTCTGCACCTCAGCCCAGCCTGCGCATTGCAGCTGTGGAATGCTCTGGAACCTCCCCTGGGTTCCCCGAGCCTCCAGCCGGGAGCATCAAGTCTGTGGCCTGGGCTCCCGGTGCCGTCCCTCCCACAGGCCACCTGCTCGCACAGGCTGCGAGAGGGGCCGCCATGCTGAACAGCTGCGCTGAAACCTGCGGCCGAGGGCTGAGCCATCAGAGCTGGCTGTGGGGGCGCTGGCTGCCGTCTGGCTTCGTGCAACCCCTCGCCAGGCGGGGCAGGCACTGACGAGGCCCTGTCCCGGCTCCCCCACTGTCCCTCGTACATGGGGACCCCCTTCTCAGGGCCCCTCTGGTGCTGGCCTCTGTACTGGGGCCTGCTTCATCTGGCTGGGGGGGGTCTGACCACTCTGTTTTCCAACAGTGCCCAAGTGTCTGCCCGCCAGGCCCCCCTGGGCCCCCGGGAATGCCAGGGTTCAAGGTGAGTGGGCAGCCCGGCCCTGGCTACAGGGTGGCCACGGGGAGAAGCGGGGGGCTGGGTCCTGTCCCAGCTTCAGCACCCCCCACGCTGGGAGCTGGTAGGGCCAGAGAAAGGGCCTGGGGGAGAGCTGGCTCATGTCCCCAGCCCAGCCCCGCCCCCACCCACGGCACCTCTCAGGCCTCAGTTTCCCCCACCGGGCCCAACCTGCAGTGCTGCCCGCCTCAGTGTGGCTGTGGCTGGATCTGCTCGGGGAGGGGCGGGGGGGTCCGGCGGGGCCGTGACTCCCGTTTGCTCTCAGGGCCCCACTGGCTACAAAGGGGAGCCGGGAGAAGTTGGCAAGGACGGCGAGAAGGTGAGCACCAGCGCGTCTGCGGCCGCTGACCAGGAGGCGGCCGCCAGGGAGGGGCTGGGGGCCTGGGACACACATAACCACTCTGGAGCTGCGTGTGACCCCCTCACTGAGCCGCATGGCCCAGCCGTGACATGGGTGATGCCAGACTGAGCCACTGACGCCGCTTTCTCCCTCTCTGCCGCAGGGTGACCCCGGCCCTCCCGGGCCCGCCGGCATCCCGGGCACCGTGGGGCTGCAGGTGAGGCCAGGGAGGGGCGAGGGTGGCGGGAAGGGACATGGGCTGGGGTCCTGCCTGCAGAGGCGGCCGATCCCAAGGCTGAGCCCCGAGGAAGATGCTGGGACTCCCAGGCACCCCCCAGAGCCAGGGCCCCTGGTGGCTCCCGGGTGGGGGCGCAACCCCGACCTCTGCATCTTTCGCTCTCTCCGCACAGGGCCCCCGGGGGCTACGAGGACCGCCAGGGCCGCTCGGGCCCCCCGGAGACCGGGTAAGTCCTGTGGCCCTGGGGGGCTGTGAGCCAGACTGAGATCGGCTGCAGGGTGGGGGCCTGGGCTTGTCCTCATGTCCACACCAGGGGCGCCCGTGAGCGAGGCTCCTCGGCAACGGCGCCCTGTGGGCCCCAGGCCTCTGTGGCAGAGGTCGGCCCGGCGTCCTCACGCCCCCACACATGGCTCCCACCCGGGGTTTGCCAGGCCGAGG
This sequence comes from Varecia variegata, assembly GCA_028533085.1. NCBI lineage: Eukaryota > Metazoa > Chordata > Mammalia > Primates > Lemuridae > Varecia > Varecia variegata. The sequence continues at coordinate 208,164,030 of CM052436.1, forward strand.
TGGCTTAGGCCCAAGGGGACTGAGGGAGGGGAAGAGGTTTGGGGACCACTGGGTGCGTATTAGGGGTCTGCAGGGTCCTAGAGGGGGGTGCTTGCAGGGCCTCTCCCGACAGGGATGGGTGACGGGGATGGGTCCCGGGGGTGCCAGCAGGGGACCCCAGATGCCCCCTCTCCTCCGCAGGGTCCCATTGGGTTCCGAGGCCCCCCGGGGATCCCTGGAGTGCCCGGGAAAGCGGTACGTGTGTCTGGGGGCTGGGGGGGCTCTGCCCCACTCCCTCAGCTCCACCTGCCAGGCCGAGGCGTCCCCTGCACACACCTGGGGGGCTGGTGGCACAGGCTAGGGGGCCACATTTACCAAAAAGTCCATCCTTTGTGGGAGATTTGCCTCCTTCCTGGTTCTGGACAGGAAGTGAGGTGTCCTTATTGCTCTCTGACCTCTGACCTCTGTGACCCTCAGCAGCATCCGTCCACCACCTCTGACCCCGCGCGGCCTCGGTCTGGTTCTCCTGCCTTCTCCGTGTTGCTAACTCTTCCCTCCCCGCGCCCCCCCACTTCCAGGGTGACAGAGGCGAGAGGGGCCCCGAGGGTTTCCGAGGCCCCAAGGGCGACCTGGTAAGTGAGAGAACTCGGTTCTCCGGGCCCCTCTGCAGAAGGACCTGCTCTGATTCCTGACTCGTGTCGGGGGGACCCTGCGGGGCACCCGCCAGGGGGAGTTGGGGGCCACCTGTGCCCGGGGGGTCATGAGCCTGGCCCTGGAGGCCCCAGGACTCTCCCTGCCCCCGTGGGAGCCCTGGGCCCCTCCTCCAAGCCCACAGGGGCTAAAGGGCAGAGCCCTGCTCGGACGCCTGCAGCCGGGGGCAGAACGGGCTTCACCTGTGCCAACGACGCCCAGGTGTGAAATAGGAGTGAGAGAAACGGCTCTCAGGTTGAGCCAGTGAACTTGCTCAAGCCCAGACCGCGAAGGTCTCTGGACCGGAGTGACTGCCCCAGCGGTGCTGGCCTGTGGCGGCCTCCTGACCTGCGGCCCCTCCCCGGACTGACCCAAAGATAGCTCTCCCCACGCACGACAGGCCCCTCGGGGACAGAACCTTCCCCGGCGGTTGGTTCCCCGCCTGGAGTGCAGCGCTGGCCTCCCGAGAGCAGCCTGCCTGGAGCGCGGGAGCTGGTCTGGGAAGGGAGCCCTCAGGGTCCCTGCCCTGTGTGTCCTTTAGGGCAGACCCGGTCCCAAGGGAGCCCCCGGAGTGGCCGGGCCAGCTGGAGAGCCGGTGAGTCCTGGGCTGCAGCCCGTGTGCGTGGCTGTCCTGCGTCTGTAACTGCTTCTCGGGCAATTGTCCTTCCACTTCCCGGCCGTGCCCAGGGCCTCACGGGCATGTGGCCACACTCAGCAGGGCCCGCCCTCGGGTTGGAACAGTGGTTGGGCAGCCCCCTGTGGCCCCGCATTTCCCTGGCCGCTAGGACCCTGCAGAAGCAGAGGGGCTCGGCCAGGCTCCCCTGCGCGGGGCCTGTGGGAGTGGGGGCTGGCAGGTGGCGTGGGCACAGACGTGGCGTTCCAGGGCCCGGGCACCTGTCCTCGGCGCCTCCTCCCTGCTGTGCACCCAGACCCAGTGCCCCCACCGTCTCTGGCCCTAGAGGGGTGTCCCTGTCTCAAGAGACGCCTGGGGCAGGAGTTGGCCGAGGACGGGTGCAGGGACAGGCCCCCTGATGCCTCAGCCGGTGGAGAGCGCGGCCCAGACAGCGGGGCCCAAGTCCGGCTCCCCAGCCTGTTCCCCACCTTGCGACAGGCCACAGCCCCCTGCCCTGGGGAGCTGGGAGGCGCCCGAGCAGATGCGGCCTGGTCAGCGACGCAGCGGCGCCCCCCGCGGCTCACCCCACCCCCACCCTTGTCTTCTCCGGCCCCCCTCACCTGTGTGGCTTCGGGGGCAGCACAGGCTGCCTCGCGGCCTCCTGGGTGAAATCACGGACACACCCCTGGGTTCAGGGTGCAGACCCAGTTCTGGGGCTGGGGAAGGGGCTGCCCTGGGGGACAGGGCTGCAGTGGGAGGGGCGGGGGCATCTCCTTGCCCCAGGCCTCCCACGTCACACATCCCTTGTCTCCAGGGCATGCCAGGCAAGGATGGCCGGGACGGAGTGCCAGGACTGGACGGCGAGAAGGTTGGCGCGGGCTCAGGGGGTAGAGGGGAGCTCGGCCTCCCAAGGCCGCGGCACCCGCTCCCTCTCACCCCTGCCGACCTTGCAGGGAGAGGCCGGTCGCAATGGTGGTCCGGGAGAGAAGGGTCCCAACGGGCTGCCGGTGAGTGCCCAGGCAGGAGGGGCCGGGCTGCCGGGTCCCACTGCTCGCCGCTGGGCCATGCTGGGCTGGGGTGGGTGGTCATTGTAAGGTCCTTTCCTGCGGTGGCTCTGGGGACTGCCCGTCAGAGCCCGCACAGCCCCTGGTGCCCAGCGGGTGCCCGTGGGACGTGTGTGCATGTGCCCATCCTGGATGCGGGGGGGTCACCCTGTGGGCTCCTGCAGGGGTCCCGCACCTGAGGCCAGGGAGGCTGTAGAAGCCCCCCAGGGTCAGCAGACTCCGGGAGGCCTCTGTCCTGTGGGGCCTCTGTCTCTGGCCCCAGACACACTCTCCCGTGCTGCTCACGGCTGCTGCTGTCTGCGTGCACATGCCCGTGGACTCGGTGGCGCTGACCAAGCTCTGTCCCGGCAGGGGCTCCCCGGACAAGCAGGGTCCAAAGGCGAGAAGGGAGAACCGGTACGTGGCTGCTTTCCCCGGGGGAGGGAGGCCAGCAGCCTGGCCTGGGCGGGGGACGCGGGCACTCACGGCCCCGCCTTCCTGCAGGGCAGAGCCGGAGAGCCGGGCGAGGCCGGCCGCGCGGGAGAGCCAGGCGTCCCCGTGAGTACCCGCAGCCGCCCTGTCCCGTCCCGTCCGTGAGGACACTGCTCTCACGCGCTGCTTCTCCTCCCGCAGGGGGATGTCGGCGTGCCCGGGGAGCGCGGCGAGGCTGGCCACAGGGGCTCAGCGGTGAGTGGGGGGACGTGGGCCAGGTTGTGGGGGTGGCCTGAGCCCCTGGCAGGTGGCTCCAGGTCTGAGCAGCAGAGGTGCCATGTTGGGCGCATTGATGGGCCAGGACCACAAAGCCAAGGATGCTGGACATGGCGGGGCCAGGCCTGAGCCATCTCGTCCTCAAGCCCTTTCCGTGACGGGCCAGCCTCAGACGGCGGTGCCCACCTGTAGCCCACAGGGCCCCGGGCATCAGCCCCTGGGCAAAGGCATGCCTGAGCCCGAGACCCCTGAACTGACCCCCAGCTTGGCCGGATGGCTAGGGACCAGCTGCGGTGCCCGCCCAGCCCTGGGGGCTCCCCAGGACCCCACTCATGCCTCTTTCTGTCTTTCAGGGGGCCCTTGGCCCGCAAGGCCCTCCTGGGGCCCCCGGCGTCCGAGGCTTCCAGGTGGGTAAGGTGGGGGTGCAGGTGTGGCCTGGAGCAGTGACCAGCACAGCAGGCCGAGGTGGGAGCCCACGTGGGCCACGCCGGCAGCAGAAGGTCGTGGCTGAGCTGAAACTTCTCCACAGGGCCGGAAGGGCAGCATGGGAGACCCCGGCCTTCCAGGCCCCCAGGGCCTCCGCGGCGAAGTGGGTGACAGGGTAAGTGGCCCTGCCCTGCAGGACGCGCCCCAGCCCCCGTCCACAGTCTTTGGGACACAGAGGAGAGGAGAGAGCCACGGCTCCTCACGGTGTGCAGGCCATGGGCCTCTCGCCTGAGCCTGCGGCTGCACAGCTCCAGGGGGTGGGGGCAGCCTGGGGCGTCCTGTGGTCCCCCATCCTTCCACATGGCCTTCCTCGTGGGCAAGGGGGGCGGTCCAGGAGCCTCGGCCACTCTGCTCCGTCCCATGTGTGCGGGGAGGACAACACACAGTGCCCAGTCATCGGGGTGACGGGGAGCCGCCCCGGCCCCGCCCACGGGCTGTCGGCTGAGGCGCTGTGGGCAGAGGGTGACGTCGCTGCGCCGTATGTCTGACGCCAGCAAAGCCCCGGGTCACCTGGGAGGAGGCTGTGGTCTGGTCTGGGCCCCGGCCCTGGCCCCAGCCACGTTCCACCAGGCCCTGCCCGCCGTGGCCCCCGTGGGCACGGGCAGGGACACAGCCCTTTCGGAGGCGTGCACGCGGCCCCAGGAGGGCTCTAGGACACGGCCACAGACTCAGACGCCCCTGCGTCTGGGACAGCTGGGGCTGTAGAAGCCGCCACCCCCCATGGGGACAGTGGGCCCTTTCTTAGCCTTGGGCAGGAAATTCCAGAGGCCTGGACGTGCCAGCAACCCCAGGGCCTCCAGGAGATGGCGGCTGGCGCTGGCCCAGGTGGGGGCGGGGCCTGGGTGCAGTGTCACCCTCGCTTGCCCTTTGGGCAGGTTCTCACTTGTGCTGCTATGTGAGCAAATGAACTTTTTAAAAAACTATGTTGCCCAGGCCAGCCTGGAACTTCTGGCTCCTGCGATCCTCCCACCTTGGCCTCCAAGTAGGTGGGACCGCAGGGCACGCCACCCGCCCAGCTGCAAGTGGACGTGTTTTAAGGGAGACCCCGGCAATCCCCAGACATGTCGTTAGTGTCACGGTCAGATAGGAAGGTGACGGGAGCTTTCGGGCCTTTGACTCGCGAATTGCACTGCGCTGGGGCTGTCCTAGACCGAGTGTGCAGAGACACTCGCACACAGTCACTGGGATTACAATGCCCAGCTTAGAAGGACCTCAGTGTCCCCGAGGAGCACGGAGACCGGGCCCTGACAGAACAGCTGGTTCTGTAGGGAAGACCCAAGACTCGCGGGCGTGCAGGGCAGGGCCTAGGGCGCCGCCTGTGACCTGGGAACGTGCGCCCGGCCTGCGGATGCGTGGACGTGTTTGCCGCCCCTGGGTCCTCCCCAGTCCTGCGAGTCTCTAATCAGACCCTTCTCTCCACCCCAGGGCCCTGGAGGCGCCGTGGGCTCTAAGGGAGACCAGGTGAGCAGGTGCCTGGCGGCCGGTCACACCTGGGTTCATTTCTCCTCCCGTCTCATTTGCTGTCCCTGGCCCCTTGTAGCACAGTGACAGCCACTCTGGACACCCAGCCCCCAGCTCAGGGTACAGACAGCTGGCCGGCCAGACGGTCACCATGTGGCTCTGTCCCGGGAGGCATGGACGGGGACCCCCTGGGGGAGTGTTTCCTGCTGACCTTCTGGGAAACTGACTTTCAGGAGGAGGACAGGGTCTGAGCTCTCCGTTTTGCAGAAGCAGATGAGAAACATCTTTCTCTCTCTGCAGCAGAGCTCTGCGGGGGGCTGTGCTCAGGGCTGCCCTGTCCTCCCAGGCAGCCCAGGGTCCGTCTGTGCTGGTCAAGGACCTGCAGCCTCTCCCTCCACACCAGGCTCTGGGGGTAGAGAAGCCTCACTATGCAAACGAGTGCCCTCTGCGTTGTGGCACAGACCCACCCTGGGCTGCGGGTCTGAGGCAGGGTCCTCGGGGGCTGTTGAAAGGCAGGTCCTGGGCCCAGACTTTGGCCTCCATCCCAGGGGACGAGCGTTAACTGGCCCGGATGGAGAGCAGGTGGCCTAAGGCATCACGTCCCTGGCCACGTTGAACGATCCTTTTACCTTTGGGTGGTCACTTGCAGGGCGTCGCGGGTTCCGACGGTCTTCCCGGGGATAAAGGCGAGATGGTGAGTGCGATTCAGTTAACCTTCCTGTTACCGACGACTGACAATTAACTAGTCACCGTGGTGGGAACCGTCCCAAGGACAAGGCCAACATCTGCAGGCCCTGGGGCAGGAACAGTCCCGAGAGGGAGTGTGTGGCTGGACTCAGGGGGCTGAGGCCTGGCCACTGACGTCCCCCCAGCCGGGGGCGGGGGCCGGAAAGTCTGACATAGGGGGCAGCTGGGGAGCCTGGGGCGCCTCGGTGCTCAGGTGCGGGGCTCCCTGCACCCCCTTCGCCTGGTAACTGCTTGCAAAAGTCACTGTGGCTTTTCAGCAGGAATTAGTCTCAGCCGAGTTTTAACTGAAGAAAACTCTGCTTCTGCTTCCACAGAGCTGAAACCCGGGTCAGGTATAAAACTAAACCCTCGGTTGAGTCGACTGACTCACATTTCTCCTGGAGGGAAGGAAGTGGAGACCTGTGGGGTCAGAGGGAAAGATCTTCCTGGCTTGCCTGTGGCTGTGGCCATGGCTTTTAATTCTTGGATTAATCTTTCCTTTGTGTCGGGCAAACCCCGGTAGCCTAGTGTAAACTTTTTAAGCTTCTAGCCAAAGTAATCTCAGCTGTGCGTCTTACTCATTTTGGCGGATTCTTAGCCAACCTTGACGCGCAGGGCCCTGGCAACCCAAGCAGCCGCCGAAGGCAGCCCAGGGCCACCGAGCGGATGGGGCGGTGGGGGGGTGGCGCCTGGGAGGGGCCAGGCCAGGCCCCCTCGGCTCTCAGCCCTGGTACAGGGGGCTGAGTGGGGGACCCTCCCCTCTGCCCTTCCCAGCTCCGGACAGGGCAGCCGCTGGCCAATGTGAGCCGAGCGTGGTGTCAGGGCCCCGTCGGCCCTCTGCCTACCTGCCAGCTGGCCCAGACTGTGTCTTAGTCTGTTTTCTGTTTTGGCAACAGAGTATCACAGGCGGTAATCTACGAAGAAAGGAGATGCATTTGGCTTGTGGTCTGGGGGGCTGGGACGTCCCAGACTGGGGGTGGCACCATCCCAGGGCGAAAGGCGGAGCAGGGAGAGCAATGTGGGGGTGAGCGGAAGGGAGTGGGCTCGTCCCTTCTTCAGGAACCCACTCCCCCGACAGCGACGTCAGCCGTCAGCGTGCTCACACGGGGCCCTCCAGACCCGTCACGACGACAGCTGCATTTCCGTGTGTGCTCTGGGAGACGTTCGGACCCTAGCGGGCTGCGTCCCTGCGCACACGCTTCCGGTTGGTCGTTCACTCCTGAGGGCGCACCAGGAAGGGCCCAGTTTAGGGCAGAGACGTGCAGCTCGGTATTACTAATGACAGCAAAAGAAAAGAAAAAAAGGGAACAGTGAACATGTGTAAGAGACAGGACTGAGCAGCTGCTATTACTAGCATCACTCCTCAGTGAAAGGAAGTTTTAAGGCCGCGTTAGTGGCTGGCGTGGTCTCAGCAGCGTGTCCTCGGGAGCTGCTCCACCCAGCTCACGGCACGTGACGTCTCGCCTCCCTTTCTCTTCGCAGGGTCCCAGCGGCCCCGTCGGATCAAAAGGAGAGGTGAGTGCCTGGCAGATGCCCCCCCAGACCTGGGCTCACAAGCTGGGCAGGACAGGGGAGGGGCCCTGGGGGCCGGCTCCGGGCCAGGCTCCCCTGACCCCCCGCTGTCCCGTTTCTCCGCAGTCTGGCAGTCGAGGGGAGCTGGGCCCCAAAGGCATCCAGGGTCCCAACGGCACCAGCGGTGTCCAGGGTGTCCCTGGCCCCCCCGGGCCCCTGGGCTTCCAGGGCATGCAGGGCGTCCCTGGCATCACCGGGAAACCAGGCGTTCCGGTACGTCACTCTCCTTCCTCGGGCTGGTGCTGTCGGCACTGGGCTTGCACAGGACTTGGATCACGTTTTCCCTCGACGGCCCTAGTGGCTCTGGGGGTGTGACGGTGGCTGCGGCAAGCCGCCACATGCCGCTGGCCCTGTGGTGCGTTTCAGGGGAAAGAAGCCAGTGAGCAGCGCATCAGGGAGCTGTGCGGGGGCATGATAAGCGGTAAGTCACCTGGGGTGGCAGCGAGGACACGACCGCGCCCTCACCTCGGTGCGTCACTCCGCGTTGGGCACAGCGTTGGTGTCACCCCAGAGCAGGGAAAACCACTTTCAACCAATCAGAAGGAAAACTTCCTGCTGAAAGGCAGCAGCGTGCAGATATTTTACGCTCTACGTAGAAATACTCGAGAGAATCCTCTCTGATCAAAGGCCTGCACCCTTGTTTCCCAAAGAACAAGTCGCACAGTTAGCTGCTCACCTGAGGAAGCCGCTAGCACCGGGCTCCATCGGCCGGCCTGGCCCAGCCGGCCCCCCCGGGCCCCCGGGCCCCCCAGGCTCCATCGGCCACCCTGGAGCTCGAGGACCCCCAGGATACCGCGGTCCCACTGGTGAGCTGGGCGACCCCGGGCCCAGAGGTGAGTGGTCGCGCCCAGCGTGGTCACCGGGCTGTAAAAATGCCATGCTGGAGGGGGGTGGGGGGCTGTCACTGGACGCTGCTTCCGGTATCCGCCAGGCCCCGCGGGCTTTCACGGCCTAGCACAGTTGATTCCTTATTAATCCTGCGAGAAGGAGAACATGTTTTCAAATGTGGTATTTTTCTCAAATGCCATCGAACCACCTTTGGTGGGGGGGGGGGTTGGCAAGCGTGAGGACTGGGCAAACAGGACACCGCTTCCTTCACACCGACGCTGGCTCGCCCGCACGGGCACCACAGCACCTGAACGTCTCTGTTGCAAAGGCAAAAATACAAAGTCAAAATTCTTTCTGTTTTGAAGACTAAATTAAGCAAACTTAATTTAGAGAGGGTGAAAGCACTGGTGCGGCCGCTGACCGGCCCGGTGGCACACTCAGCCGCGCGCTGCCTGCCTGGGCATGTCCTGGGCGCCCGGACGTGGACTGCGGGGGTCTGGAAGCATGAAACACACGCTGTTTTCAAAGTGGCCTTGAACGCTGAGTTCGTTTTAAAGCTCCCAGCTTGCCCACCCCGGCCAGAGTCTGGCCAGCAAGCCCCACGTTACTGACCAAATGACTTCCTGCTTCCCAAAAATAGCTTAAGAAAAAAGTTTCTAAGGGAAACTTAATTCTGTGAGTTCCTTTCTTCCCCTCTGAGATCAAAAGCTTTAGCAAGGTGACAGTGTCCCCCGATTAGTGGTATGGTTTCACTTATTTTTAATGTACTTAGAGACTAAAGAATTTCAACATTAGAGTCAGGTGTCAGACTCACCTTTTTGTCGCTATGCAATATCTGTCCCAAACTGACCATCAGACAGGGCCGTGTTTTCTCGGAACTTCAAGTTCTGACCTCCTCAGGCCGCCGTGCTGGTCTGATGCCACGCGCAGGATTGCAGGTTCAGAAAGAGGCCACACAAGATTTTCTTCAAATAGGGACCCGATTCCTGTAAGACTTTGGAAAATAAAATTCAAAAAGAGCATTAGTCACCCTTACTGGTTCTGCCAGAAAACCAGCATGACAACATTAGTTACACACAGTACAGGCGGCCACGGCGTGTCCTGTCTGACGGCGGCGTGGCACACAGAGGGAGCTTCTCCCTGGAGGTGCCTCGGTGGCGCCATCTTAACAAGGCAGGACTGGGGGAGCCCCAGGGCACGGCGAGAATAAATGAGAACGTGTTTGCACAGGTGCGCCCGCTGTGCGCCCAACCAAAGCTGCTGTCACTGCCGAGCCTCCACCTCCCTGCCTGACAACGCCAGGCTGGGGAGGAGCACCCAGCCCCCCAGGACGCGGCAAGCCAGCCCGCCCCACAGGGAGGCCCGCTGGTAACCCAGCCTGTGCGTCACAGGTGGATAAACAGGGACGGCCCCGTGACCTGGGCACGGCTGAGCACGCCGGTGCTGGGCGGCAGGATTGAACAACATACGCTGACAAACACCAGAAGGGACAAAGTCGGGGTCACTACTATTAACATCAGACAAAACAGACCAGCTCTAATCATGCTGCCTTACAGAGTGTCACCAGATCGATAAAAGGTATAATTTGGGCCGGGCGCGGTGGCTCACGCCTGTAATCCTAGCACTCTGGGAGGCCGAGGCGGGTAGATCGCTCAAGGTCAGGAGTTCAAGACCAGCCTGAGCAAGAGGGAGACCCTGTCTCTACTAAAAATAGAAAGAA
>CM052436.1:208174355-208272062 GCA_028533085.1 Varecia variegata
GACTGGAGATCATTACAAGGGGGTGATATAACAAATACAATAAAATTTCCAAACTGTTTCTAGTGAAGAGCAATTTAACTTGTTCCAATTGCTAAAGGGGCATATTTAAAATGAAAATAAGTAAAAAGCAATGTACTTTTTAAGACTAAAGAAATTACAAAGGATGTTAATTTTTTAAGTTATCATGTTAAGAAAACATGATGGAATCAGACAGATAATTGAAAAATTACTAATTATCAAGATGTCTTTATCCTCAAATGGTCTAAGAGGACATTAATGGATAAGCATTTTGTTCTAGACAAATATTTTTACAAAATGTGCTCTCAAAGTCCCTACTGGAGTCCCGTCAACTTGAGTCACGTCCCTCTCGAGTCACTGTCAGGGCGGAGCTCCGGGGTCGCAGAAGCGCGTGCGGATCACAGAGGATTCCCGTCCAGCTGGTCATCGGTCACTTGATCTCCACCGCGGGGCTGCTCTGTAGGCTCCCCTGTGCGGGGCAGGTCACCAAGGAGTCCGGTCTGGTCAGCTTTAGCCTTCTGCCAGTTTTACCGCAAAACACACTCTCAAATTCCTAAAGTCAAGAAGCGGTCGTTAACGCACTGGTTCACAGACGTGAAAACTGCGATGTTCGAAAGCACGAAAGGCTGGGATAAGAGCTGGGTCAACTACTTGGAAACACATAGTCTTAAGGGGTCATGCACAAACTCATGCCACAGCTCGTAAGGGCGTCTCTGTGATAAACACAGGGATTCCAATATTTTTCTCAAATAGCACTAACACCATACATGTATTTTAGTTTTTCCAAGAAATTCTCAAAATGGCTGGCCACATTGTAAAAGGAGCCATACTTTATTTTTGTTGTGGTAAAATACACATGAACGTGAATTTACCATTTTAACCACCTTTACCTGTGCAACTCAGTGGCACCCACACCCGCCCCGCAGTGACTCCCTCCCCTCCGGCTCCTGCACTTGGCTCTGGCCCCAGCACCGCGCTGGGCTGCCCCATTACTCCAGTTTTTTGTTTGTTTTTTTTTGGAGACAGAGTCTCCCTCTGCTGCCCATAGCTCCTATTTTTCAAAAGTTCTCAATTACAAGGCCTGGGTCAGTCTCACAAGAGGAGGACGCCTTGTGCCGGCTGGGGGTCTCATCAAGCCTCTCGGTCACCCTTTACAGGAAACCCAGGACAGGAGACGTCAGCCACCACCATGGACACACAAAATGCAGAATGTAGAAAAGTCTACAGGACAAATAATTCCCTTTTCAATAAATAAATGGCAAGGAAAAAAGGAACTATTATAGATTAGAAAGGTATTTAAGAGCTATCAACCAAATGCAGTGTTTGAATCCCGATTCTAACCAACTGACTATAAAACAAGACATTTGTGAGCCAACGGGCAGTTTCAGAACAGGGATGGATATGAAGGATCGATTGATTCCGGAAAGAGGGCGATACTGTGTTATAACCTATGTGGTTATGTTTTAAACAGCCCTTTTCTTTTTGGAGATATATGCATGAATGAGATGTCTGCAATTGCTTTCAAATAATCCAGGGTTGAGTGTGGGTGAAATAAAATTATGCCTGAAACCGAGTTATGGGGACACGGAGTTCATTATTCTCTCCGTTTTTGCACGTTTGGAAATTTCCACAAGTTGTTGTTTTTAAAAAACACATAGCATTCTACACAATTAAATCTAGATTTATGTATTTTTATTGTGGTAAAATATATGTAACAAAATTTGCCATTTCAAGCATCTGCAAGCACAGTAGGGACATTCACAGAGCTGTGCAACCACCATCACTTCTTCCAGAACATTCTCCCCTCTGTCCCCATCCCACACCAGGTCCTGGCCTGCCCTCCCCTGGCCCTGGCACCCGCCATCTCCTTTGCCCCCATGGACCTGGCTCCTGTCTTCGCGACTGGTGTCACGTCCTCAGAGGTCGCCCACGTGGCAGCAGGTGTCAGCTCTTTCCTTTCTGTGGCGGAGCGATTCCACTGTGCTCTCATGTACGTTCTTCATCCACTCTCCTGCCGGCGGACTTGTGGGCTGCTCCCGCCTTTTGCCCACTGTGAACAACCTGCTGTGAATACTCACAAGCAAGTGTCAGTTGGGTCCCTGTTTTCAATCCTTTTGGGTTTATCCCGGAAGTGGAGTTTGCGGCTCATACGGCAATTCTGTGTCTCTCTCTCCGAGGCAGCACCACGCGGTCTCACGGAGGCTGCGTCTTGGACATTCCCGCCAGCCCCGCACAGGATCCAATTTCTCCACATCCTTGCCCGTGCATTTTCTTCACTTTTTTTTTTTAAATAATAGTCATCCTGAGGGGTGTGAAATGGTATCCCATCGTGGTTTTAATTTTGATCTCCCTAATGACTAATGACAGTGCATCTCTTCACATGCTTATGGGCCATTTGTGTATCTTCTCTGGAGAAATGTCTATCCAAGTCCTTTGCCCATTTTTGAATTGTGTTGTCTTTTTATTGCTGAGTTTTAGTAAGTTTATATTTAATTCAAGTCCAGGAGAAGTATAAGCACTCTGCTGCCGCTGACTTAACTTCCGAATCCTCCAGAGTGGCTGCCACATCACACCTACCCACATTTTAAATGACAATCCGACCAAAGCAATCTGCCATTTCCAACTATTAGCTACAATCAGAAGCTATATCTGCATATAAATATACTCTAATTTTCTTCCCAAACTTTAAAAGGTTTTAGGATGCAATTGAAGATGAACCACATTTTGATAAATTTCCTATATCCTGATAACTAACACATAAATATAAAACATTTGCCTATATTTGTCAAGGGAGATTTACCTTTTAGAATAACTAAGAGTCAGAACAAAATCATCATTTCTCAGACAAAAAGTATTTTGAGAGATTTTCTAAACTATTTTCACACATGATGAGGCCAGTGCCAGGCGTCCATCTTTACTCGGAACAGCTGGGCGGAAGCAGGGTTAGGGTGTGGTCCTACCTAGACGCTTGCAGAACCCCTGGAACCAGTCTCCTGGGAGTTGGGGGGAGATGTGAAAGGCACCAGCAGATCTCTTTAGTCTTCCTCAACTGTGCCAAGGCCAAAGGCACAGATATTACTACATCTCTCAACTAGCATCTATGTTCAACAAAACACATGAAATAGTTGAGTTTTAACGAAATTTCTACAACTTATCAAAACATCTTGAGACGACATCTGACCAAAGAAGATATTTACATTAGGCTTATAAATATGAGAGTGAGACCAATGCCAAAACCTATACTTCTTAGCTGGGCACAGTGGCTCACACCCACAATCCCAGCACTTTGGGAGGCTGAAGCAGGAGGATCTCTTGAGGCCAGGAGTTCAAAGTTGCAGGGAACTATGATGACACCACTACGCTCCAGCCTGGGTGACAGAGTAAGACTCTGTCAAAACACAAACAAACACAAAACTATGTATTTCTTAGTAGGAAAAAGAGAAATGGTTTTAATTATATGTCAGGAAAATATACCAGGAAGTTGTTAAGAGGAAGAAAGCTGGTGTAGTCTGTATCAGGTAACGAAAGGTTAAAAGAGACAAAGAGGGATTCTGCAAATTGATAAAACAAACCACTCATGAAGTCAGGGCGGTTGAGAGTTTGTAAATCTTAACGAAACTCGGACTTGCATAGAGCAAATGCTGGGAGGGCCCCAAGGGCCGGGGCAAATCCACCCCCCGTGGGAGACGCCCACGCCAGTCTCACAAACAGCAGGCCTGACAGGCACGAGGACAGGAGAGGCTTGAATCACCGTCCACAATCCCAACTGAGCAAACGTCTACAGCTCTTCAGGTGGAGAATGAACATGCTTTCCAATCATCATGGAACTTTTTTTAATTGACCACATAAAAGGTCACAATGAAAAATCTCAAACTTTTAAAAACTGCTTTTTCATATAAAGCATCTTCTTATATCGATCACAGTATGATAAATGAATATAAGAAACAGAAAAAAAGGCTGCTTTTAAAAAGACAGAAACTCCTACTCCTACACATACAGAAAATTAAAAATTTACTTCCAGAGAAATTATATGTTGAAGAGGCAAACAGATCAAAATTACAAGATATTTAGACATAAGCGACAATGACAGCATTATCTCCTAACCTGCAGATACTTCCAAAAGAGCACTCACAGCTGGGCGCGGTAGCTCATGCCTGTAATCCCAGCACTCTGGGAGGCCGAGGCAGGAGGATCGCTTGAGTCAGGAGTTCGAGACCAGCCTGAGCAAGAGCGAGACGCTGTCTCTACCGGAAATAGAAAAATTAGCCAGGCATGGTGGCGCCTGCCGTACCAGCTACTCGGGAGGCTGAGGCAGGAGGATCACGTGAGCCCAGGAGTTGGAGGCTGCAGTGAGATGTGATGACACCATGGCATTACAGTCCAGATGACAGAGCAAGACTATCTCAAAAAAAAAAAAAATAAGCACTGAGACAAATTTACTTTGAATGCATTGATTAGAAACTAAGACAAGACTGAAAGTAAATGAAATAAACTTTCAAGATATCAGAAAAAATAAGACGAGAGAAGGAAATAACAGAAATAATGTTTTTAAATGATAAAGATAAAAACAAATTATGATTTCAAAAAACACGACCACTGAGCCCCCCACAAAAACCCAACAGAGAAGTCAACAAGCCGCACGCTGGTTCTCCAGGAAGACCAGCGCACCGAGTGAAGAGGAATACGGTAGTTTACGAAGGAGCTCGGACTCCTTTTTTAAAAGGACACTATTTTCAACATGTCACAACACAGCTTTGGTCCACTCTGCCGCGTACGAGCCACAGATGCCTGCTCAGCAGCTGCGGAGCATCCTTCAGCAGCACGTTCAAAATGTGAACAAAAACCCAAATAAAAAACAAGGATTCAGACAGTTCCTCGTCTCCTTGCCTTCCACATTGCTGCATCCGTGCCAACCTTACTCTTACAAAGACGTTTCAGAAATAGCAATGATGAAGTCAACTGGCCCCCCAGATCCCTTAATCCAAGTTGCGCTCGAAGTTCACAGCTATGAACGGCATCTGCACATCAGTGCCAGCTGAAGCACAGCTGCAGTGACCCATCTTCCCAAGCACGGGACAATGTCCCCTCCTCACTCCGGGAGGCAGGTCGTGGTTCTGGACTGGCTGTGAGAGTTGCCACGTTGGCTCTGACATCACCAGAGGCGTCCGCAGCGCGGCATCAACACCCATGTTTTCCAAGAGTACCCACCAGCCCACATGCTCCTCGGGCAGGTCACGGCACTCGACAGCCCCACCAAGGCCACCGCGTTGGACGCCATGTGCTGCATGAACAATACTTCTCCTTCAGTCTGGGTCTCTTGACGTGGGCATGATCAGAAAGGATGCAATCAAGTGATCCGTACACTCCAGCACTCACATGAGACATAAAGGTCTGTTCATGAGAATGACATCTCGGAAGGTGCCTGGCAGATCATGAGCCCCAGTCGACTCAGCTGACCAGAGGGCGCGGCCGGCAGCACTCAGGACCCTCCGGGGCCTCTGCAGGTGAAGACTGGCCACAGGTCTCCGCAGGAAGGGGCTCCCCATCCCATATGCCCCTCCCACCAAGCTATGCGACCCACCTTCCCTACCCTGGGAGCCAAAGGCTGGGGTTCCTGCCTGGAGAGGGGGGGGGATCTGGACTCTGGGAGGCAACTGCCCAACACAGATCAACGGACACTGGACACCAAACAGGGTGACTCTCCAGCTCCCTCAGACACTCACTCCAGGACCGTGGACTAAACCTGGGGCACTCCATGGAGAGGTCGGGGAGAAGGGAAGGCAGCCCAGTGAGGGAGCAGACACCAGGGAGGGCAGAGGGAGTGGGGACGGAAGCAAGCAGTGTTGTCCCTGCTGCAGAGAGGTCAGTGGGATCGGGGGAGACGGGGACAAGGGGCCCAGAGGGTTCTCACAGGAGAATAATGGAGAAATCACATCACGTCTGCAGGAAGAGTCGGGGAAGGGACAGGGCCTGCCTTCAGACAGAGCACGGAGGACTCGGCCTCGGTGGCAAGAGGGACAGCAAACCAGGGCCCGATGCAGGTGGTGGGAGGAGGGGAGAACTCGGTCATCGCTGGTGACTGAGGGAGGGAGGAAGACAGAGTGTGGCCCAGTAGCCTCGGGAGCCTGGCTGGGGTTTGTGGCCACGAACCAAGCATGGCATCTCAGGACAATGGAGTGTCACCAGCCACCCTGGACTGGATACCAACTGGGAAGCAAGGCTGTAAGGGACGTCACGGGGACAACAGGCACAGTCTGAATGGACAGCAAGAGTACTGCGCCAATGCTGAGTTTCCTGATTTTGATCATTGTGTCCTGGTAACATGAGACAACACACTTATTACTAAAGAGTCAACACTGACGTGCTCAGACAGAAAGAAGCCTGGGGCCTGCAAACCCTCTCAGGCGGTGCAGAGGTGAATGACGGAGGGTGGGTGACTGCTGACCACCGAGGCGAGAGCAAACCTGGCTCTCTGTACAGCTCTCGCAATTTGTTGGTAAGTTTGAAATCACGCCAAAATTTAAAATTACTATAAATAGAGGCATCTAAACCCAGAAGGTGGAGAATTCGACAGGCAACTTGCCTGATCTGGTTAAAACCCCGATGCCATAGGAAATAACTGTGGGCAGGTGAAACCAATGCAGTGCATGACCCCTGGCTGGACACTAGGATGGAAAGAAAAGCTATCAAAGTCCTCTTAGAACATTCCGAGGAAATCTGAACATGCACTGGGCGTCAGAGGGTGTGAGGGCACTGTCAGCAGCTTGGTGAGCGCGGTGAGGGTGCGGGGTTTTGTAGAAGGCCTGTCTTTGGAGACAGGTGCAGAATATTTTGAGATGAAAGTTCATGTCAGTAACCTGTGCGTGTGAACACGGTAAATGTCAGCTGCTGAGGTCGCGCGACGGTGTGCAGGTGCTCCCTGCCAACTATGTTCACTGGAAAACAGACAGTGGATCATCCACTCACTGCCGACAACCTGCCCTCACCCCACACCTGTCTGTCCACTGCCTCCTTCACACCTCTACCTGGAGCCTCCTGGAAGGCTGACCCCCCCCCACCCAGCTTCCCCACCTCCCCTCTCGGCGAACGGCCCCGTCCACCCAAGCCTGAACCACCCAGATCCCTTTTCCAGCACACCCCACGTCTGGCGCTGCCACAAACACGGAAGCCCACGCCCGTCCTCCTTCCCAGCCATGCTCTCGGGTTCCCTCTCGTCCAGGCCCACCCTGTCTCCCAGTCCAGCGTTCCCTGAGGCGGACCCCCAGGCCCACCACGCCCAGGCCCCGTGCCTGGGGCCTGGACCCTGAAATGCTGGGCTGGCAGGCAGGGCAGCCCCTCACACACGGCGGTGGGGGTGGCACGCTGCCCTGGGGCCTGTGGCGCTGCAGCTCCCCAGCACAGGGTCCCAGCTCCTTGTCACCATTTGGGCCTCGGCTCAGTGGCCTCGGGAGACCACCAGACCCAAAGCAGCCCCTCCGCAGGCTGCTGGCTCACGGCACAGCGATTCCCACCCTGCAGCCCTGCCGTCCTCTGGGCCATGTTTCCCGGGGACCGGCTCCCTCCACGCCAGCAGCGTCTCTGCCTCGTCCAGGGCACCCAGCTTTGGCAGGAGACTGCGCACACCAGGAAAGCTCTGCCAAGTTCTCTAGAATAATCTAGAGAACTCTCTAAACTCCCACGTACTGCATCTTTAAGAACCAAAGCATACATGCAAGTAAGAGGAGGAAAGTTACTAAGGAAATAATCACGTCCACACGTGTTTAGGCTATTTACATTCTAACTGCCCAGGCTGCTCACTGACTTGACTTCAGCCTGTTCCTTGTGGGTCTAATGATCAGACACAGAAACAATCCACAAATTCAATGTAGTTAAACTTCCAGAAATATCCAGGAAACAAACATATATAACACCCATAAAATTTTAATCTACTTACTCTTTGAGTATATGTAGTTAACAAAAGTCTTTTTTTCAAAAATTATAAATGCCTTCATATTTGAATGAATTATATCAATAATTTACCACTGATAGGTACACAAAGCCAAACATTAAATCATTTTTCAAAATATAAAAGCTTTATTGTATTAAAACCAACAGTCTATCTCTAATAAATGTTAAAGAGTAACTGCATTATAAGTAACCATAAAAGATCCAACTAGAATTAACTTTGACATAGTTTTGCTTTAAAATGTAATTAAATGTATAATGAGAATAAGAAACTTAAGAAATTATCAACTCACAAGAAGTAAATGGCACATGGACATAGAAAAGTGACACAGATAACTCCACTTGCAGCCCCTGGAGGGAAAAGCGCCTCTGCTCAATGCAGCCTGGCTGCGGGGGACCTCTCCGGCCCGCCACCGTCCAGACACAGGGGCCCTTTACAGAAAGGGTCCGTGTTTGCTGGACCTGTCTTAGCTCATTCTCCAGACTCCTGCTGGAGTCACCAGTGATTACCCCACAGCCTGGACAAGGGACAAAGTCAGGACCCTGTGGGCTTATTCTGAGGTCCCCACGACAGCACAGAACCAGTCCCAGATTGACACTCTTCCTCTGAATCACCAAGGGCCGGGCTGGACTGTCACTCAAATAGGCATCTGGTTCTGGCAGAACCGGGCTGGTGGCCGGTCACTGTCTATGACCACACGGACCGCACCAAGGCAGCAGCCAGCCGCCCTGAGGACCCAGAAACCACGGGGCCTGAAGCCCCGCCCCTCGCCAATCACCCAGCCATGGAAATGGATCTCGTTTGCCTTCTGAATGTATTTGACGTCCAGACTATTTGACATTCATCTGCATTTTTGTTATTTTCTATTCTTGTTTTTATCCATTTCACAAAGTTTTCTGAAGGCAAAATCACATCCTACATGCCCTTCAGGACCCAATAACATACACTGTTAGAGGAGGTGCTCTGCTATTTAACAATGGACACTGCAGTCACTTATAAACTGCAATGTAATAGATAAATCTAGGCTGTGATTACTTCTTTAGGAAGTGACAAGTTATAGCATTATGAGCAGAGCTTCGTTCATGTTGGACTTAGTATTTGACATTAGATTCCGGTAAACAAAGGACAGTCTGACTTATCCTTGGGAAAAAAGGATAAACAGGATATTGGTAAGTAAAATTTATAAAATTCTGAAAAGCTACCTGGCCTAATTAAATACTAACCTTTTTAAGAGAATCTCCATGTCTTTCCTGAATATACTTCAGGAATGCTGTGGTCCACTGAAGAGTTGTTGCCTTATCAGTCTCGGCGTTGCAGAACGGGACTAAAAGATTCAACTCATCACAACAAATGCGGATTCTGCGCCTACAGCCAAAACCCAAAGCATCACATAGAGAAGCTGAAGCCAGGAAAGCGGGTAAGGGGAGTGTTTCACTCAGGAAGCCCAGCCCCCGCACGCTGCAGAGGTGCCTGCGGTCGGGGGTGAGGGAATAAGCTCTGCCAAGGCGCTCCTTGTCTGCGGAGGCTTGTCTGCGGAGGCGACTGCTGCCCCAGCTCGCCGGGGCACCCACACGCCCTTGTGGCCCCAAGCCCCACACACTCCCTGCTCCTGGGCCTGGTTCAGGTCTCCAGACCAGGGATGGCTCCAAACCCTCCAAAATTGGAAGCAAGATTTTGTGTCTGTGCTTTTGCTGGGCAGATCATTACTTCACTCAACAGACTGTTACTACTTGCCCTCCGTGTGCCAAATAACGCTTGAGCAACTCATGCACAGCTTTGAGATGCTCCGAGGGGCCCTGATTCAGAAAGGATCAGAGACCACTATACCATTAATATCCTGAAACCAGGTCTTTTTAGGTAATTTAAATCACAACTGGAGCCTTATTATTAGGTTACTTTTTTTTTTTTTTTTTTGAGACAGAGTCTTGCTCTGTTGCCCTGGCTAGAGTGCCGTGGTGTCAGCCTAGCTCACAGCAACCTCAAACTCCTGGGCTTAAGCGATCCTCCTGCCTCAGCCTCCCGAGTAGGTGGGACTACAGGCATGCGCCACCATGCCCAGCTAATTTTTTTCTATATATATTTTTAGCTGTCCAAATCATTTCTTTCTATTTTTAGGAGAGACGGGGTCTCTGGCTGGTCTCCAACTCCTGAGCTCAAACAATCCGCCCCCCTCGGCCTCCCAAGTGCTAGGATTACAGGCGTGAGCCACCGCGCCTGGCCTAGGTTAGTTTTTTAACTTTCACACAGTACATTCAGTAATATGCCAAGGTCCTAAATAAGGGGACATTGAGCAACTTATACAATATGGCCCTCATTCCTCTTCACACCTGTTCACTCGGAATTTGAATTAGAAACTCTGCAAGGTAAGAACAGCTGCCAGGTACTAGATGTTCTGACCTGTACGCACCAAGCCAAACACTCTTCACACATCAGCTTATTTAATCTAACCACAAGTCTTTGCAGTAGAGTTAGAAGTCAGACTTTCAAACTGCCAACACATGGTGTGAGACTTTTCACGTAGGAGGTGTTCAATAAATGTTTATTACATACATGTCAGAATATGTAAAATGTCCTTCATAATTCACAGTGAGTTCAGGGACATCCTTCAGTTAGAAAGTGCGTGTACACGTGTCATAAGAATGGTATCTAGCTGGCTTTAATATACCCCTTTCAAAAGAAAGAAATGGCCTTAGCTTAACCTTCAACTCTGGAGCTTCCAAGTCAAGTGTTTGTCTCACTCATTGCTATTTATTTCCTGAGCCTACAACAGAAACTGGTACACAGTATTTGATAAATGACTAAGTTAATTAATTATGTATTAGGAAACACTGTGTGAAAACCCAACAGAAAAAATTCAACTGCCATTTGATTCCACATAGAACAAATAAAATCTACAGCCAAAACGACTTAAATATTTAAGTTTTAACCTCTTCCTTCCCAACACTCTTAAAAGAACCAAGCAAAACTTGCAAGACTCAGTGTCCTGGTGTGCAGAAGAGCCAACGTCGCGGCCCGACTGCTTTCGAGGCGGGCCCCTGCCAGCGTGCGGAGACCAGTTACGTCAAGCTCTGGAAGCTCGCGCCTGGGCTCCGGCTCCTCCCCGTGCCCTTTGCAAATGTTGCTTTAGAGCCTTTCTCTGCGATAGTCACAGACTTGAGTGTGACTATGTGCCAAGTCCTGTGCATCCTCCTGGTCAATCACTAAACCCTGGGGCGGTCTTGGGGACCCCGATCTCCTAGCAAAAAAGTTAATGGTACTCCTGCCTCCTTTTCCTGCCTTTGAACACAGAACAGCTAACTACTGTTTGAACTGTAACAAGCCTGCACGTCTGAAAGAGCCACACATAAGGCGGCCTGACGAGCACACGGATTACCTTCTATCTCTCTCCATTCGGTTGTGCCTCTCCCTGCGCTGAGACCTTCCTCCCTGGGGCCCGCTCTGGGCCTGCTCCCCCAGGCTCGACTGTGAGGGCTCCGAGGACTGCCAAGCACCCTGTGCGGCCGCGGGGCCTTCGCCCACGTTCTGAATCTCTCCAAGGGCTCTTCGTTCCACATTTGTGTCCAACTGACGTATTCTGCTCCGATTCCTCTTATTTATTGCTTGTTTACATAGCGCTTCTTCTTTGCAAAAGAAAAAAAGTAGTATTTTAATTTTTTATTCTTACTAGCTTATCCCAATTAATGCTGAGTATACTTTTTGGCATTTTCAATCCAAGATATAAGCTTCCAAGCCAATTCATACTACAAACTGAAAGTGCATCTATGATTACACTAAAATATTCCCTGTAAGTGTTATGCAACCAATATAACCTTGTCAAAAGTTCACCTTTTTAGTCTACAGGTGTTGTCATCTATGAATAGAGAAACCAAGAAGTTGTTCACTTCTTCGGAAATTCAGACTGGGAAAAAAAGCTGGAAGTATTTTCTCCAAAAAAGATTTTCGTTATATAAAACTATTCTAATATGACAACTAGTATTTTAAGTGCAGTGCCCAGAAGAGAGAACAAAACTAAAGTGGCTTAAGATTAAACATGCCCTCACCTTAGAAGTGCTGCGTCTCACACAAGCAATAAATAGCATCACAGCTTTCACAATACGGTTGGTAACAGATTATGCTATGCTACATGTGCATATGTGGATATATGTCACATTTCCATCAAAGAACTACGGACAGCTAATTAGTAGGTGTGGTAATGTCACCCCCCACATGCCATACAAAGCCAAATTCCCCATAGTAAGAGAAAACTGCCTAATGCAAATTTTGGAATGGTGATAATGTTTTAAGGGGGACACAGAGAAATTCAATAGTTTTAGTGATATTTTATTCCTTAACCTGAGTGGTCAGCACAGGGACTATTTTAACACTCATCTCTCCACCTTACAGATGTTAACATACACGTCCTGGGGAGAAAAGGAACTTGACTGATGTGGGAGGAAGCCGCAGCACCCCAGCCACCCAGTCCTCCCCAGCTCTTGAAAAGCTGAGCGTAGGCTGCGCTGTTCCACTGGGTAACTTGAAAAAACGGCTGTTTTCCAGGTAGGAGGAACTAAGGGTTAACTTTCAAAGTCAGCCCAGTCTGCCTTCAGCTGTCTCTTTATTCCCAAAACTTCCCCTGTCACCTTGTGGCCTCTCCTAGCCGCCTCCTTTGCCCCTCTGTAGAATGTCCTGTTACAGTCACCTCTCCTAAAGCTGTGGCAGATTTCAGACTCCTGCCTCACGCGTGGAGTATAAGACAAAACTATGAAGTGCTTCCAGTAACTTCTGAAAATTTATGTAAGTCTATCATTTTACTGTTAAGAAAAATTCCTCAGACTCCACGCCAAGGTTAATTACGATGTTTGAGATCCAGAAGAACATTCAGAGTGAGATGACTGGGGGGAAGAGGGCTGGAGAAGGGCCGGATACACACCCCCCTCAAAGGTGTTTCCTAGGCATATAAACCACCTCTCCCCTGCCCAAGGCCATTGGCTGCTGGCTGCCCACTGCCTCCTGCATTATCACTTACCTCCCACTTTAATCCAAACCTGCTCCGGCAAAGCTTTGTTCCTACTACCTAAAGTCTGTTTAGTGGATTCAATTTCTTGCTGATAACAGAAAGAAAATGCTCTAGGCAATCCAATATCCTGGTGCTTGGCAGCTTCAAGTATAGAACATGAGTTACTAGAACTCTGGAAAAAAACGAAGCAACACGAATTTTATCAGTATGTGACTTAACCTCTTTACTGCACAAATAAGACACACTTAACAGAACATCAAAGCTATTCAATATGCAATTTGAAGAACTTTAGTTGCACTGAGGATTTTAAAATATTTCCAAACCACACAAATACTCTCACATTTTAAAAGGTTATTAAGCTCATTAAAAGGAAAAAAAATCCTCAAGACCTAACAAAAATAAGTTAAAATGTATCCATTTAATTTAAAAGAGCAGTTTCACAAATCATGTTCCCTACCTGCGTTTGTGAAAGATTAGAGGTTGCACTGGTAGAGCAAGCATTTGTAGTAAACAGTGGGTATGTAAATTGCAAAGCAGTAGTTGCAGCAGCAGTTTTGTTTTTCACTAACGTTGTACATTTGTTTTGTTGTTGATGAAGAGGAACATTCATCAACTCAGATGGATGTCGAATAAGGGTTACCAAACTGCAGAGACAAAAGAAAACCCAGACAGACACACATGAGGAATGTTGCCCGAAACATCGCTAGCACTCTCCCATTCTAACGGGTTCCGTCAGATTTTCTGGGCAGAAGCTCAACTCAGGATAAACACCCTGTACAACTATCAACTAGTGTTGCGGAAAAGGCCGTCCACTCTTCCTTCTCACGGAGGACAGACCGTGTGTCACCTCCCTGCTCTCATCACACCCTGACGCCAATCTCTCTTCTTCACCATCCTCCAAGTCTGACTCAGGTGGGCAAGGCAGAGTCAACCACAGGCCAGGGTGCGCAGAAAACCTCGGGGGTCAGGCTCTTCCACAGCCACCCCTGGGAGGGTCCCTGGTGGGCTGGCTGCAGGCTGAAGCCTGGAAAGCCGTCGCCCCTCCTTGCACAGGCCTGCAAGTGTCTGTGCAAGGTGAAGTCAGCCCCACCGGGGTAGGGGCTCGGGTGGGGGTTGGGAGAGTCTTCCCATCACATTCAGGAGGGTAATTCGTGGACCACGGACCCAAATTTTCAACTCCCTTTTGTGCGAGGACTCACAGGGCTCACCCCACAAAAGGTACCGCCTGGGGACACGTACTTAGTACTTGGAAGTATGGAGCACACGCCCCTTCCAGCCAGACTCTAGACTCCGAGGGGCCGGTGAGGGTCAGGAGTCTGGTTCCTTCTGCACTGGAATCCCCTTCACCTGCACCCAGACCCGACAGGTGGCCGGACCATCCCCGTGCCTGTCTCCGCCCCGCCCTCCAGAGCCCCACCCCCTCGCCCCGTCTCCGTCCCGCCCCCCAGCCCCCACCCTGGCCCAGACCCCGCAGTCCCCCGTCTCCGCCCTGCCCCCCAGCCCGCTGTCCCGGATCCCGGAGCCCCCCAGCTCCCCATCTCCGCCCCGCCCCCCGTCGCCCCCGGCCCACACGCACTTGTTCAGCGCCACGCCCGGCTCGGGGGGCTCGGGGCCGCGCGCGGCCGGCGGCTCGGCAGCCACACTGTTGAAGCGGTCCTCCAGGCGGACGCGCACGGCCGACTTGGCCCGGGCCTCGGGGGCGCCCTCGGGCCCCGCCGCGCCCGCGCCGTCCTTGGCCGCGCCGTCCGCCCGCGCCCGCGCCCCGTCCGCGCCGCCCGGCGTCTTCTCGGCCGCGCCCGGCGCCGGCGCGCCCGCCTCGCCCAGCAGCATCATGCGCAGCTCCTGGAAGTCGATGTGGCCCAGGCAGGGCGCGTCGGCCGCCAGGGCGGGCGGGCATAGCACGGGGTACACGGGTGGCGCGGCGGGGCCGGCCAGCAGCGCGGAGCCCAGGCGCGCCTCGAGCTCGCCGTCGGCCGCGTCCATGTGCGAGTAGAGGATGTGCTGCAGCTGCGTGTACTCCACCTCCGTCAGCTCCACCAGGCTCAGGTCGGCCGCGCCCGCCGCGCCCCCGCCGCCCTCGGCGCCCGCCGCCGCGCCCGCCTCAGGCGGCGGCTCCCGCGGCCCGGGGCCCGACATGCGGCCGGCGGGGACGCGGGGACGCGGGGACGCGGCGGGAGGCGGCCTCCGGCCCGAGAAGGACGCCGGCTCCGCGGGCGCGCCGTTGGGGGAGGGAAACCGCTGAGCGTCGCGCAGCGCGCCTGCGCCGCCCCGCCCCCAACGGTAACCCCACCCCCGCCGGCCACGCCCCGTTACCCGCCCGGCCCGGCCCAACCGCCCGCCGCCCAGCCACGCCCCCGCCCGCGCCGGCGGCCTCGTGTGCTGAGGGCCCGCCCCCGCCGCCAGGCCCCGCCCCCAGAGTCTGGCCGCGTCCCCGCCAGGCCACGCCCTGTTTTCCGCCCTTGCCCCTGCGGCGCCAAGCCACGCCCCCACCCCGCGTGCCCCACTTCCCGTCACGCCCCCCAGGCCACGCCCCGTTTCCCAACCTTTGCCTGTCTACGCCCCTACTGCGGCCCTCACCTCGGCTATGCTCCCCACAGCCTGCCCGTAGCCGGTTTCCCGACCAAGCCTCGCTTCCAGGCCACGTCCCCCGCACCGGACCTTGCCCCCTTGCAGCTCCAGGCCACGCCCCCACCCCGGCCATACTCCCCACAGCCTGGCCACGCCCAGTTTCCCGACCACTCCCTGCTGCTAGGTCACAGCCCCGCGACCGGCCACGCCCATTTCCCGACCCCGCCCCCACCCCGGCTCTCACCCCGGCCATGCTCCCCACAGCGTGCCCACACCCCGTTTCCTGACCATGCCTCGCTTCCAGACCACGTCCCCGTTTCCAGGCTATGCCCCCGGCACCGGACCTTGATCCCCTGCGGCTCCAGGCCACGCCCCTACCCCGGCCATGCTCTCCACAGCCTGGCCACGCCCCGTTTCCCAACCACTCCCCGCTGCCAAGCCACGCCTTTGCCCCACGGCCACGCCTATTTCCAGGCCACGCCCCACGCCAGGTTCCTTGCAGCCTGGCCACGCCCCGTTCCCCGACCCCGCCCCCACCACCCGACCCCGCCCCGGCATACGGCCACGCCCCAGAGTCCCGGCGCCGCCCCGCTGCGGCAGGTGCGCGGGCCGTGCGCCGCGGCGAGGCCCGGGCGGAGCCCCAGGCGCGAGCTAGTGCGAGTGGCAGCTCCGGCGTCTGGGCGAAGCGCGCCCGTCACCGCCGCGGCACGAAGACGTTTTCACACGGCGCGGTCAGCGCGCGGGATCAGCCGGCCGGACGGCTCCGCCGGGGGCTCCGCGGACTGGGGCGCCGGTGTCCGCGGGGTCGAGAAATTGCGGCCGCCCCGCCCCCCGCGCTTGTCCCGAATCGGGACGCGTCGGCCGTGGCTGGCACCGTCGTCGCGGCGACGTCTCTGACGCTTGGCCACGCCGAGCCGGTCTCTGCTTTTCCAGCCTCAGGCGGCGCTGTGCGTGCGGCCTCGTGACCTGCTTTCCCCTTCGTCCGCGTCCGCGTGCTGCGTCCCCGGCGGGGAAGCGGCGGGCTGCTCAGTGAAGGGCATCGGGATTTAAGAGCACGTATTTCACACCTGACGTAGACGTTTATTCCAGGCGACTGTGATGGTCACGGATACCTGGGTGCAAGCACCTGCGTGGGACACAACCGACTGAGGCTGGGAAGGCGCGCGGGGAAAGCTCGTGCTGCGTGTCCGAGATAAGGACTGTTAGATCCCCCCGTGGGACTGCAGCGGTTCAGGCGAGACGCTCTGGGAAGAGCACCTGCCCGTAACGCACCCAGCTCTGGCCCTGAGCCTGTGGAACCGATGACCTCTGCTTCCAGGCAGATCCTGTGAACGTCTCCTTTGCCAATAAAAGCTTCCCCTTCCCCTTCCCCTCCCTCTTCAGGTGCAGCTGTGGCCTGCAATGGCCATGCATCCTGGGTCGTAGTCCTTTTTCCTACTCCTCAATAAATTCATTATACTAGGAGATATTTTTCTCTTGTGGCTTTTTTTTAAGAGCTAGGGTGTCTCTCTTTGTCACGCAGGCTGGAGTGCAGTGGTGTCATCACAGCTCACTGTAGCCTTAAATTCTTGGACTCAAGTGGTCCTCCTGCCTCAGCCTCGCAAGTAGCTGGGACTACAGGCACCACCACGCCCAGCTAATTATTCTATTTTTTCTAGAGACGGGGTCTCGCTCTTGCTCAGGCTGGTCTTGAACTCCTGGCCTCAAGCGATCTTCTCGCCTCGGCCTCCCAAAGTGCTGGCATTACAGGAGTGAGCCACACATGCCCAGCCTCTTATGGCTTTTTTAGATTGACAATTGAAATATCAAAATTTAAAAACCAAAATTACCTCCTCCAAATTCTTGTACTACAAAAAGCAAATAACCAAAATTATAAAACCACTAACTATGTACAATGATATCACTACAATCTTTGAGTGAGAATATTCTAAACATGACACCAACACAGACCATAATATGAACAGAATTACACAGGGATCTTGTTAAAAAGCAGATTTGAGTTTAGCAGGCTGGAGGTGGGACGCAGAATCCTGTACGTCTAAGGAGCCCCCGGTGGGGGTGCTGCCTAAGAGGGAAAATCAAGATGGTATCTGATTTGGTTTTTCATTTATTAGAAATAAAAACCATCAGCTTTTGTTTCTCATTTTGGGTGGAGTTCTTGAAGATGGCAGTTTTGAACCTCTCCTGCTTAAGCATGAACATGAGAATGGTCTGGTTCTGCTGGGTGATGACGAGGCCATGAAACACGCCTTTTGCAACCTCTACACGTGGCTCCCGGGGGTCACATACACTTGCCACGTGACCCAGCAAGCATGGGGCCTTTCTCCCAAAGAATCAAAATTTACATCTACACACAAGCCTATGCACGGATTTTCACAGCAGCTTTATTTGTAAGAGCCAGAAACTTGAAACAACCAAAATGTCCCTCGACAGGCGAATGGTTAAACAAGCTGTGCTAGCTCCTTACCATGGAGCCGCATTTGGCAATAAGAAGGACCGACACTGATACACACGACATGGGTGGACGTGAAGGGCGTTATGCGAGTGAAAAAACAATCTCAAAAGGTCACATATGGTTATGTGACAGGCTGAAGAGTGACCCCCAATTCATAGATGGGTGCCCGAGTCCCCAGCACCACAGAATGTGACTGTATTTGGAGGTGTAGGGCCTTTGAAGGGGTGATTAAATTGAAATGGGGCCATGAGGGTGGGCCCTCACCAGCGTGACTTGTGACTGTCTCAGAAGAGGCAGCAGGAATCCGTGAAAAGGTCACATGAGGAAAGGCGGTGTCTGCAGCTGCGGGAGAGGCCTCGGGAGAAACCGAATCTACAGACATGTCGGTCCTGGACCTCCAGCCTCCAGAACTCTGAGAAAATAAATTTCTGTTTTTTTAAGCCATCCAGTCTATGGCATTTTGTTATGGCAACCATGGGAAACTAATACGGTATAATTTCATCTACACGACAGCACTGTGATACAGTAAGATGATAGAGGTGGATAACAGGGTAGGCGTTGCCCGGGGTAGGAATGGTGGGAGTGGAGAGGGGAGTGTGGCCCCAAAGGAGCAGCACCAAGTGCTCTCTGTACTGAGGACAGCTCTGCGTCCTGGTTTCAGTGGGGGCTGCATGGATTTACACATGCAACCAAAGGCAGAACTGGACACATTGTACCCATGTTTGTTCCCAGGGTTGATATTGCACTATAATTTTATAAAATGCAACCATTGGGAGAAACTGAGTGAGAGGTACATGGGGCCTATTTTTATGATTTTTGCAACTTCCTGTGAATCTATAGTTATTTCAAAATTTAAAAATTTTAAATTCAATTGTATTTTTATAAAATAATCAGAAATTTAATTTTTAATAGATGCTATTTGCCATGGTATAAAAAATATGAAATACTTATGAATAAATTTGACAGAAGATGTGAAAGACTTGTACACTGAAAACTACAAAATATTGTTGAGAGAAATTGAAAAACACATATAAATGTAGAGATACACCATGTTCATGGATTGGAAGGTTTGATGGTGGTAAGATGTCTGTCCTTCCCAAAACTGATGTACCCAATTTTAATAAAAATCCAGCGATGTCTTAGTGCATTTGGGCTGCTATAACAAAATATCTTAGATTGGCTAATTTATCAACAACAGAAATTTATTGCTCACAGTTCTGGAGGCTGGGAATTCCAAGATCAAGGCGCCAGCATCTTTGGTGTCTGGCGAGGACCTGTTCCTCGTACGTGCTGCCTTCTTGCTGCATCCTCACATAGCAGAAAGAGAAAACAGGCTCTCACAAGCCTTTTGTAAGGACACTAATCCAGGCACGAGGGTGGAACCCCCATTCCTTAAGAACCTCCTAAAGGCCCCTCCTAATGCCACCACAATGGGGATTAGATTTCAACGTGAACTTTGGAGGGACACAAATGTTCAGCCTGTAACAAGCAGGCTTTAAACAAAACCTTCTTAGAAGGTCAGGCAGGACAGGGCCAGCAGCCAGGGCTGCAGCTGCTCCGCCTCGCTCAGCTTCTCCTGCAGCTTTCTGGGCTCCTGGGCCAGTGGCTTTTCAGTTCTGTGATGTGGGGCCAGCTTCTCCTGCAAGACCCCACGGTATACCATGGAGGTTGGAGGTAGAGAGAATTGACACGAGTGCGGCGCACCTTGGGTTCCAGCTGGTCCTAGCTTGGCCCCACTGCACACCCACCATCTGTCCCTGCCGCCACCCTGCAGACTTCACACTTCAGCATCCGACGTGAAGACGACAGCCAAGTAGAGACCTTCATTCAAGTTCCCAGAACTACACAAGGCCAAATACCTTGGAAATAAATACATCAGTATCCATGCCTGAAGTCTCCTGGCGGCTCTGCTTCTCTGTTGCAGGCTCACGGATCAGAATTCAACACTGGAAGTCTGGTTCCAGAGAGACAGAGCTGTAAGGACGACCGCTCTAGGTTGGTTCTGGGTTACCTGGAGTTGGATCTTTGATCTGATTCGATTTCAAAGCAACAATGACCCTGTTTCCCCTGGTAAAGAGGCACTGATGACCCACGAATCTATCAT
Source organism: Varecia variegata (assembly GCA_028533085.1). Classification (NCBI taxonomy): domain Eukaryota; kingdom Metazoa; phylum Chordata; class Mammalia; order Primates; family Lemuridae; genus Varecia; species Varecia variegata. Next base: position 208,194,442 of record CM052436.1, read on the forward strand.
CGTAGGAAACTGTGATCCGGTGTCTAGAGAAAGCTAGACTCTGGGTGACCAAGTACTTACCGCCTTAAAATAGTTTAGTAAAGATACAGAGGGGATGGGGTTGGATGGTTCTTTCCTAGGACCCCGATAACCTCGGAGAAGAAAACGATGGCTCAGGGCTGTCGATTCCTGGTTCCAGGTCTGAATGAGGAACCCAAAAGCTACTCAGGAGGCTGAGGTGGGAGGTCACTTGAGCCCAGGAGGTGGAGGCTGCAGTGAGCTGTGATGACGTCATTGCACTCCAGCCTCGGCCACGGAGTAAGACCCTGTCTCAGAAAAAAATAATTTAATGTTTAAGTGTTTGACATGCAGATGTAAATATTTAAAGAAATATCATTTAATAGATTGACAGGACCAAGAAATGGGATATTGAACAAGGTTTGAGTTTCCTCTGCTTGCCCAGAAGTTCCTCAGCCACTGAAGTGTTGACCCACCATATTTAGACACAGACAAGGAAAGACAAAGCAAAGAAAAATTTCAGGCAGCCGCTTTGGACTTCAGAGCAAATGAAGGTGGGTCTGAGCACTCAGAAGCTCACGCCCCTGTGGCGGCAGGGGTGACCAGGAGCTTTGAGGTCCAGGTTCAGACAAAGCCGCCATGGTGGGCCCGGACTGGCGCAGGAGCGAGGGTGGCTCACGGGACCGGGAGGTCTCCTTCCTGCCACTTCTGCCAAACGAAAGGGCCGTGTTCATTGCTTGCTCTTGTAATTATACACACGTGTGAGGTCCTGTGACAATGGAGGCTGTCACTGCAGAGTGAAAGCGTCTCCCTCTTCCAGGAGAATAACGTGTGGCTGATACTGGATCACCTTCTAGAAACCAACGTCCTTCTTCCTGATTTGTGTGTGTGCGCATGTGCATGCCTGTGTTTGGTGTGTACACATGTGATGTGAGTGTGCACACGCATGTGTGTGCACGTGTGCATGTGCGTGTAGGGTGGGACTCACTCTGGTGGCTACTGAGCCCTGGCCAGCCTCCTCCTCTAGTTCACACAGTGACATTCGCCTTTTGGGGTGCAGGTCTCTGAGTTCTGACAAATGGGACAGTCACAGAACCGAGACTGCAACCCGGGCGTAGACCGGCTCCAGCCCCCACACCCCTCAGGCGGCCCCCCGGTGGCACCCCACCAGCTTGTCCCTCGGATGCCCTAGAGCCTGGCTTGTCCCCTCGCTCCTGCCTGAGACAAGTGCACGCTGCCGTGCGTGGGAGCAGCTGGCTCCCTGCCCTGCCGAGTGCCACGTGTGGCTGCGCCATGGTTCATCATTCATAAGGGACGTTCAGGTTGTTTCCTGGCTTTGGCAATTATGACCAAATCACTGTAAACACTCGTTCACAGGTTTCTGTGCAGACGCTCGTCTTTGCCCTTTAACGGTAAGTTTGCTCCTGTGAGAACCTCCTCAGACCTCTCTTCCCTCGTGCCCCTCCCCCCCACACGGCAATGCCGTGTGCCTGTTTCAGTGCCGGACCCTTTCGTGAGCCACAAACCGTTGTCGCAGCTAAGACCGCCTCCAACCAATTTCACCCTCCGGGGGTGACTTTGTCCCCCCTGACCACACAGGCTCCAGGACAGCGTCTAGGAGCGGGTTTCTGGGTTGTGGTGATTTCACTCCAACTTCCTAAAATCGGGGGCACCATTTGCTCTCCTACCAGCCAGGCACGTGCTGCATCCCCAGTGGCTCATTACTGTCAGCTTTTGACATGCAGCGTGTGGCACACACTGTTGTAGCATCTACTGTGGTGACAGTTCTTTTTCACCCACAGACCCTGTTTGCAGGGGACAGTGTGCTCAAGCCCCTCCTGCTCAGCCTCCGGCCTCCTTGTGGCTGGGACGGTCCCGTGCCTGCTACAGAGATGACAGGAATTTGAGAGGGGCACAGGTGCAGAAGGCAGGCCTGATCAGCCTGGTGTCTCCCGTTGGCTTCTTCATGGAACAGTGATGTGATGTCTGCAGGGCAGCCTTATTGCAACCGTGAGGACAGAAGGTGCAGCTGAGGGTGGGCCGAACAGGAAGGCAGAGGGAGCCTGGACCCCGATGATGTCAAGAACCACGCCACTGCAGTAGCCCACCCTGCCTGTGGGAAGCACATACACAAAACCCTCTTTTTGTTTAAGTCCCTGTTCTTTAGGTTTTCCATCTCCTGTACCTAACTGCATTTCCTTAGTGATGTGCCCCTGACCATTACCAACAGGTGCACAGAAGAAGGACCAGACATCACTCCAATGTTGTCCGACAGCTTTGGGGCACCTTAGTTTTCCTTGTGCATCTTTCATTTCCCATATTCTCCCTCGTGAATACTCAGGACCTCACAAATCTACCGGGAGCACATATTCTCTTAAAAGTAGAAGATATAAACCTTTTGAACAATGTGAAAAATGTAAATAATGCTTTTGATGAATACTTGACACCTTTGGGGATTACTGAGGATATGACAAGTAGAAAAAAAACCCCACAAAAATGTATATAATCCTGATTTTGTAAAAAAAAAAAAAAAAATGAGACGTAGAGAGGGAAAAAAACATTCAGAAAAATATACCAAAATGTTAACAGCAGTTACGGCTGGATACAGAATCAGGGGTGGGTTTGGTTTTCCTCTGTGCCAAGAGTCCTTCCAGAGCAGGTGGGGCAGGACCCAGCAGCTGACAGCCGCTTGCTTCCCCGCCAGGGGCCAAGGTCAGGGCCTCATGCCACGTGTCGTTTACCTTTTCTCCACTTCTGTTCAGGCCCCTCCTAGCTACACCAGCACGGCCGTGGTTGCTTGTCCTGGAGTCGCAGATGCGCAGGTGGGGCGGGGCAGGCGGGTGCCCCCCGAGAACTCCTCAGCTTCTGTGCAGCAGGATGGAAGCATCGACTATTCAGCAAAACCCCATGACCAAGTGCCGTCTACAGAGCAGCCTTCCCCGGGAGGGGAACCCGCACACCCGCCTCTGCCTTCGTGGGTCTGTGTGGCCTTGAGGTGTCAGGGCCGTCACATGGTGGTTTCGTGGCGGTGACAGTGGTTCTGGGTGGCGAGGGGCTGCCTGGCCGGCACTGCTGCCCCAGGCGGGTCCTTGTGAGGCCCCCGCTGTGCTGTCCTTGCTTCCAGGCGCCCCTGCCATCAGCTCCCCTCCCTCCAGCTGGCGCTCTGCGGGTGGCTAGGTGCTGAACGCAAGTGCTTGTTCAGAAGCCCAGGAGTTGCCAGATGGACGTCGGTTATGCGCAGCCTCCCCGCTGGATGACGCTCAGGGACAAGGTCCACCTCTGCTTCCAGGAGCAGCTGCTTCCCCTTAACCGGCAAGTGCTGGTCTGGGCCACCAGCTCCGCCTGAACACTCGCTTCCCACCAGCTCCCGCCGCAGCCGGGCGCTCCTCTGCTTCAGCCCCAGTGGGGCTGGGGCTGGGGGCAAGTTCCGCCACCGTGTCCCCCGCTGAGCCTTTCCTACACTCCCCGCCCCGACCACACCAGCTCTGACCACGCCAGGCCAGGAGGCCCCTGCTCCGTCCAGGGACCGGCAGGCAGAGCTGGGGGCCAGTTGGCGGGGACGCCCTCGCGTGGACAGAGCTGAGGAGGGACCGGGACGTGGGGCTCCAGGCTGCCCCCCAGCTCAGCAAGGGTCCGAAGGCACCCTGCCCACACCTCGGGAACCCGCGACAAGACACCGAGAACCCCAGACAAGACACCGGCGGTCAGGGCTGTGTCCAACCTCAGCACTCCTGGCATTCAAAAAAGGCTGATGAAGACGCCCGAGACAGAAACTTTCTGTAGATGTTTATTCTACTTCAAGTAACAAAATCTATGAAGTTCCATGTTTTAATGTACAGTGATATAATACTCTGCAATATAAAATACAATTTACAGAAATTTCTATCAAGTAAACCTAAAGAAACACACTGATTTTTACATTTGTGTATTTAAATTAGAAAAATTTGCTTTCTATGTAAAAAAAACCATCACATCATATTAGATGTTGGAACGATACCTACTTTACTGTAATTTAACCTACTGACACTTGGTTTAAAATACCAAACTTCCCAAATTGATAGGTTCTCGATGTTTTCTTAACTTAAAAATTTGTGCTATAAAGTGAAAAATCTGTAGTGATGTACAATGGAATTAACAGACTCCAAAGAACAAATGGAATTCTCTAACTTTACATCTGTAAAAGTAAGTTTATGAAAATATAAAAAAATTATCAAAGTGTATTTGTACAAATAAATTAGCCAGATTTTCTCTATGTCACGCTTCAGAAGTACTTGAAAAATACAGGACAGGAAGCAGACACTGTATTTCACAGTGACAAGCTTTCTATTTTGTTTGCAGTTCCTGAACTAATAATCAACTATTTTCCACCTCAGACTTTATACAAATATCGTTCCATTTACAATGACAAACTTTAAACCTACCGCCGGACAAGTCCCCGGGTTTGGGGCTGAGCCGAGTGCACTTTCCCCGGGACAGGGGAGGGGCCGCTCAGGTGGCAAATTCCACAAACAGGAGGTTCCTGATTGCTCAGATCAAAGAAACGCCCGACCCACACCACCCTTTTAAAGTACATTTAACTGGTTTATTTTGTCGTTTTCTGTAGGCTGGTAAAATTTAAACATTTTCCAATAAATTGTTATTTAAATGCAGCAATTTCTACTAGGACAGATGTTGCTTTTAATTATGTTTTTGAAAAAAAATGTTTAAGGTGATACATAGAAACTGTGCAAAATTAAGAAATGTGTTTTTGTGTCCTGGTTGAAATTTGTAATTCAAACTTCCCTATGACAAAAGAAAGATGCATTTGTAAGTTTGTTTCTCAACATTCCAGATCCTAATCCTGCCCTCCCGCTGCCAGGGCAGAACACACGCAGCTCGCGCTGCAGCACCAGCTGGGGGGCTGCTGACCCGTGAAAACAGCTTCTGCAGACAGAAATACAGAGGTGTCAGCAAAGGTATGGCTCTAAGGTCCGATGAGACGCCCTTAAAATTTACAATAGTCAAGTTATTGGAAAAGATAACTTTGTAATCTGAAAAAGCAATATGCTCTTGTAGACACTTTCCCATTTCTCTAATTTTAAATGGAAATATTAAGAGTTCTTAGTTTTTTTTAAAAGCATCGGAATTGTAAAGGTGAAATCTTATAAGAAACCATTTACACAAAATTACAGTAACTTCTGAAGTCCAGAATATTCTACCCCAAATCTAAGTTCATAGCTCTTTCAAAAACTATTTGTTCAACGCATTTTATGAGCGTGGCTTTTACAAGGGTCTTTGCCAGGCCGAGACGCGACCCCTGGCCGGCGGTGGGCGCTGGGCCCTAGGCCTGCAGGTCCGAGGCCCTGCCGGCCTCGGGCTTTGGGTCCTGAGCGCTCTCTTTGCTCTTGCTCCGGTCCTTGCGGTCACGGCCCCGCGGCTCCCGGTCTTTGTCCCTGGCCCTCTCCCGGTCCCGCTCTCGGCTCCGGGACCGGTCTCGGTCTCGGTCTCGCCTGCGGTCCCGCTCTCGTTCCCTGTTCCTGCCCCTGTCCCGGCCGCGGTCGGCCTCTCGCTCCCTGTCCCTGTTCGTGCTCCTCTCTCGGCTCCTGTCCCACTCGCGGCCGGAGTCCCTCTCCCGGTGCCGCTCCCAGTCGCGGCTCCGCTCCCAGTCTCTCTCCCGGCTCCAGTTGTGGCCGCGCTCCCGCTCCCTCCGCCTGTCCTCAAACACCCGGCCCGGCCGGCCCTCGGGCTCCTCCGGGGCTTTGTCCCGCGGCCTCCCCTCAAAGGCCTGGCTTCTGTGCTCGTGGCCCTTGCCCTCGCGCAGCTCGGCCGGCGCCCACTGCCCGTCAGCCTCGGGGCCCTGTCCGGGCGCACCCGAGGGCAGGGTGGAGGGCGGGCCGGCCTCGTCCCAGCGCTCCTTCCTGTGCTGCGGGGGGTGGCTGGGCAGCTCCAGCAGGGGCCGGGGGGCCGGCTTCAGCACCTGGGGGGGCTGACCTTGGAAGTGAAACCGAGGAGGGGCCGGCTCGCTCTTTTCAGAAAAGGGGGCAGAACCCCTGGGGCCACTGAAGGGGAGGGGTGCTGGTGCCCTCTGATTTGCAAATCGTGGTGGCGAGTTGACCCTTTGCTCTTCAAAGGGCTGGGGCTGAAGCCCCCTGGGTCCCGGCAGGAAATTTGGTGCTTGGCCCCTGGGCCCTTCAAACTGACTGGGATGGGGGCCCCGGGCGGGTTCGAACTGACTGGGATGGGGCCCTCTTGGGCCCACAAAATGGCCAGGGGGTGGTCCTCTCTGACCTCCGAACTGAGCAGGAGGGGGCCCTCCTCGGGGCCCTTTAAGCTGAGACAGCAGAGGCCTTCTCTGGCCTCCAAACTGGAAAGGTGCTGGGCCTCTGCCTCCCACGTGCTGGGCTTGCTCTGGCCCTTCAAGTTGGGCAGGGGGGCCCACCATCTCGTTGTAGGGGGCGTCCTGGAATTCCCTTTTCTCCCCACGGGGGTCCTTGCGGTCTTCAAATGGGGAGGGTGCAGCTCCTCGCGGCCCACCCAGGTAGGAGGGTGAGGGGCCTCTGCTGTCCCCATAGGGTGGTGGCCCGTGTGGCCCTGAGAATAAGGAAGGGAGGGGCCCCTTCTGGGCTCCAAATCGGGCTGGAGGCCCTCGTGGCCCCTCCGTGTTAGGAATGAGACTGTCCTCTGAAAACGGAAGGCCTGGCCCCCTCGGTCCTGGGAAAGTGGGGCCATGAAGTCCTGACATCCCAAAAGCGCGAGGCCCTGGTTCGCGGTGACCCTGGCACTGGGGCTGAGGGGCCCCCCCTTTCTGTCCGGGCAGGGGGTACAGGGCGGCCCCCTCGCCAGGCCTGGCCTGTAGCTCTCTATCGCCCTCGGCCTCCCGGGTGGGGCTGTCACTCTTCCCAGCAGAATGAGGATTTCTTGGGTCCTCATACTGGGTGGGGCCTAGAGACTGTTCCTGAGACGTGAACCCTGGACCTGGGAAGGGGTCCTTGGCCCCGTCGCCCTGCAGAGGGCAGCTGGGATGCAAGGAGGCGCCGGGGGGAGTGGGCAGCAGCACCCTCCGGGCCGGCCTGGCAGAGCTGTCGCCAGCGGTGGGGTGGCCACTGTCCACGGGCTGCAGGGCGGGGCTGCCTGAGGGCTCAGCCTGGGGATCCTGCTGGGACACCAGCGGGCCCTTCTCAGCTGGAGCCCACGGAAGAGACTCCTCTTCCCGGGCCAGCCCCAGCACCTGCCCCACAGCAGGGCCTCCGGAAGCTTCTCTCACTGGCGGGGCGCCCTGTGTGCTGTTTGCTGGGCCCTCGACGCTCTCGGTGGCCAGCCGCCTGGCCTGCCGCGGGTCTCTCTGGCTCAAGGCCTGGGGGGCCTGGCTCGCGGGGGGCAGTGCCGCCCTGTCTGCCGTCTGTGGCTCTTGCTGGAACAGCTCAGCCTTGGGCAGGGACGACTTGGGTGGCGGGGACATGAGCGCATCCGACACGGAGAAGTGGGCCATGGAGACCCCGACGGCCGCCCTCTGCTGCCGCAGCGCCTCCTCCTGCTCCTCCAGCTGCCTCTTCTGCTCCTCGATCTGCCGGTTCAGCTCCTCCAGCATGCGCTGCTGCTCCACCAGAGAGGGGGCGCCCGAGCCCTCGGCAGGACCCCCGGGGGGGTTGCACATCCTGTTGGGCAGGTCGTCCACGGTCACTTTGGCCTCTTCTAAAATTGTCTCATCCTCCGGGTCGTAGGCCACCTCTTCCCGCTCGGTGGCTTCGGGGGCCCGCTGGCCGTCCTGGCACGTGCCCCGCTCCGCGAGCTGGCCGTCGACGGCCCCCTCCGGGTTGTACTCCTCCTCGGGGTCATAAGGCCTGTCGTCCTCCTCCTCCTCCAGGGCCTTACCCTGCGGGAACTGCCCAAACTGCTGAACGATCGGGTCCAGCAGAGGAGGTGCCGACACCCCGTCGCCCCCCTTGGCTTTGGAATCCTGGGGCGGAGCTGCCGCGGGCCCAGCAGCCTCTTTGGCAGGAGGGTCGAACGACTTCTTCTTTCCAAAGAGAGTCTGCAGGATGTGCTCCAGCGGCGAAGCGGTTTTCGAGGCGGACGACGCCACCGCCGGGACTGCTGCCGACGCAGGTGGCGGTTTGAAGGAGGCCGGCACCTTCACGCCCGGCGGCTCTGGGGGAGGGGGTGGGGGTGGGGGCGGGGGAGACCCTGGGGGCGTGGAGCTGACGGCCGTGTCCCCGGAGTGGAGCTGGTACCTGGACGGCTTCTTGTCAGACTGCGGGGCCGAGGTCACTTTCGGACAGACAGCAACGTCCGTTTCCTCTTGGAGCCGGGCCCGTTTCTCGTCCCCCTTGTCCAGCTCGCCGGCGTTTGAAGGTCGTTTCACCTTTTGACAGATTACTAACCCAAGGATTATATTTGGACGCGGCGACTCAAGACCTGAAAAACAAAATATTTGTGCAAATTTTAGAATTTAAATCCAGCTTTCATCCTTCAGACGTAAATTCTATTAAGGGTGTTCGTGGGAAATGTTTCACAGGTAGACGGAAGACATTCTACGGCAAAATGAAATCAAGGTCTGAGAAGCTCAAGGCAAAGCCCGGATGGCTCCAGCGCGACGCACCCGCCCAGCCCCGACGGAGCCGGGAGCCCCTGCCACAAACACAGAGCCCAGGGCCCAGCTCACGAGTAAATCCATCCCCGTCGTCAGAATGTGTGACGTGTTTTAAAAAACTGCACGTGTTGCTAAAGCGATAGCTGGTGGAGGTGGCGGGAAGGCAGGTATGCAAACACCAGCACCTCTAACCCCGCCACTCGGAGGCACGTGCCGGCACGACTGCAAGACAAAGTCTTAGCCGCGCTCTTTAATAACCTCTTGCTACTTATCAGAAAGGTAACAGCCCTTTTTGTCTTTAACTTAGGAGTTGCAACACAGAAATTAAGCTAAGTATACCAACATTAAATGTTCAATAAGGGACCAGTCACGTGGTAAATTCATTAGTCTCTGATATCAGAGTGACACTTCATGGAAAAAGTGCTGCTGACCAAAATGGCTAAAATGAATGTTTTAGGTTTAGAAGGAAACTCCGTTAGCATTAACTTATCAAAAACTAATGCTCAAGCCTTTGTAAGCCCCGGACGTCATGCTAAATCAAGCACAAGGCCCCAGCACGCTGGTGGTAAGAGGCAGCTCACAGAGGAAGCACACAGAGTTTTAGGGTGTAGCATTTAGTTTTAAAGATAATTATTTCTTAAAAACAAATTATTGTAAACATTCTAAGCTCTGGGAACTTAGATCAGGAAGGCTAACATTTCAGAAATGATCCTCCCGACCCACAATAACTCAAGAATACCAAAGGGGAACAAAAAATCCAAGTCACAACAGCAACAGAGAAAAACGATATACAAAGGACAGAATGTTAATAGTGCAAATAATATTTAAGATTAATCAAATGGTGTAAGTTCAGTTTATGGAAAATTTAATATTATTGCGGTATACAAAAGGCATTTATACTATGGCTTTTTTATTCCTTACAATTAAAACCAGTGCTAAGATTTTCCTGTTCTTTTTGTGATTTTAACGATTACAACTCACTCTGTGAAGAGCAGATTTTGGAAACCATTGTGTGGTTCTAAACACTTTTGCTGTCAATCTTCCTAAATTCCACTAAGGGCTTTATCATACAGACAGTCTGAGCACAGGAGGGAGGGTGGGTGTCCTATTGCACCTCTTAAGAGGGGGACCCCAGGCCTGGCCGACTGAGCGGGGCTGCCCAGCCTCGTGTGACCGACAATGAGCTGCTACCACCTCCTTGAGACTTAGGGCCTCTCGTCTCACAGGCTGGTGTGTAGAGCCGACTCCCATCTCGCAAAGCTGCCCGTTCGGGAGCTGTCTGTGGGACGCCACCACCCCTCCTCCCTGCCCCTTCTGGCGGTGGCAGCGCATCAGAGAAAGGGGTGGGCATGGGAGGGCAGACACGGGAAAGCCAGGCAGGCCACGCTGAAGATCACGTCCACGTTTTCCTGCTTGGCAAATACGAAGGGCAATCCACCAAGTTCATTTTCCAATTGACATGAATTAAGAATATTGTGATTTAAGACAGCACTTCTCCCCATGGTAGCTATTTGTTTACTGAATACTTTGTTGCTTATTCAACTTGGGTACAGTCAATTGTTAAATTGGCTATTATGGCCTTTCTGGACCAAATGTGTTGTTGACAAGGTCCCAGGGCTTGCTGAGCACGTTGGGACACGCTGACGTGGGAGCGGAGTTGTTGAGGCCACTGTCGGCCGGCTCTCTCCCCGCAGAACCTCACACCGGGCAGGGGCCAGTCACGGGGGCAGCCGACTCGCCCAGCACAGGGGCCGTGCCACTCAGAGGGGGACGCTTATCTACAGGCCTGAGAGGGAGGGTGGCACGAACCAAGTTTCAGGTCAATAAACTTCCCGTGATGGGCCACTGTGCTGACCTGGGGAGGACAGGGGCCCTGCCTAGTGACATGCACCATTCCAACAAGAACTTGTAATGGCCTATTGCACTTACTTACAAATCCGTACATCTCGGCCCTGGCAAGAATCTTTAACCTTTGTTGTCACAACCCTTGTAGGGAAGGCTAAGGCTAAATTACTGGTATTTACGTTGGTTTTGAAAACCGCAGCTATCTAGAGGGTGGCAGCTACCACGCAGCTAGCATTTTTAAATGCTTCCAGCCCTTGACTGTCCCTTGTGCATATGCTGGTGACAGAAAAAGCCAGTCAGATGTCAGTTCTGAAGTTTCCCCACTACTTCCTCCCCAAGATTTTAAATTTAAAACGGGCTGTCCCAGAATGGATATCCCTGCTCTGAAACAAACTTTACCCTCTGATCACGTCTGTTGTGGCTGCGTGAACATGTGAATGAAGTGTACTAACACCTGGAAATAACATTCATGGAGGACACACAGACGAAGGGGTGCACCCCAAGCTTAGTTACACTCCATATGCCTAAGGCAGGCGTGACCAGGCCAGGCCAAGGAGTCCTTAACTGTGCCCCTCACCCGGGGCAGGGGGCAGCAGAGGGTGGTTCACGTCTCAGCAGCCGTGAGGTGTGCCAGCCCTGCAGTGTGGCGTGTGTCCCGAGGGGCTGCAGTGCGACCAGACACCAGCTGGACGGTGCTGGGTGCAAGGACGCTTCCTTACCCACCTCCCTCCTGAGGGCTGCTGTGAGGCCCACAATCGTAAAGGAGGGGACTCCAAGCAATGCAGGAGGGACGTGGAAACACTAGCTGCCGTCCTCCATGCCCACGGGGGTGCTCAGACTGGGAACACAGGCGCTGATGCACCCTGGCCAACACCCTCCGCAGCCCCAGAGGGTGACGAATGCTTTTCTTCCGAAGGACAGTGGGGTTGTGAAGGCAGCCTTTTCAGCTCCATGTCTGTGTCAAGTCTTCACGGAGGAAGGGTCTGGCCTCAGACTCAGTGGTTACAATTACAGACGTACAGAAGAGAAACAAAGACAAGGAGTGTATTTGAAAAGCTGTGTGCCAATTAATCTCCAGGACAAAACCAAAACTAGATCTGAGTCCAGGGTGCCGGCCGCAGGACGGTGAGTGGAGGAGACAGCACCTGCTGAGGGTGGGGCAGCCTCGGACCCTGGAGACCGCAGGATGCGCCTTCCAGTAAATAGGTCCCCCGAAATCTGACTCCTAACCCCAAAGCTGCCAAAATGATTCCTTTACCCTAAATCTATCTGGCACGTTCTACTATTCACTATTTAAAATGAAAACCCTCCTATAGTCTGAATCTGTCAAAACAAAATTTTCACACCTGCTGGAACAGAAACTGTGGAAGTTAATAAACAAGAGTCTTAAGTATGACTTGGACAGAGACTTGGCAAATACCGGGCGGCAGCACACCGCGTCCAACCCACCACACAGACACACACACACACAGACCCGCCCGCTCTCCAGTTTTGAACCCCTAAGACCTGCACGAAGCCACTGGGCCCAGTGCACGTTTCAGCTAAGAGGAGAGTGCTGTGCACCTTCTCCCGGGTGCTGGGTGCCGGGAAACGCTCCAGGCAGTGGCCGGCCCCCCGCTGTGCTGCACCGTCTGCAACTACTGGGTGGGCGTCTGGGGCTGGGTGCGTCAGGTTGGCTTATGAAAAGCAAAAGCAGACCTAGGACAGGAGGGCTACCAAATGGTTCTAATTCAAACAAACACTGACCAGTTTCCATGAAATGATTTTATTGATGTAGGAGAAAGTAGTACATTCCATTCAATACTATATTTGACTTGGATTACAATTTCTGTGCAAAGCTATCGATACATACACACACAAAACCTGAAGAAATGCTTACCTGACAATATTTCAAGTCGTTACGTTTTTGAGCTAATTTAGAAAGCAGTTAAAAGTGAATACAAAGACACTACAGAGTCAGACATTCCTCCACGTGCTTTGCGGTGTAAAAGGATTCAGAGAAAGGACGCTTTCCATTAGAGCACCTACAAAGGGCTGGTTCCTCCCACCCTTTACTTGGGGAAAAGAGGCCGCACGCCCGTGTTCTGCGAGCCTGAAGCCACTCAACAGGCATTTCAGATTCAGACTCCAGGTCCCAGCGATTCACTCGGAATAACGGGTGGCCCGTGGCTGTCACTAGTGTGGGCGTCTTGGTCTCAGGTCCAGTCCTACCAGGGGCACATACAGAGCCCCACAAGATGAGCTTGCGACCTGACCAACCTTTCTTCCATGCAGAGACCTGCGAGCCCAAGTCCCGTGCGGAGACCCTGGCAGTGTCACGGGAGCTGGGCCGACCCGACCTCTGAGTGGAAAAGGGGGTCCGCTGGGTTAGAGGGACCCAGGCTTCCAGTGTCCTTCCAAGTAACACTGTGCTACTAAAATGACACTGTGTGACAGAACAAGACAACCCAGCACTTTCACGGACAAAACAAAAACGTACAGGACAAAGTGTCCTCAGAGAGATTGGGGCTCTGGACGTGCCGAAACGCAGCTTGAGAACTGCGCGTGGGGCCTGAGGAGCTCCGTGGGAGCAGGTCCGTGTGTTCACTGTCCCTACAGCTCACCTGAGAAGAGGCCACAGCTCAGCACCTCCAGTGTCTTCACCTGCTTCTCAGGTGTGAGCAGCAGGCACCGGGGGTGGGGCTGCTATGCTGTCAAACCCACTCAGTTCCAAAGTTCAGGAGGTGAGGACACCGCAGCTCTGCGCCACCAAGCGAGGCGCATGCGTGAGGGTCACTCTCTTGTGCAATAACCCCAGTAGCCGGGCTGGACCTGCCACCCGAGCACTGGCGCAGACCAGGCCCCGCTGGTGGGGGCGCCAGCTCTCCCTCAGGCCCGAGCTGTGTGCACTGCACAGAGGACCGAGGAGCCACGGCCTGGCGTGTGACCTCGGGCAGTTGCAGGGCTCTGCTGCCAGGCGTGCGGGCTGCGTGTGCGGCACGTGCCCACGCCCGACTGCGGCCCTGCTGAGAAGACTCTGCTGCCAGCCTCAGGCGGGGCCGGTGCTGTCCCAAGGCTTCTGGGCAGAGACTAACTCCAGGAGGGGACCGCTGAGACGGGAGAAAGGTTCCAGTGCCTTCTCTCTCTCTCTCTCACACACACACACACACTCTGCACACTTGAAACCAGGACACATACCTGTACATTTGTACCTAGAAAACGCCAAGTCAAACTACCAATGTGAAGCAGCTCGGGGAGCTAACCTGGCCTGGTGGAGGCTATTTAACTACCATGCAAGTGTGTAAAAGATCATACATACACACTAATGTCAACAATGGCATCAGCAGAATACAGAAATATCATACTAAAGTCTTTAAGTTAAAAAAAGTTTTTAAAAGTATACGGGCAAAGTCTCATGGACTGTTACCTTTCTAAATTCCTTTGCCCCATTTTACTTTACCAAGGCACATTTGTTCTTCATTGTGGATGAAAGTCTTTTTCATGTCCCTATCAGGCAGTGTCACAGCCTCAGCAAGTGCTGTGGTGGGTGAGTGTGTCTCTCGGCTGGTCACTGGGCTGAGTCTAGGTGGTCAGCGCCCATCACACTCAGCGACGAGGTGAGCGCCTCCACCAGCCTGGCCGTGCTGGGCCCAGTGCCCTCCTGGCAGCACCACTGCTGCCTATCCCCTCCCTCTGTGCCTTGGGCTGTGCCTCACGGGCCTCCCCTGACCCCTTCGCTGGCTGCTGTCAGGGCCTCCTTCCATTCCTGTGCACGGCAGGGACACCCCAAGGCCCTGCTGCAGCCCCACGTCTGGCCTCCCCCCACGACCCACACTAACGTGGAGGGGCAGGAAGGAGGGAGCGGGGAGGAAATGCTGCTTTAATGTTTTTAGAAAGGGGCGGCTCAGCACCTACTAGTTCACATCCTATAAATAAGTGCCCTTTTGCACCCAAGAGGAAGGCATTAGCGGGCTCCACAGTGTCTCATTACGCAGGGCATCGTGCGCTCACATTAGCTCCTACACACAAGCGTTCACGCTCGCGACTGACCGGACGATCTGCGCAGGGGTCTGGGAGGTCAGCTTCCGGGTCTTCACCTCCAGGAGAGCTGGACACATCCTCTCCCTGGTCACACAGGAGCCGGCCAGAGTTCTTCACATAGCTGTCACCAAGAACCTCCACCAAGGTTCTTTCTGCCACCCACTGGGTGGCATCTCCTTACCCCAAGTAGGACTTGAGAGGACACACTAAAGCACTATGCTTTTAAAATGTATTTGGCATTAAATAACGTAATGTCTCATGCCAGTAAGCATTTAACCCTGGAATCCCTGATATCAGCGATACCTTTACGGGCCCAGAATTCCAAGAAGCAGGCACAAGCAAAGCCCACGCCAGGTGTCAAGAATCGGCTCCAGGTGGACATGGGCTGTGCTTGGGGAGACAGGACTGCACCGGGGAGGTGGAGGGTCTGTGGCAGCGGCACTCGCCAAGGCCTGGCGAGGGGACAAGGGACACTGAGGTGTCTGGGCAGCACATGTCAGTCTCAGGCGCTGGCTGCTGCCTCTATGACACGTGTCCACACATCAGCTTTCGGACAATACCAGTCCTCTGGGGACTTCATGGCCACGGAGACACTTTCATTTAGGCATCTGATACCAGTTCCCTAACTGCAGCCACGTCAGCTTCCACGGGGCTAAGAACGAGCTGGACACTAACAGGCTCCCCCCTCCCCAGAATCACTCTCAACCCTTGACAAATATCAAATATTTTTTAGGTTAGTTTGTAAATAATCCTTTAAACACAGTACTTTCTAAGAATGAGCAAACATAAAGTTTGCCAAAGACAAATGAACTTATTAAAATTTGAGCTGTAGATTTAAAATTATTTCTAGCAATATTTTTCTATGTCACTATTTTCTGTATCTTCTAGAAATTAATCCCTGTTAGAGAAATGACCTCAGAAGAAACTTGCTCATTCCTGAGCTGAGTATTAACAACAAGAACCCCATCTAGAATGAAGAACACGGCCCAGGAAGCCCACGTCCAGCGTTACCTTTCCTTTCCCACTCACCTGCAGGCTCCTGGGCATCCCAGCGTCCACCGGTCTGAGGCCAGGCCAGGCTGTTTGGAAGCTGCGGGTTCTTTCCCTCTCCATAAAACTTTTCTAAGACGATTTATGCTATTGGGGCATTTCTAGTGACATGCTCCTATCCCTGGAAGATGAGTTCTTTTGCTAAACACTGCTCCATTTGTACTCACAATTCCTGATCTAGCAAAGTCACGGTTTAAGCGAGCGGCAGAGCCACCTCAGTGGGGAGATGTGTAAGGTAGCAGGTGTGCTAACCTACCACCCAGAAAGTCGGTGCTTACCTGGTCCCTCAAAGGGCAAGAGTTTGGATGGAATAGGGTCCTTGGCACTCAGTGGAATCAAGTAGAGGTCCTTGATGTGCCTGTTGTTATTAGCTACAACACCAAAACGGCCACGGCTGCTAAAATAGGAGTAGAGAGAGATATAGGCAACCTCCTCTTCCTCTGTCGCGGGGTGAAAGCGGATCAGACACAGCTCCTGGAACACAAGCAGGGTGGGGAGAGCATTTACCCGTGGCCCCTCGAGAAACGCACCCACTTCCAATTTTGTACCCAAACCTCAAATTTGCTTTTTCACAATCCTGTTGTTCCACATGTAAAAAACCACAGGCTCAAGCACCAGACTGCCCGACCCAAATCCTGGTTGCCGCAGGAAATCCTTTACAGCCACGTTAACTCCAGCCACCACCTGATGCGCGTGTCAGGGAGGACCCACGAGAAGCGCAAACTCAGCGGTGCGGGGCAGAGGAGGCTTTCACTCCACCGATGCCTGTGGTCACGGTGCAGAGGCTGCGACCTGCAAGGGCTATCTCGCACCTCCACATGGGAGCGCCGAGCCCTCTGTGATCCCGAGGAAAATGACAGAGCCTCCTCAAAGACACTGACACAAACACACAGCTGCAGCTGAATTTCAGGGGGTCCCACAAAACCAAAGCCCATTCACACACCCAGGCTGCGCACTCTGCCTGCTCACTGCTGAAGTCCTACCCAAATTAAATACAGCCTCACATACAGCCTCACATGTAACTCTACAAACTTAAATTTTTTTTTCTGAGTCTCACTCTGTCGCCCTGGTTATAGTGCAGTGGCGTCATTGTAGCTCACTGCAACCTCAAAGTCCTGGGCTCAAGCAATCCTCCTGCCTCAGCCTCCCAGGAGTGCTAGGATCATAGGTATGAGTGACTGCACCCGGCCTAAACTTAATTTTTAACATTCACCTAGAAATACCTACTAAGTTGTAGGTTAACATTTCAAGTATTCACCCATCAAAATGAGAAGTTAAATATTTAAATATACACCATCTTCTGTTGTTGCAGGGTTTATACTATAAGCAGATACCTTAGACACAGAAGACTTGAGTTTGCCAACATAATCCCAAACCGTCTTCGGTGCAATCCTCCCACCAATGTGAATTGTGTCGGGCAAATCCTAAACAAAAAATACTTTGAGTTAATAATTGGTGAAATTATAGTATTCACAAGTAGATTAATGTAGTAATTTCAAGGCACCAAACTACTCAAGATTCAAGAAAACCACAACTATTCCAAAGAAAATGCTAACAAGTGTATTAAATGTTGATTGGTTAACTCCCATCCAGGATTATGAGTGACCAAAACCAAGGGTGGTATGACACCTTCTGCCAAACAAGATTATGTTCAGAAACCACTACCCAACATTTTCACGTTATCTTTTACGCGCGCACACACACATATAACAACAACTACATTCGCCAGGGTGACTCCTTGCACTGAAGTCATAAATGCTAGTGCTGTTTTTGTTAATTTTGAAAAATACGAGACCTGCCAGGGGGTTGTCATGCCAGCCCCCTCCGGAGGCAGGTCACACACCCCTGGCCATGCTGGTGGCTGGGTGCACACACATCTCATAAATGCCAAGCTGAACAGGTAACTGAGATGCCTGACTTCAGGTTCAAACTCTGTCCCTGTCCCACCTGCTTTCTCTGCCGACTCCTCTCCGCAGCCATCTCTACTTTGCCTTTAGAGGCGCTTTTTGTACCCAGATCGTCAGCTGCTAGAGAGCCAGGCGCTCGACTCCAGCACAGAAACTGCTGTGAAAGACGCAGACACACACACACACACACACACACACACTTTCTTGGTTCTAACCTCACTGAGATAATCAAAACACCCAGAGACAGGATACGCCTTAGTGACAAATTTCGCTACACTCTGCATGTTAATAAATCCTTTCCAAATGGTGCTGAGTCGAGACAAAAAGAGGGTTGTGTCTCCTTCTGGAGGGGACCGTGACTCTGAGATGCTGTAAAACAAAACCACAAGAAAAATCACGTAAATCAACTTCTCTTCGTACAATGAGGATTTCAAAGTATGAAGACTTCATATTTAAAAGCAAAAGTGAATTCCTCCAAGTATTCATAGCTTATTTTTGCCAATTAACTACTTTAATCATAAGAATATAGACATTTTGGTTAAAGAAAAAAACTGGATGGCCATAAATTCAGATTTCAGCTTTCAAGATCTAAACCTCCAAAACAATAATGAGGCATCCTAAGCTGGCCCTTTTTAAAATGCAAAAAGGTTTACATTTCTGGGTAAATTTCAGAGTTGAACTATTTAATCACCAATCACCTTTTCTTTTGTAATCTAAAAGACAAAATGTTCTGCTCTTTTAGACACACCTGAGGCTTGGTGACGGTGGAACCGACAAGTGTCTTGGGTCAGGGGAGGAGGATGGCTTAGCCAGTATGGACTTGGGCACCATCACAGAAGTCACGGCAGGCTTTGGCACGTCTGCTCTGGTTTCTCCTGTGTGAGCGCCATCCGAGCGGGCTGCTGCAGAGGTTGGGCCCGCGCATGAGCTGCCTGGAGCAGTCCTGGGGTCCCGGCCAGACACTGTGACAGTGGTGACCACCCCACCCCCACAGGAGGCTGGGCAGGGGGAGGGGTCCTCCAGCAGGGAGGGCTCGGGGTGGCTGTCTCCTGGAGGCCCAGGGAAATACTGTCGCCCCACGTTTGGATGAGAAGCACTTTCCAGGTCCGGCTCGGAAGCATCTTCCGGCAGAGCTTCTGGCATCACGTCGTCAGCCGAGGGCGGAACGGCATCAGCTGGAGAGCTGTCATACTTGGGTTTTAAGTCTTCTTTTTTAGTTGAAGCTGACAGCTTTTGTTTCTTTGGTGCTGGTTCATCTTCTGATGATGGAACCTGACCTGAAGAACACGAGGGGAGACTTCCTGAGAAATCTGACAAGTTCGAGAGCACAGAGTAGGCAATCTCTTACCAGAGTCAAAAAGCAACACTGTGAAGGCAGGGGTGAGTTTATGGACTCCAGGAATCATCTCAACCTTTTTTTTCCTGTTCAAACTGGGGTCAAGTACAATTGCTTTTAGCAGGATTAGTGATTTTAAACAAAATTAAGTTTAGTCTCACCCTCAAAGTTTCATCCCCCAAACTGTGCTCACCTGTACAAATTTTACAGTTTAGATCAAAAAGATGTGCCCGGTGTTGACTTGTTGTGTCTTTCAACATACTGCTGAAGACATCGAGGAGAGGTGCAGTGCTTTTCTCAGGGATAGCTCGCACTGATTCCTGCTGTTCCTAACAGTAAAAAAAAAAAAAAAAAGCATAGGTTATTTCTTTCAAATTTATCTTCAAATTAACAGCACATAAAAAAGTCTCATGTCATTAAGAACCACTGGGAAGAAAGGGACCATTAAGCCAGACATGGTGGCGGCGCCTAGTCCCAGGTACTCATGAGGCTGAGGCAGGAGGTTGCTTGAGCCCAGGAGTTCAAGGCTGCAGTCAACTCTCATGACCCCATTGCACTCCAGCCTGGGTGACAGAGCAAGACCCTGTCTCTTTATTCAAAAAAATAAATAAATCACTGAATACAAGTACTTGAAAAACAATACAATTGTATATACTTGTAACAGGCTCAATGTCTTCCCAGTAATTTAAGACACAAATACTTGGAACGGACTAATTTCAGTCTGTTCTCTGCTAACACTGAGGCTCCCGGATGCTCACGTCTGAGTCCGACACTGGCGGAGAGTCCTCCATGTCAGGAATGGGCTCCTGCCTGGCCGCCGTCCTCTTGCTTTCACTGTGCAGTTTGGTTCTGGACTCCATCACCTGACAGGAAAAGGACAACACCGGCGCCTTAAACCTTCTTTTCTAGGCGGAAAACATCCCGCATGCGGTCTCTGAGTTTACTTCTGGAAAATCAAGTCTGCGGTGCCTCAGGCAGGCACTTTCCACCAGTACTCACAGATTTCGTCGGTCTCTCTTTCCACGTGGAGAGCTCTTTAGATACAAGTTCTTCTGGCTTCATTCTCACAAGTTTTGCCAAAGAGATTTCTTCACGAAGAACACGATGGAAGAGTCCCTAAAAACAAACATCTTTCATTCACTTGTTCAAAAACCACTTGACTATCTGTTAATTTGGAGAGAATACGGAAAAAACAGCAGCACAGAAGTCCTGCCCAGAGGGTCAATGGCCACGTGACAATGACTCAAGCACTCAACTGCATGCAGCATGTGCCGGGGACGTGACCTCGTCCAGCTCCCACACAGCCTGTGGGGTTCTGGGCGAGGCCACCCCAGCTAGGAGCAAGCGGGGGCCCAGAGAACGTCAGTGCTAAGGTCAAACAGCTGGTTTCCAGGCCCGTGCTACCCCGATTTTGCCAATAGCCCCCACATCTCTTCAGGAAAAACAGAATCGTGTGCACGAGACACAAAGGTAGTATTTGGAATGAAGGCAGGAAGAAAGCACTTCTGCTAGTGGGTTGTTAAGCATGGCAGGATGCAGAGCATGTGAATTCCCAATCTAAAACAGGTGCGAGTTCAGAGGCCGACCCAGACACCAGAAGACTGTGGGCTGGTGGCGGGAGAGGCCCTGCCAGGTAAGCCCCTTCCTAGCAGACTCCTGTCTTGACCACGTGGCAATAGCACCACCCAGCCTGCAGCCACTGGGAGGCTGAGCTGCCCGCCCGCCGAGCAGCACCTGTGCAGACGGCAGCACCTGCAGGGTCTTCTTGACCAGGGCTCTGAAGAGCCCCGGCTGTCAGGCTTGCTCGGCTGACGAGGAATGTCAAGAAAATAAGGCAGAAAAAGTTGTTTGAAGCCAGAGTATGGACACACCCATGAACTGGGATAAAGATTTTGAACTTTATTTTGGAGCCAGTTAAATGATGGGCTTGTAGTTTTATAGCAACGTTTAGACTCACCTGGTGGAATAAAAAATGGACTTCACGGGGAGCCAGTGAGACCACTGCCAGGGCCCCGGTCAAGGTGGGGAAAGGCCCACAAACACTGTCAACACCAGTGACACAGGGCCCACAGAAGCAGCACAGAGCATAAAGGTACTTCTCAGCTTTCATGGAAAGGACATGAACGTTTCAAAATGGGGTTTGGTTTATTATCGTGAAATTCAGCTCATAGAAACCGCATAGCAAGCTCACGTCTGTGTCAGGAATATGCCAACATACAGTGATCATGCACACACCTGGTTTTTAGGGTCCTTGAGGTTGAACATGATGCTGCGGTATTTACTCTTATAGCGATTATCTGTAACTTGAAACAAGTTAAACATCTCCTTCTCAATATGGAGGGCAATTTTTCCTACTTCGTTTTCTGTCATGATTAAGTCATCGCTGTCATTGACTCTGAACAGAATAAAAAAGGAACTACATAAACCACTTGCATTTACACATTACATTTTTCAAACAGTGGGGCAATGTCAAAACGATCACACTACAAATGGACGATCTTCCACTATAACTGAGAAGAAACCAAGTAGAACAGCCCACCTTTTCCACAAAATCTCCTTCAAGGAGCGTCTTATATTTTGCCGAATTTGTGAGTTTGGCTGTGACGAGGCAGGACTTGTGGCCCCGAGGCGTCCTGGTGCTGGAGATGCCATGGGAACGGAGGTGGCCACTGGCTTCCTCATGGGTCCGACCAAAGAAGCAGAGCCAGGCAGCCTTTTGGAAGGAGCTGTCACAGCAGCAGGCGTCGGTCCTGCCTGTTTGGCGGCTGAAGCTCCACCTGACTGAGTGGCCGAGAGCCACGGCCTCTTGGGAATGGTACCCTTGAAGCCTGAGGGTGACTTTTTAATGGCTGGTTTGGCTGCTGCCAAGTTAGCGAAAGAAGGAGACTTCTTTGGAAGGAGACTTCTAGGTGAAGGCTGTTTGCCCACCGCGGAGCCAGCAGGCGCTGTTTTCTTTGAGGTTGCCGTAGCCGCCGCCACCGCTTTCTCCTCGGCTCTCCTGTCTTCCTTGATGGCTACAAAGGAGAAGGCAGGCACACTGAGTGAGGGGAGGGCACCGTGCGCGCTGCACCTGACTTCAGAAGCTCGCCCTCCAACTTGCACACACGTGTTAAGGCACAACCGAGTAAGATAAATTTGGAGAAAAGGATTTTTAAAATCTTAAAATTCAGAGGAGTCTAATTAAGGCTGTCAGCAGCATTTATGACGGTGACTGTACTTTATTTCAGAAAAAAAGATGCTTTATTATACTATTAAACCTTTCTCTATAACCAACAAACTCTAGTTAGCAAAGGCTTGATTTAATCACTAGCTAAGCTTCAGAACCGAAGGACAAATTCCACATTTTCAATAAAAGGTAGATTTAGAACAGCACTTTCATTATTAAGAATTCAAATGCAATTTTTTAAATAAACTTGAATTTCCCAATCTTTTCAGGCAAGTAACAGACAGGTTCTCTTCACATGCACACACACCCTCGTGGGACTTGTGGAGGCCAGCACTGTGTGGGCTGCGTCACATACTGTGCCCTTCTGGGCGAGTCGGCTGGAGACACCACCGCTGATAAAAATGTGGAAAGCTGATGGAAATTCGCAACACAGGTAAGACCAATCACGTTTTCATGCTGTGAGTTAGATGCTGAGGATGCAGGGATGCTGTTACACGGCTGTTCCCACTCACAACCCTCGAGTTGTAATTCAGTAACACGGGATAATGAATCAGTGCTTTTAATCCAAATAAGGATTGTAATGAAAAGCTCAAACAAAAAGCCAAAAGTCCTCAACTCGCACAAAAACCTCTATATGCCAGCAAATAATTGACTATATTATAATCCTGTTAGACCACCAGAATTCAAAGATTAGCACTGTAGTCCCTTGGTCAGAGAACAGGGTGCTTGTGGACAGCGTTCGTCTTGGCCACTGAAGAATGTGGCAGGAAACCAGGCAGTCGGCCGAAGGAGTGAAATGCCTGGCAACCGGTGGGCCCCAGGCCCGCGGGCTACCTAGGGCAGCTGATTCAGGCTCAGAGCACCAACTGAGAAGACAATTCCTCTCGGTAAAGACTACTCCAACTATCCACGTAGCAGCAAGCCTCTGAAACTTCTAAATATCTACATGGGGGAACACAACAGCTGCTCTAGCAATCCCCCAGTTTTGTCCAGGGATTAAAAATGAATCAACAGTTTTCCGCCTCCTCCTGTGAGGGAGGTGTGAAGGCTCAGGGACAAGCTGAGACCTAGCAACAAATAAGGCCTGACTCAACAGGCCATGCTGGCAGAGGGCCGCAGCCCCTCTCTTGGAGCCAAGTCCCTAAAAGCCTGGGGGCTGCAAGTTTTCCCCACTTTGTAGGATAAGTAAAATTCCTTAACCTTGCAAAATTTACAACAGCACTACATGGGTCCAAAGCTCTGGATGACACATATTAGCATTAACAGGCATCAATTCCAACTTTGAAGAGTTTCCATATGTTCTCTCACGATCATTTTAATGGTAATTCACTAAAAAGGCAAATCCCTATTCCTTCCCATAGAACCCTTCCCACCTCCTGTCAAAGGTAGTCTGTCCCTACCGGCATTCCCAGGCCCCACAGCCACGTCTCAAAGTGCTTCATCCCTCTGGGAGCTGGTTTTTAAAATAAAGTACGCCACAGAGCAACGGCAGTGTCTGAGAAAGAGGAAACAGGGACACACTAGGGGCAAAGGCAGAGACGACGTTTCCCTGTTCAGGAAACTCTGCCTTTCCTATACTACTGGTGTCATTTCATCACATCAAGCCCATACACCTCATTTATTTTTGACAATTCGGACTCAGCTAAAAACGTCTGTAGAATCTTACTTGAAGGACGGCTGGAGTTTAGGTTAAATAAAATCAGCAGAGGCCACTTTTCTTAGTGGGCGACGTGCGAGGGGAGGGGCAGGGAAGGGACGAAGTTTTAGAGCACAGCAAGGACAAAGTGCTAGAGGACAGCGTCAAAAGGATTCTGACACTGGGCAGGGGCACAAAGAACCAACCACTGGTCTAGAGAGGTGTGTAACTTTAATGACCTGCCAGGAAACCAACATCTGGCAGTCATAAAATGAATGAACCTGTCATGAAAACTGAAACCTAAAACCAGTTTAGTCACTGCAACTAGAAACTTTGCCAAGTATTGTAACATTGCATGTTTAAATAACTCTAAAGAGCTGGCCTAAGGTGTTTCCAGAGACCTCAATAAAATGCCTTGAATGTAGCACAGAGGACGCCTGTGTGATACGACCTGAAACTAGATTCTCAGTGACATCTCTCACCTTCTTTCAGGTTGTAAGTATGTGTCAACTTCAAGAATATTAACTACATTTCTCCAAATGAAAAGCTTGAAATGAGATGTTCATGTTTAAGATCAACACTTCTATTGATGTAATTTCTCCATCATTCAGGCGAAACCCAAGTTGAGAGATTTTTAGGGCATTCCTAATACATTTGACTAATATTACCTATTACCAAAAAGAATGGTAATAGCAAATCAAGTGACCTATTAAAAAAAGCAGGGGATGGCTTTCCTTAACTATTAAATTGCTATTTTGGAAAACTGTTTTGCCTTTTTAAAGTCAATCTCTGTTATTTCTCACCTGTGCTTCAAAATGTATATAAATAACTTTAGGAGGCTGAGGCAGGAGGATCACTTGAGCCCAGGAGATTGAGACCAGCTTGACCAAGAGACCTCATCTCTACAAAAAATAGAAAAACTAGCTGGGTAGGCATGGTGATGTGTCCCTGTAGTCCCAGAAACTTGGGAGGCTGAAGTGGGAGGATCACTTGAGCCCAGGGGTTTGAGGCTAGTGAGCTATGACAGCACCACTGCACTTCAGCCTGGCCGACAGAGCAAGAGCCTGTCTCTAAAAAAACTTAAAAACCCAGAGTACATAAACAGGTATAATTAGGTAAATGAACAAACCACTGGTAAAATGGCCTCAAACTGGTGGACTCCCAACAGCCTTGTCTCCAGTTCACCTGCTGTCTGATAACACAAACTAGGCCTTCTACTCTGCAACCGCCCAAGTCCCATCTAGCCGTTGTCCCAGGGGCTGCTGGCGTCAAACTCGGGTTGTCTGTTGCTGAAATGGCAGTGACAATGAGCTCACTTTTTTGAGTAGTGCTAAGATTGAATTTGCATCTTCTTCACCCAAGCTCACTTTTAACTGTATTATGTTGTGCATGAACTTATAGAAGGGCATGGGAAAACTGTAACCAACCAGGAAAAACCCCTACTACAGAAAAACATCAGCACCACTCGTGTAAGAGGCTGCCTCACGTGGTGCTGCCCCAGCTGCACCAAGCCACAGTTGTCCATCGGGGCAGAGATGTCTCTGCCCAGCACAGGGGGTCTCCCCTGCCCTCAGGGAGCTGCCTGCACCTGAGTGGCTACAGGAGGGAAAGCTGCCCAGTGGGCCGGGCCACTCATCTGCAATGGAAGTTGTCTGGGTTCCAGTCGTGCACAGGGATCTGCAGTGCTAACTGGCTAATTTCCCCAAAGCAGACACTGGGCGTCTTGTCACGCAAGAAGGCTGGCTGTGGCATTGCAACATGGTGGCCACTGGGTGGCACTAGCGGGTCTCAAGGGAGCGGCAGGAATCCAGGCCTCCCCAGGAAGGGCGCTAATGCATTCCTGTGAAGACAACCTGTTCAACTGCCCCAATGGAACTGCAGGACAGGGATTAAAATACGGGGCAAGAGACCATGTCTGCGCAGTCCCACCCCACCCCACTGACGCCCATGTCTAGTGACTGCCCTTGCTGGACGGTCCCTCACAGCAGACTGCTGAAGACCACCCACTGTTGCACCCGGACTTCCGACCCTCTTTCTAGACACTGCTGGCTGTTCAGGAACGGGAACCCTGGCCGCCACCCACTCCCCACTGTGCCCAAATTCCGGTCAGATGCAGCTGCAGGGACTGTAGGAAGCTTTTATATGCCATGAACCTGGAAACTAGGATCCTGAAGGGACACGGTAGGGGACCGTGGAAGTAAACTGTGCACGGTGACATCAGTTCCACTTTTCTGTAGATTCCCAGTGCAACTGTTTCTTCACTAAGATTTTTCCCAGTAGGAAGAACCAACGTTTTAAGGGGAAATGCTCTGTTTTTGCTCCTCTCAACATGCTTCAGT
Organism: Varecia variegata; assembly: GCA_028533085.1. Taxonomy (NCBI): domain Eukaryota; kingdom Metazoa; phylum Chordata; class Mammalia; order Primates; family Lemuridae; genus Varecia; species Varecia variegata. Next base: position 208,220,307 of record CM052436.1, read on the forward strand.
ATTTCCCAATGACTCATCCTTTTAGAGTACAGTAAGTTACTGATTTGGTTTCCTATTTTATAAAGTATGGGCAAGTCCCAAATAGCAAGCAGACTACATCATTGATGCTCCTCAGAGTGGATGGTCTTTATGACTAGAACGTTTTTGTAGAGGTCCACAACCAAACTGTATTGTTTTGGGACAAGCAAAGCTTCCCTAGGTTAATTTTTTTTCCCTTATGTCCAATATCTGAATCAATTTCACCCCTTGTGGAGAGGTGTAGAACTCTCAAGAAACTTGCAAAAAAAGCAACTTATACCTGGAGGAAATTACCCTTCCTTGGTTTGATAGTCCCACATATGGTACTTTGAAAACTAAATTAAAACCTGATTCATGTTGGGTTGGTAATACAAATTATACTTCAAAGTCAATCGCTAGAATGAAATGTGACGAGGACCACATCGTGGACAGGTGTCCCTCTCAACTGCAATCCCAGCTGTGCAGTGTGTGCCTGGCTGCCGAACCCAGGACTCATTTGGGAGTTGAGCTGCTGCTCTTTGGGGATCTCCCAAACGAGTGACAGGCACCCTGAATACCTGAGTAAGGTTATGTTTGAACCATCGCCTGTGCCTACACTGCTCACTACCTGACCCAGCACGGCAGGGGCATGTTAGGACAGCCCACGTGCCCTCCCGCATGGTGCCCCCTCCCAAAGGCTCATACTCGGCATGTCACCCCAAAGCCGAGAGCACCGTGCAGAGCACCGTGCAGAGCACAGCGCAGGCGTGCACAGCCAGTTAGTTACCTTACGTTCTTCCTGTCGGACTCCTCCAGGTTCTTGGCAAATGAAAGAAGTTGCCCCAACCTTCATTTATATAAATGAGAGTAGTACAAATTCTCATCAATCTTCTAAGTTTACTTCTCTAATTTTTAGAAGCTAAGACTATAACTATGTGCATGTTGATGTGTAACAGAAAGAAAAAAAAAAAAAAAAAAAAAATGTTACGTATTTTACAACTTCGTACAAATATACCTGAAACTTGTGTACTGGAAGACTTATAGCAGCTTATCTTCAGAGGTGACCTGTGCACGCTATGACAAGATAATGCCACCAAAGGACTTTCCTAGAGTATTAATCTTTAAAGAGTATTAGAGCAGATCCACAGCTCCAAGGGTTATATGAAGGTCACTGAAGAGGTGGTGACTTTAGTGGGACCAATCCTGCTGGAAACTTCCACCCCTCTCACCCCACCTCCCCGAGGCGGCTGAAGCCCAAGAGGGGACAGTTGAGGAGCAGACTGGAGGATGCCACAGGACAGTGCCGAGGGGACTCCACCTGCAGGTTCAACTTGACAGAGATGGATGCAAAACTTTTCCACGATTTAATTTATGAACAGTAGGCTCCTTTTTAAAGTTTATAGAGAGTAAAACACTTTAAATACCAAAGAATAATGTTATTATTGACAACCAAGAAAATTCCAGATGTATGAATGACATTAAAAAACAGCTGTCAAGCTAAATCCTTTCTCGGTACAAATTTTGATATTCTAATTGGGAGGAGACTGGTTTGGATGTGCGAAGTCTGGTTACTCCCAACCGCGTTTTACTGCCACCGGCAGCTCTGCATGACAGGCAACGGCCATGGAACCGGGGAGACGCACACCCCCCTACAAACCCGAGTTAGGCTCTAGAGCCCCACACGTTTATTACAGGAAACTGCTCCTCTCAGGGTTTCAGTGGAAGTGCTGCTGGAGCCCATGCCACGAGTTATCCTGGTGAAAATCTGTGTTCTCCATCCATTTCGCCACCTCTGTGGCAGGCACATGAGCGAGGGGAAGGGCTTCTACCTGGGCAAGGCGTAACAAGTCATCTGAATTGGGGTTTACAGGTTGGTAAGGTTTTCCACTTTAATTCCCGCAGCTAGATGAACTGTAGAAATCTGTTTTCTGGTCAAAATCTGTTCAGATCCCCCGTGTTTTAAGTCACTTAGTGAGCCATTTAGGGAGTCCAAAATACTAGGAATTGTGCCTATAAACACCAGAATTCCATTTCAACATTCTAATAAACCAGAAACACTTTAGAAAAAAATTTTGAGCCCACCTGATACCTTGACAATAACAAGAGGTGCACTAACAGTGGAAATAAAAAGAAAAAATATGGAAAAGGATATAAAAACACAAAAGGAAGATCATGACCTCGGGGAGAAATAAAATGTCAACTGTTTCTGTAAGCTTAAAAAAGTGTACAGAAATCCTAAAACACAATTTCTAAAAACAAATGGGAGGAACTGAGGGCGTGAAGGATCTACGGATACTCTACCGGGCAGTGCACCCTCCTCGAAGCAGCAGCAGCAGCAGAGCGTCTGTGCACGGCAGGGCCCGCCGCTGGACGGGGGCCGGGGAGGGTCAGGACACCGGCACCTCAGGGAGCGGCAGCAACACAGCTGCCACGCGGTCTTCTCACCACACGCAGTGGGTGCAGCGTGGGTCACCTCGCAAGAAAACCCACTGGAGACAGCCCCTGCACCAGCCTCACTCTAAATCCCACCCCACCAGAAGCTGCTCAATAGCCAGCCAGGGGAACAGGGCAAGGGTCCTGGGGTGCAGATTCTGGTGGGCTGTGTGTGTGGTCCCCCTACCTTGCCTGTGGGGAGGTGCAGAGATGTTTTGGGGAGACAGGGAGAGACAGGGTAGCTGCACTCACCAATGTCCCTGCCCTCCTCCCAGCCACTTGTGCAAAGATGACCTTTCTAGGACAACAGAAAAGGATCAGAAGCGACTAGCTCAAAAATGTGTCCCCTACTTACGTCGTGTATAAATTCAGAATACCCATCAATTTTAATCTTGAGATGAGATGTGCTGGAAAGGCTAACCAGTCATTAATTTGCCCCACATTCCTGTCCCTGAAGCGTATCAGCTCCCTTAAGGAACTGATGTGTCACAAGAAGGGAGGAGGTGAGAAAGGTCAAAGCAAACCCAGGACGCAGCCAGCCTCCTCGTTGTCCCAAGTCCGCCCTCAGCCAGAGTGAGGCGGGAAGTGGTAATCCAGGGATCAGAGCCCATCGTGCCCTCCATCGGCCCCAATGTACGAGTCTCCCCAAACTCCACAAATGTGGAGTTTCAGGGACAGCCTTCTGATTCTGGTGGAAACATACAGAAATTAATTGATCCGAAATTATCACCCAGGTAACTGCGCTCTGGTCACACTCCTGGTTTTCCTTCCCTGCCGTGTGCCTGTGACCAGCTTAAGGCACTTAGCACAGCATCACAGAGCACCTCCTGCCCACTCACACAGGGGCTGCTTATTTTTAAGTACATTAGCTCTGTAAAAGTGCTATTTTATAGAGGTGCTGTGATTGGACATAGTATTTGTTAGCATAAAAGTCCTAGCTCAAACAACCTCAAGTGTATTGAGATTCATTATAATGGAGCAATTGGTTAGTTCAATTTACTTGTGACTCCATTTTTTAGTTCTTCGTCTGTTAACATCAAAACGAAGTTACGTATTTCTTTTAACCACACCAGCTCTAGCACCCCCCTGCACGAGCACCTTCGTTAGGCGATCTGTTAAGAGGCCCACTGAAAGGGAAGTGCGGCACACCTCTGTAATCCTGGAATTTAAGGCTATTTAACCTTTTGGTGCTTTTTATAAAAGCACAAAATGCACCATAAATAGCACAAATAAAAACGGAACTGCAAATAGTAGAGTAAGATGTGCCCTATGGACCTAATTTAAATCCCTAAAAGTTATCTTTGGACCATTAGGCTGAGAAACAAGTAGATTCAAGGTGCGTGATCTAATCTGGGGTTTCAAAGATCTGAAATATCTTCATCTCATTAATTTAAAATTTGGGGCAGGGTATGACCTTTAACAGTCTAAATATTCAAGAGGAGAGTCAGACACCAAAAGCCCAAGACACTTTACCTTTGGTAAGGACACTGTTCAAGTGTGACAGCACATCACACTCACTCACCGTGGGATCTGTTAAGCAGCAGCAAACGGCTTGCTAAATTCCAGTGTGTGTTTATGTGCGTGTGCGCATGTGCACCGGACACGAAAACATTCCCGTGTCCAGTGAAAAATGCATTCAACGCCTGAAAAATCATACCTCAACTGAGTATCAGATGCAATACTAATCTGCAGAGAGATTCCCACAGCATACAAAAGAAGTGATGATTTTATGTGCTGAAAGTTGATAATGTGGAAAAGCTCCCCAAGTTTACAAAGGGTAATAAAACTGACTGGTGCTTGGACGGTGATGAATTTTGAATGCTGGGCAGTGTATCCACCCAATCAGACTTGAAGGTGATACACACACTTACCAGGGCCTGATAATGAAAATAGAGGTTAAAGAACTCAATTGTCAAGGTGCAACACTTGCCAAGGAGGTTCGTACAGCTCTTTGAAAACAGTGACAAGGTCCCAACAGAGCAGGGACAGAAGCACGGGTCAGGAGGCATCGTGGACACGGGCTTTGCTTCCAGCTCGGACGGCGCAGTCCGGTGCTCACAAGCAGCGCTAGAGCACAGCAGGGACTCCCAGGCCTCGGTGGCCTGGGGGAGGGCTATCCAGAGAGAGTGGGAGGGGGGCAGGAGGCCACCCCCTGGGTGATACGTACATTTACACAACAGTGACGCCGAGGGAGCAGCAGTCTTTTCTGGCTTCACTGCATTGTAATTGTGATCGCTCGCCCAGGATGGCGTGCTGCTCTCACAGGTCGCTTCCTTCCCCAGGGCTTCGTTCCTGCACAGGGTCACCATCACCTTCTTCAACATGTTTTCTTTTTTTTCTGGAGCTGGTCTCTTGTGCATAGAAGAGATTTTAATGCCCGCCTGGAACATCAGTAAAATCCCAATCATTCAGAAGGTCAGAAATCATACCTGCACCACCTCCTCTCACCGCGCAACAGTCACTTTGCGATCTCGCCCATCCCGAGCCTGCACACCGCGGCTGCGCAGCAGCGTCTGGTGACACTCACACCCCCGCGGGCCCTCAGCATTCCCGTGTGACAGCTGGGATTTCAAGCATTTGAGTGGTGGTAAGGTCCCTGACACAGAATCATGGGTAACCCGGCTGACGTATAAGGCTGCCAAAATGACAGAAGAATGAGCCACTTGAGGGAGGCAATGAGACCAGGCGAGGCAAAGGGGACAGGTCTGTGTGTGAGGCTGTGCCCAACAGGGGGCGGAGGGGCGGGGAACGGGGCGCAGTGACGTGGAAAGAAGATGGGAGCACAATGGTCCTTCTGTATTCCCAATTGAAAACCTGGTGATTCTGGGATGGCAGCAAGGTCTAGGGCACTCCCAGCAGCAACTGCTTCTTTGGAAGTTTTATGATTCAAGATTATCAGCCTTAAAATTAAGTCATCTAAAAGTTAAATAAGCATGTGGAAATAATCAAAAAACACCCCTAAACAGTGCTAATTTATGCATCATCACAAATGTGACAGGGGCTGTTGACACAGCCACATGGAGCCCGAGAAAGGGCCTAAGACAAGAGTAGGTGATCTGTGAACACCCTGGATTCTTCCAAAATCAGAGTATAGAAACGAGGTAACTTCGAGAGCTGGGTCTTCGACGAAGCACACAGCCTTGCCCAGGACACACCCCTCAACTGCCCCCAGAGCCACTTTCCACACAAATCCCACCGGTGGTCACCAGCCTTGACTGTGCCCTCCACGCAGCAGCCAGCTGCCTCCACGGCTTTGTTCGGTTACGTGAACTAATCCCTCAGCGGATGGGAGGGGAGAGAAAGAAAACTGGCGGGAGAGTGAAAGGCAAAAGGAAGGGTGACACTCTCTGCAGTCCGTCTGAGCAAGCCGTCCCCACAGTCCGCAAATAAACAAAAACAGCTGGACTCGGTCACTTACCTGAATGCTACATTTCGGCAGATTGAGCTTCTCTGGCTTTATCTTGATCTTTTCTTTAGGTTTCGGTTTTTGTTCTTTACCTGAACTTAGAAATTTCATGGTTGCTGCAGCATGTTTAAGAATGCAGTCATTACTGCAGTAAACCGAGTCAGGCTGTGCCACGCTGGAGCACCCAGGGCCAATGCACTTCGAGGCACCAGGAGCTTCTACAACCTGCAGAACAAAAGAGGCGAATTCAAATGATGTACGGGCCAGTTTTGGCAGATAAAAGTATTTTGTAAAATCACTATGTACAGTACCAATGCCACTTTTGAATAAGAAGGAAAACTTATCTTCATTTGCTCAAGCTCCATGAATCTACTTCTCTGTGCAGGGCACTCCCATTTTACAGTTCCTGCGGTGGCAGAACCCCAAGGTGACCCCAAGGACTCCTGGCCCTGTGCTCTGTGACCAGGGTGTGATTTCATACCCACAACTACGTTCTGCTAAAGGACAAATGTGCAGGGATTTTGCAGATGTAAGTAAGGCCGCAAATGGGCTGATTCTGAGTCAAAAGGGTCCGAATCAGGTGGAAACTCTCGGAAGAGGGGCTCTGTTTCCTGACGAGAGAAGACTCCACGGTGGGTTTTAAGGCTCCCCTGCATGGAGAGGACCACCTATGGCTAGGACCTGGGGTAAGGCTGCCAAATAAATACAGGAACACCCAGTTACATTTCAGCTTCACATAAACAACGAATCATCTTTTCGTATAAGTATGCCACAAACATTGCATGGGGCTTACGGCAGGAGCCACTCGAAGGCTTCTGGCAGGGAGTCTCCCTCTCGCCGAGCCCCTGAGGAGGCCCAGCCCAGCCGTGCCCGCTGCAGCCCTGCAAGATGCTGAGCAGAGGGCCCGCTACGCCGTGCCCAGGCTTCCCGTGGAAACTGAGATCATAAACGCTGCTGTTTTAAGCCAAGTTTGTGGTAATTTGTTTTGCAGCAACAGGAAATGACACACCACAAGTACACTTGGTCGCTTCTGTTCACAACTACTCACGTATGTTTCGGGGGGCCACTACTAAATACACATGAACATGTCCCTCAAACGTACTTGAGCAAAACTTACTCTCAAATTAAATATATAACATAATTGTTTTTCCTTCACAGAATCTAAATTTTACTTAGAATAAAATTTAGGCTTATGTCACACACATGGACAATAAAGACATAAAAAACTGATGACTTTTCCCATTAATTTACATACCCCTTAATTTCTTAATGACTAAATATTAGTATGATCTCAACAGTTAGCACTGCATTTCCACTTAGTCCCTCTGACTACTTTCAGAGCACGTTCACTGAAATGGCCCAGTTCTCACACTTCCACCTTGTGGCTCACACAGTGCAAGAGTGTTAAGGCAGAGATGCTTCTAGACACAGCAATCTCAAAGCCTCTGTACACCTGACAACTGCCAGAGGACAGGTGGCCAGGGTATGCGTGGCCCAAGGACCCAGGAAGGCCCAGAGTGAAAACAGGCTGAGCACCCCCGTGGGAAGCGAGATGGGAACTCTGGGAGCCTGAGACGCTCTCCTAACAGAAGCTAAGGTGACACGATGGAAGAATCTCAGCCCGGAGCAGCACATGGCCAGGTGGGAGGAGAAGCCAGTCCACAGGGCGGCGAGGTAGAGAAACAACGCCCTGTGCGCCAGCACCCCAGGGACCGGCCCTCTGGGCTTCTCACCCGTTGGAAGAGGGTGTGGGGCGTGTAGTTACTGCAACAGCCCAAAGACAATCTGCTAATGTACACGCAACACACAAGGACAGCAAGGACGAAAGGACGGAAGGCAGACAGGGTGAGGCAGGAGACGGAGCTGAGTGCAGCCCCGGGGGGACACAGCGCTGTCCCGGGAAGCCCTTCCTACCCACGGCAAGTCTGCTGTCCGCAAGGTCGCCCTCAATGCCTTCCCGCGACCAACACTCACAGGCTGGAAGATCTTGAGCTTCTTCTTGCCGCTCGGATGTGCAGCCTTCTCAATTCTGCCCTTTATCCCCTGGTCCTCACTGGACTTCTGCTCCACCGTCCCTATACTCGTAAAGTCGGTGCCGTCAGTATCTCCGGGCCTAAATTTAGTCTCTGGCTGATCTGTGGTTTCCGAGTTAGTCTCGTCTTGCACTTGCAGGATGGTACAGTTGGGGCAGATATAATCTTCCCCGTTCCTTTCCAAAAGCCTCCCTCGCGCCTCGGAAATGCCCACACAGTCGCCATGAAACCATTCCTCACACCGGTCACAGCAAATCATAAACCTGAAATGACAAAGCAGTGGTGTCAGGAATGAGAAGTGAGTGCTAAACATGTACTTGCCGACACACTATTAAATCAAGTTGGTTCTGACATTCTGAGAAAATGCAAATATACAGAAAAATTAAACAAGAATAAAGAACACTCATATGCTCTTGATTTTATTAATATTCAACCAAGTTTGCTTTATCCTTCTTTTGACTAGAGTCTTTTAAGAGGGGACTGCAGGCTTTAAGGCATTCCACCCTCGGTAACTTCGGTATGCGTCTCCAGAACAGCAGCAACACCCCCGCCCACCACCAGGCCAGCAGAGCACCCAACCCCAGCAAAGGCTCTGTGTCACCCAAACGTCTGCAGTAGGGTCCGACGATCACGGTGTGCACACGACCCTCTGCTAAGCCTCCCGAGGAACAGTCTGGACAGTCAGACCTCTCTGACACAGGTCCCTAGGACAACAGGTGCTCTCCCCTGTGCTGCCTACACAAGAGCCACTGGCCACACGTGGCTTTCCGTCTCATCTCACACTGCCACGCTGCCTGCAATCAGCACCGTGCGGCTGGCAGCTGCTGCAGCGCAGCCCCAGGAAGCTCCAGGCGGTCCTTACCCACTCCTTGCGTTTCTTTATTGACAATGACTTGTGCATCTTTGTCAGTTAACTCACTCTCCAGCCCAGCTTTGTAACTCTTCAAATCAAAGCACATAGAAAACGGTCTACTGTCACTGCTCGGGTTTCTGTCAAAGCCGGCCCTGTGACCCACCTGTTGTTGTGGGGCTGGCGGCAGAGGCAGTACAGGGCGTTGGGGTCGTACACCTCACACTCGGGCTTGGGCCTGCCCGAGTCCCCGCGTTCTTCCTCCTTCACTCCCTGAGCCGCCGTCCCCTCTGCCTCACTGTCGGCCTTCCCGGCCTGGGCCGCAGCCCCCTGCTCGTCCCCGGGCTCCTGCTTGCTGGGCAGCGTGCTGTCGACAGCGCCGCCGGCCTGGACGTCCACCGTTTCTGTGGGGTCCTCCTCCCGCTGCTTCTTCCGCAGGCGGTTCTGGATGCCTTTTGGGGGCCGGTCAGCGGGCTCCTGCTCTCGCTTCCTTCGAAGGCGATTCTGAAGCTCTTTCAAAGTCAGCCCGTCACTGTCACTATCGGAGGTGGCGTCCTCGTCATCACCTCCTTTGGCCTTCTCTGAAGAGGCCAGTCGTTCCTTCCCACGGGTGGAGCCAGACTTGGGACCACTTCTACCCTCAGAAGTGCTTTCTACGCTCCCTTCCGAAGTGGTTTCGGCATCTGTGACCGGACAAGACGTTGGCTCGCTGGAATCCTCGAGGGAGACAGGAACGCTCTTTCTTCCTCGGCGCCGAACCGTGGTGAGGAACTCCTCCACCCGCTCCGTGCGCTTGGGCTGCCGGCCGCTGCGCCGCAAGGACAGGCCGTGCTGCTGCGGCTCCACGGGGTCGGCCTCTGCGTCCCCGGCGCCCTCCCGCTTCGCAATAGTGGTTCTTCGAAAACCCCATGTTTTCCTGAACTCTTTGCTCGTGGGTTTGATAGCCTTCGGTGTCTCCTCATTGGTGGGGTCGCATTTATCATCCATACCTAATGATGAAACACAGTCACGTCATGGCCAACGAACCGCCAAGCGGAGACGTTGAAGAGGGAGCACCACCCACCCAAACGTAAATTTATAAGCAGTGACGCAACACAACAATTTTCTACCCACAAATGGAGCTGCACATAAAGTAAGTTCTTCCGACCAGTGTTTCCCAAAGTGTGGTCTGAGATGATTTGAGGTGGCTCCTGAAGAAAATTTTAATAGTTATGTAGTAATGTTTTTAATAGTTAAGTACTACATAGCTAGGAAGTCAAATATATATAATTTAGCTATTTTACTGCTTAGTGCGAAGCTTTACAAGACAGGTAGTAGTAAAAAAAAGAAATAATTACCACCACAAGTGGTGTAAGACCACACCCGAACGTCAAGATCGACACACTGGGGTGGCAGCTTAGACGCTGAGTGTGTTCCCTGACACGCCCGTGGAGTTGAGCTGCCCGACCCATGAACCCAGTGAACAGGATGCTGTGTCCATTTGGGCCTAGCCTGCAAAACAATCCAAGTCTGTCCTGGACCTTGGAGCCCTAGGCTGTGTGACCCTCTTGAAGAGACCACGCAGGGCCACCCAGGAAGGACACTGTCTCTTGCCCTCCACGCCAGCATTCACTGTGGTCAGCTGAGTGCCAAGCAACCCTCCTAGGCACCAAGGGAGAGGAAGGTTGCCCTGATTCCTGACCCACAGGGTGTGAGATATAAAATGGACCCTGTTTTTAGTCCACTGAGTTTTAGAGGTATTATTAGCAGCGACAGACACTTACAAGTACTGACCTAGGTGACAGTTTTACAGTGTCCTTCTTTACTCTCCCTCACTTTCTAACAGATTACTAAAGCCTGTCTGTGATATTTTTACTCTTGTTGACAATGATAAAACCTGAAAAAGACAATATATACCTTGAGAATTATTTTCCAAGCTGTCCAGGCTTTAATCACATTTAAATGCTAATGATGACTCTGATTTTATGCCAAGTTCCATCCTAGGGGAAGGACTGGTATAAAACGAAAACCTAAAAAATATAAAATATAAAAATTTAAAATTACTCGCAACCTTTTGTTGTTGTTTTTGCTTCCCTCTGAATGTTCACTTCCCCCTTTCCTGTCCAGCTGTAGACACTGTCTGACAGTGACCTCCGCATCCTGTAACTGCCATCACACACTCCCAGGCTACTACGCAGAAGCTGCTGAGGCTAGAACCACATCACTTCTTTGGTCACCTAGGCTGGAGGCAATGGTGACCTCAAAAGATTGTGGGCTTTAAATGTAGAGAAGTAACATGAAAAGCAGAGACATGCTCTTTAGAAACATATATGGCAGAGCAGTTACTAAACCAAATTGACTGCAATTGTTTATTCATTCAAGATAGAAATTTTACTTTTAGGAAAACAGTTTTCTGCTTGGGTAAACCAACAAATTTGCAGCAAATTTGACAGAGATCTTAAAAGAGGGTCAATTTTCATACAACATTAAAGATTTCTACTATAGATGCAGTTTCAGGGGCTTGCACCAGCCTCTGCCTAGAAGGGCATGTGGCTGCTGTCCCTCCGGCACTGAGAGCTGGTGAAACTTGTGCTAGGCTGAGAAAGAAACCCAATACCTGCTGTCTTGGCGATGGCTTTCTGCAGGAAGAGTTCTGCTTTATATAATTTACTTTTCATCAAAGAGATTATATACAATTTCAATGTATATGCAGCACTAACAAAATAACCAATGCAAAAATAAATGACCACTCAGAATCAAACTCTTAACAGATGATTAAACATTCATCTAAAAACCTTAGGCTAAAATTTAGAATATAAATATCCCTTGGTGTCCTCAGGGGACTGGTTTCAGGAACCTCCATACCAAAATGTGTAGATGCTTAAGTCTCCTACATAAAATGGCGTAGTATTTGCACACAACCTATGTACATCTTCCCATACACTTTCAATCAGCTTTAAAGTACTAAACTTACAATACATGATAACGTGTAAAGTGCTATGTACAAAGTTGTTATATTGTATTGCTTTTTTAAAAATTGTATTTTTAATTGTTTTTTTATTGTTTCCCCCCAAGGTTTTAAATCTGCCACTGGTCGAATCCAAGGATGCAGAGTCCGCAGATACGGAACCCCTTTGATATGAAGGGTCGAGTAGATTTCAAATAAATATGAAGACTACATTAGATCAGTTTCTTTACAAGTAATTTTCTATTTACTTAAAATAGAAAATGCAAACTTATTAAGTTAAAATGTTGTTGCTACTGTGTAACAGTATTGATACTTTACCTGCCCCAACACTGAGAGCTTGGACACTTTTCCCCGAAATCCTAAATATGACAAAAAACCCTGGCTGATGAAATCTGTGGGTCCAAGCAGACAGCCAGGCCTCATAACATCGCAGTTGTCAGTCACTGTCGGCCAGTAACAGGATTCGTATTGTCAACAGTTCAGATTATCTATAGATTGCTCCCACGGAGTAAGCTCCTAAAAGAAAATAAGAAAATATTTTATAGATTTGTAAGTAATTATAACTAAAACCACATACCAGTAATAAAAAATCCTTCCAACTAATGTATTTGAGCACACACTATGCGACCCAAGAAGACACCTAGGAGTAGCTAACAAGCACACAACTGGCCTTTGTCATGGACCTTCCCACAGATCGGCAGGTGCCACTGCTGCACCCTGAGCGGAGGGGCCAGCTCACCGCAGCAGCACACAGCTGGGCGAGCTCAGAGGTCAGGGGCCAAGCTTCCGCTTTCCAATTTTGAGCCTACTTTTGAGCCGGACCCTGCTCAATAAAACCCAACACAGAGAAGAGAAACACGAACAGAAAGTGAAAGGCTGAACAGCAAAATTATACAAGAATGTAATTATTTAAAATTCTTAATACTATAGCTACATTTTAATTAAAAACCTAGATTTTTTTTTTAGAAAACTGATGTTTATGATTATTAAACACCAATGTGATACAGTTCACCTATGTATATTTAGAAAACATTTCTCCTTCTGTGTCTTCTTTAAAATAGCCATATCTAAACAATCAAAGGCTCAAGATGTCTTCATTTCCAGCTAGGTCCTGAGTATTTACTTTGAACACATCTGCCCCAGAGCCCCTCTCACTCTTCTTCAGCCTCACTCCAACTGCCTTTCCTCCAAGAGTGGTCTCGCTAGTGATCTCAGAACAAAGGGACAAACATTCCACCTGGCTCCTTTTAAAGAGACAGTGACCACGTAGAATTCAGCACTCCCTGATCACCCAAGTAGCACCACCACAGCCACAGTCTCGCCAGTGTGGTACCTAACCTCAAAACAACTGCTTCAAGAGTGTAGAAACTACTTCTCAGAAGAAACAGAAAACAGTTATATTTCACAACAGTGAGCATTTATAAAAGCAAAGAAATCAAGATGTTCTCAGAAATAAAACAACATTTAAAAAAATTCAATTTGTATTAATCCAGGCCAGGCTCGGCGGCTCACACCTGTAACCCCAGCACTTTAGGAGGCTGAGGCAGAGGGATCGCCCTGAGACCAGAAGTTCGAGACCAGCTGGAGCAACATAGTGAGACCCATCTCTAAAAACTAACAATAAAAAATTTTGCCAGGTGTGGTGGCGTGCACCTGTAGTCCTGCTACTTGGGAGGCTGAGGCAGGAGGATCGCTTGAGCCCAGAATTTCGAGGCTACAGTGAGCTGTGATCACACCACCAAACTCCAGCCTGCGTGACAGAGAGACCCTGTCTCTGTAAAAATAAATAAATATATTTGTACTGATCTGAAAAATAAACACGCTTCTAGACTTGACTTGAATTCTGAATAATCACAAAAGAAAAAATGCGGTTATTTTTGTTAAGCAGAATGAGATAAAAGGACATATATTCAGAATAGATCATTTTGTATTTGCAAAATTTCTTTCTTTTCACAATTTCTTCAACAAAGAAAACCTAATATAAAATTTCAGCCAGCGTGTGGAATAAAAATATGTCTATCAAGGCAACAGTAAAAAAAGGTGTTAAGTTTCTAACACAACTTGTAATTAGTGTGTCATTCTACACGATACATAGCACACTACACGGGGACTGTGGTCATAAAACTGCAATCACATCATATGAGTAACAATTTTTCCCCAGAAAGGAAGAGAAGGGTAGGCATCCCTGAAACTGGGAAGTGAACTGTTAACACTGAAAGTATGAATTTAAAATTGCTCTCCAGTAGCAGTTCTTCAACTTTTTGGTCTCAAGACATCTCAGTACTCTTAAAAGTTGAGGACGCCAAAAGAGCTTTGGTTTTATGTGGAATACATCTATTGATATTTCTAAAATTTTAAATATATATTAAAAAATAAATCTATCACACTTAAAAAAAAAACAGAACTATAGTTTACAATCCATTATACTTTTTTAAATGAAAAAGTAATGTTATTTCCAGAACAAACAAAGTGTTAAGAAGGTCATTGTTTTATATTTTTGCAAATCTCTGGCTTAAGAGAAGACAGTGAGATTCTCCTATCTGCTACTGCATTCAGTCTAGTCCTACATATTGTTTCGGCTGAAATACATGAAGAAAACTCTGCCTGACACAGAAGTATCATTTAGAAAATGAGAATATTTTAACAACCTTTTCACATAATTGTGGATGTTCTCAGACATTACACCGAATCTCAGCAAGTAATAAGTTTCATAAAAGTCCTATCAATGGGCTGGTCGCGGTGGCTCACGCCTGTAATCCTAGCACTCTGGGAGGCCGAGGCGGGTGGATTGCTCAAGGTCAGGAGTTCGAGACCAGCCTGAGCAAGAGCGAGACCCCGTCTCTACTAAAAATAGAAAGAAATGATCTGGCCAACTAAAACTACATATAGAAAAAAAATTAGCCGGGCATGGTGGCGCATGCCTGTAGTCCCAGCTACTTGGGAGGCTGAGTCAGTAGGATCGCTTGAGCCCAGAAGTGTGAGGTTGCTGTGAGCTAGGCTGATGCCACGGCACTCACTCTAGCCCGGGCAACAAAGTGAGACTCTGTCTCAAAAAAAAAAAAAAAAAAAAGTCCTATCAATGAACTTTTCACTTTTTTACATTAAAATTCACTGGTCTGTGTTGCACTTTGAATGCACATTTTACCCATGCATCATGCATATGCCGGTCATGTGGAAAACACCAGTTCACTGAGTTTCAGGCAGAGACTCCAAATGTCGACACATTTCATTAGACCACATAGAAGAAACACATTTGTGTATGTCAGCTCCGATATCCTCAGAAGTCATTACTGGGAAGCCATCAAGCTCACGATGGTAGACACAAGTTTTCCAAAATTCTAATTTTCCCTCCAAAGCTAGAATCTTATTGGCAGCAAATACTGTCAGTTGCTTTCCTTGAGACTCACATAATTCACTTTGGAGAAAATATCTGCCAAATACTGAGTCTGCAAACTGTCATCCGTCTGTTGTTCTGTCAAGGACGGACAGTGTGCCCCGAGGAGGTAGCTGGCCTGGCTCCCAACGCAGCCCACAGGCTACTCCACGCGGCAGCAGGGCTGCTCCATGTGCACGTGGCATTTCATCACAGGCAAAGTTAAAATGTGTATTTGAGGGTTGAGATAATAAAATTAGTAATATTTGCTGCTTCATAAGGACACTCTCAGGGAAGCTGGTGTGTTTTAAACATGTATGGTGAAGAGCACAAGGTTCCAGTGCTTCAATCTGCCTTTGCTCCAACGGTACAAGAGTTAAATTTGGGAGAAAAGGCTGATAATGCTTGACTACTATTGTGGGAATAGTTTTGATCCCTTAGCCCCAGAAAAGGTATCTGGACTACTCCCCATGGGTTCAGGGAAGATACTTAGAGAACTTTCGTAACATGCCATTTCTACTAGTTTAAGAATACACCAGATATGTGCAAAGCAATAATACATACCCATGCTTCAGCTAAGAGACTTCAAGCATTTCCTTCCACAAATATATTTTGTAATAACCTCTAAATTTTCCCTCCGGATCCCCTAACTCATCAAAATGTTACACAGCCAGCAGTGAATTTCTTTAAAATTAAATTTTAAAAAACCAGCCTGAGCAATATAGTAGGACCCCATTTCTTTAAAAAAAAAAAAAAAAAAAGCCAGGTGTGGTAGTGTGCACCTGAGGTGGGAGGATCCCTTGAGCCCACTAGTTTGAGGTTGCAGTGAGCTATGATTGTGCTGTGCCCACTGCATTCCAGCCTGGGTGACAGAGCGAGACCCATCTCTTTTTTCTCCCCTTCCCCACCAAGACCCCATCTCTTAAAAAAGAAAAAAAAAATTAGTGTTACTTAAAAGAAACTGAGCTATAAATTTAAAACACCTGACTTTACAACCATTGTAAATCTGAATGCTCAACTTTTACTATTCTAAAATCTGCTTAAATAACTGAAGCATGCCCAGTTAAAGATTTTTAGTTTCACAAACTTAAGAGACTAATTGCTCAGTAATTAATCTCTAAGACATTTTAAATATGATGTACAACCATACCAGGTTCCAATTTTCAGAACATGGCACCCCAGGAAAACAGCTGACTTCTAATGAAAATGGTAACCTGAAAAAGGTACTGCGGCCGGCCAGTGGCTCACACCTGCAGTCAGTCCCAGCACTCTGGGAGGCCTAGGTGGGAGGATCGCTTGAGGTCAGAAGTTAGAGACCAGCCTGAGAAAGACCAAAACCCCATCTCTACTAAAAATAGAAAAAATTAGCCAGGCCTTGTGGCATGCGCCTGTAGTCCCATCTACTCCAAAGGCTGAGACAGGAGAATGCTTGAATCCAGGAGTTTGAGGTTGCTGTGAGTTGGGCTGACACCTAGGACTAGCCTGGGTGATAGTGAGACTGTATCAAAAAAAAAAAAAAAAGAGGTAATGTGCAAACACATATTTTGCCTCATCTGGCAGCAAAATGTTGTGTTTCTTCAAACCTCACTTTTCCCTGAAACAATATTCAAAACTAACACTTTTAATTTTGAAACAATTCTAACCTGTCAGAAATTATATCTAATGCTACAATAAAATCTCATTATTTTGGACTTTGCTAACTCAGAATTTTTGTTAATTCTGACAGGCTAAGTCAGAGTCTTCATTTATTTATATTTTGTCTATTAGAGTCTCCCATCTTAGCAATCCTTGTTATGCGGATGAGGAGGGGCTGAAAAGATGCTGGCTACAAGTCCTTTAAACTATCAAAAATTAAAGACAGACTACCCAGTAAAAGTCTTTTACACCTAGGTTTTCATAAAGTGAATAGTCACCAATGAGACTATGCTGAGCAGTTTCAGACAATATCACTGCCACCAGCTGTCCTGTCTACATGACATGCCGCCCACAGTCTGCAGCTGCGAACACTACAACTTGCTCAGAAGCAGGGAGCTTGGGGCCGGCAGGGCAAGTAAGAAACCCAATTTTCATTTATTTTAATATCTATACAGAATCTGACTCACTTGCATAAATTACATTTAAATCTTTTAGATGACAAATTCAAAGTTTTGCTGCTTACCAAGTAACACTACCATTAAAATTATCCCGATGAAGCCAAGGGCCACAACACAGTAAGCTTCTGACCTGGAAAATTCAGAGAGAAATCTAGAAACAACCGTGTTGTTTTAAATTTCTTAGTTGTTTCTGCTTGACAGCAATGTGGAGACAGAAACCAAAACTCGTTACTGAAAACCCTGCGGAGGACTGCTGCCTGGTGGAACCAGCGCCCGGCCACAGGCTCACACCCACCCCTCGGTTTCCCTCTATCCAGTTTCTGGTACAAAACACAGGCCTGTGGCGTAGGGGACAACTGAGATAGGACATTTCAACTCTCCAAATGAATGCCAGGAACCAGAAACAGTCACATGAATTCATTACCAAGGTTAAGGAGAAGGGAAGGAAGTGAGGCTTTCACTGTTCTCTATCTCATGGCTGGGCACAAAGCCTCCCACGGCCACCTTTGATGGGCTCCCCTTTTGTCTATCGTTGAACAGGAAAACATGGTTTCAAACACTGTCCAAAAGACTTCGAAATCTTACATTCCAGAGTTACCGTCACACTTATAAATAAAAGGTCACCACCAGGGTCTTAGTGATCACTGCAACGTACAGGTAGGTCCTTGTCCTCATCAAGAAACCTCCATATGCAGCACATTTGGCTGCTGTTAGGTACGTAAGGGCCTTGAGTGGGGGTGGGGCGTTCACAGAGGGCACCCACGTGCCATTCCCAGGATAGCACCACCCACAAAGGCCAGGTCACCCCTGCTGGGTACCTCTGGGACTGCTTCCTCTCCAGTGCATCTGTGTTGGTTACGGTTTAAATCACTGTCCTTGCCAGCACCCACGAGCTCGTCCCTGTGTGTTCCCCTCGGTCCAAAGCACCAGAGACTTGCATAAATTCCACAGCCCCCAATACAGGTTACTCTCAGGTCTGTTCCCGTTTTCACTGCTGCAATAGTTACTGTTAAGGATCCAGTGAGAGGCTGTGTATAACTGTCTCACCACACTTTGAGGGAGAAGGATGCATTGAAACATCTTTACCAGTGACAACAAATCAGACTTTTTGCACTTTTCCCCAACTGCCTGTGGTTGACCAATAAAAATAGTTCAAAGACATGGCCTATCTTCCTAAAAGTAATCCATTTCCCCAGGTGTTCGGAGTCAATTATTTTTAAACTCATTTCTCAACAATAAGAGTGTTACTGAGAGCAGTGGTTCTCAAGGGGTGGTCCAGGGGCCCTTTGAGGAGGTCCCCAAGGTCAAAGCTGGTTGCACAACACTAAGATGTTTGTTACATGCCTTGTCCACCACCACACTCAGGAGTATATGATAGAGTTTTCCAGAAGCTAAATGACAACGATATTGCAGACTGAATACAGAAGCACATGTGTGAATGCAGCTGCTGTCACTTAAGACAGATATGCAAAGACATAAAACAATGCCACCTTTCTCATTAAATTGCTTTGGTCTTGGCAAATAGTTCCCACAAAATGTCATTTGTTACTATGTAATGGTTTACTACTTTAAATGAAGGTTATTTTAAAATGAATAAAAATTTAAATGATTCATTTTTTATGGCAAATATGGCAAGTATCAACAGATATAAACAAAAGCTCTTTGGGGTCGTCAGTAATTTTTAGGAGTGCAAAGAGCTCCTGAATTCAAACAGTCTGAGAACCCAGAGCTTTCTCCTATGGTGGCTCCTCCACGAGCCAAGAGAAATCCCACTGCCCTTCCCATTCCGCCAGGACCCGAAAGACAGTGGCAAGTACTGCTTCCGCATTTGGTTTTTCTGGACAGCCCCTCTGCCTTTCTCATTCAGTTCATGTGATTACTGGGAAAGTGGCGATTGCCAAGTATGAAACTGACTGCCACCTAAGTTCAGGCGAAGAGAATGAGGTTACACACACACACACACGCCAAGGAAAAAAGGCCGGGTGTGGTAGTGTGTACCTGTAGTCCCAGCTACTCAGGAAGATCCCTTGAGCCCAGGAGTTCAAGGCTGCAGCGAGCTATCATCTCCAGACTTCACTCCAGCCTGGCACTAGAGACCCTATCTCAAAAAAAAAAAAAAAAAAAAAAAAGCCTTCCCTTACAACATTTGCTTCTCCAGGTGAAGCTGCACCTTTTAAAGGTACTAGGATCTCAAGCCACAGCCTATGGGGCAAAATTAATGCTTAAGGACATTGGAAACTCAAGTCAAGAATTAACTTTGTATTTCAGCTGAGCATTTCTTTCTTTCCCTGGGATTAGCAAAGGCCAATGTCTAGTTTTGTTTGTTTTGGGAGACAGTGGCTCAAGTTCAAGACAAAGGAGTTCTAGCATAAATAACAGGATTTTCTGCATCAATTTTTACAGATCCACACACAGCTGAATGTGATAGAGTCAAGCCTGTGTAAGAAGCAACTTCCAAGTACTCCTATCATTACCGCATGCACAGGGAGAAAAGAAATTTTACTACTAAAAACATGCTGTAAAAAGGAAAACGCTGTCTTTAAGTTATAATCCAACAAATCCAAAGGGTACACAGCTAGTGTCCATCTGGCCTGTGTATCTCCAGGGGGCTCAGGGGCATCTCACGGGCCACTCCTCTCAGTGCAGGTTCATCATATTCCTGGTCCTGAAGGCTGCAGTCAGCAGTGGCCCTCCCCAGCACCACCACAAGACCCCTCGCTCTGCCTAGACATTTACAACCGGGGCAAGTCCTCCTCAGTTAGGCAGACTGGGGAGTGGGCGGCTTAAGGGGAAGGTGGGTAAGAACAGAGGCTTCAATCCCAGCTTCAACGCGCACTCCTCCCCAGGCTGCACTTCCCTACCTGTGAAGTGGGGACAATACTAATTTGTTTCCTGAAAGGTTTTCTGAAACTACACGGTGTCAAAAGCCAAATCAGCACGGCACTGTGCTGGCAAGCATGCAACAAATGGCAGATGTCAGCTATTAAAATGACAAGGCCTTCCTCTGCAAGGGTTTGGGGACACAGGCCCTCTTAGATGAGTCTACTTTGACAAATATTGACCAAGAGCCCCGTAAGTGCTGGGCACAGGGAAGAGAGGAGGTGACCCCTGTTCTCAGGGAGAGGGCAAGGAGTGCTTCACTACGACCTAGCAGAGGTAACTGGTAAGTACACACAAATTTCTCAGAGTTTTTTGGGTTTGTTTTACAAAGGTGACAATTGAACACAAACTAACATCCGTCATCAAGAGACTAGTTTGTGAAAAATTAAGAAACATCTAGGCCGGGCGCGGTGGCTCACGCCTGTAATCCTAGCCCTCTGGGAGGCCGAGGCGGGAGGATAGAGTGAAGCCAGGAGTTCGAGACCAGCCTGAGCAAGAGCGAGACCCCCGTCTCTACTAAAAATACAAAGAAATTATCTGGACAGCTAAAAATATATATAGAAAAAATTAACCGGGCATGGTGGCGTATGCCCATAGTTACGGCCACTCAGGAGGCTGAGGCAGGAGGACTGCTTGAGCCCAGGAGTTTGAGGTTGCTGTGAGCTAGGCTGATGCCACGGCACTCTAGCCAGGGCAAAAAGAGCGAGACTCTGTCTCCAAAAAAAAAAAAAGA
This sequence comes from Varecia variegata, assembly GCA_028533085.1. NCBI lineage: Eukaryota > Metazoa > Chordata > Mammalia > Primates > Lemuridae > Varecia > Varecia variegata. The sequence goes on from CM052436.1 coordinate 208,241,052, forward strand.
AAGAAAGAAACATCTATATACTGGAATTCTTTAATGCCAAAATTAAAGGATGATGAATCCCTTGGTTCACCATGGCAAGAGTTCCACAGCACCTGAGCAAACAGAGCAGGTGACAAGCCAGCCAGGCAGGGGCCACATTCTGTAAGGCACCCGCCACACACACAATCAGTTCACCAACACGTGACAAGTATAATGGCGCCCTTGCTCGTGCTTTACTTTCTATCTATACAGGCTGTTTAAATGTTCTACATACATATTATCTTTGTAAGCAAACACACTAAAGCTATCTTTATTTGGGGGGAAAAACTGATTTAATCTTTCTATAAAAGTATATTAAATACCACCTAAATGTTTCTATCAGCATATGAAAAACAAAACCAAGTGTCTAAGTTTGACAACCAGAGAGAGAAATACCCGCTTTACGAATTATACATACGAATTACTACCTATTAAGTTTTATAGTCATGGATAGGGAATTCTTATTAAAATATGTCCAATTACCTATTCAACTTACTCTCAAAATTACCACTGAAAAAAATTAAAAGGAGGCCTTGGCAACAGAGACGATCTCACACTTGGAGGCGGTGAGCACAATTCTGACTCTCTTCTTTGCCCTCCTCTTTCCTGACTAACATTTCCATTAACTGTTAATCATATAACCTCTGGAATGGAATGAACATATATCATTTGATCCTAGCCACAACGAGGCTAATACTGGACATTCACTGTCAGGGACTCTACCATTTAAATAAGAAAGCAAACTGGAGACTCTGCTTAGGGAAACTTCCTTAATGGACTTCGGAGCCCACCAGACACCTAAGGAATAAGGCCGATCAGACATGTGCCACAGTGCAGTACAAAGGACAACAATAAGCTGCCTTGTTGAACATGTTCAGTCTTTCCTCTTCAACGGTCAAATGGGGCCGGGCGCAGTGGCTCATGCCTGTAATCCTAGCACTCTGGGAGGCCGAGGTGGGCAGATCGTTTGAGCTCAGGAGTTTGAGACCAGCCTGAGCAAGAGCGAGACCCCATCTCTACTAAAAAAATAGAAAGAAATTAGCTGGACAACTAAAATATATATATAGAAAAAATTAGCCGGCCATGGTGGCACATGCGTTTAGTCCCAGCTACTCGGGAGGCTGAGGCAGGAGGATCGCTTGAGCCCAGGAGTCTGAGGTTGCTGTGAGCTAGGCTGACGCCAAGGCACTCTAGCCCAGGCAACAGAGTGAGACTCTGTCTCAAAAATAAATAAATAGTCACATGAAAGTCACTTGGTATCATGGGACAGGTGCGTAAAAAAGGTAAAATGCGTAATGTTTGCAGAAGTATAAAACTATCAGGACCTGGCACAGCTCACAAATAAATACCACAGAAAAACCACTTCCTTGGGCTGCCCAGAACTGACTCGAGGGGAACTGGGACCCTGAGGCTGTGGAAAGACTTGCAGTATGAACAGGACCTGCAAACTTCACCAGAGAGAATGGCAGTCAAAGTACCCATTCCAATCTCTCCCTCCTCACCTGAAGACAACCCCGTCCACGCTTCAAGGCCAAACTGAACCACCTGGCAGTGACACTTATCCTCACCCAGCCATTGTGATGCCCTCACACACGGGCAGTTTAACTGTTTGCCAGGGAAGAAAGCTGTAACCATGGCACTAGTCAGGGGCAGCCAACTGCACAACTTCATATTTTACTTGTGCCCTTATCACAACACAACTCACTATGCCTGAAATAGCCTGAATTCAATCAATTACTAAAAAGAGACAGCTTTTGGTGGAAAGCCAGAAGAAAATTAAAGATACACATCATTCTAAAACAAGATAGGGAGCAACTTACACATGAAACTCTTTGTTAAAACAAGTCTGCATGAACAGGCTCCTCCCTACGCACACAGCAAGCAGGAAAGCGATAATGCTTGGACAACACATTAGGCAGGAAGTTTCCCAACAAGGCTGGGTCTGGGTCTTCCCAGGTGACACTTCTGAGCTGTCTACAGTGTTTACAATGGTAAAACAGAGGACTAGTTACAGAGACAAATATATAAATACACACCGACCCAAAGTGTCACTGAAGAGCTCTAGACTCCAGGGTACATGGCCAATGGCAAAACTCAATTTAAAGGAAGGAGCTAGAATAATCAAGTTCCCCACTAATAACCTCTCCAGCAGGACTGGGACAGGGGTCTTGCCTTCTTGGTCAACTGCTGTATCCCTCCTTTTAACACAGAATGCAATAAATATTTCCGGAATAAACCAAGGTACGTATTTACTTCCTTAAAATGCATGAGGTAAAGCACTTTTCTTGGAAGCTTATGTCGGCCAGGGCATATGTGGCCCTAGGGAAGCCACGGAACGTGGGTACCACGAGGCTACGTGAACACACTGACACCACCTTCACACTTGCCTCTTCCTCCAGGCTCAAACCTCATTCCATAGGCATGCAGGTGACTCGGATGTCACCATATGCGGCCCACGCACAGTTAAGAGTAACTTCAGTAACTCGTAACCGTTGTTACTACTACCCAAGGCCCAAACTCTCAGCTCGAGCGTCGAGGAGCCTCGAACTGAGACCGAGCCGCGGAGGCCGCGCGGGGGAAGGCCCCAAGCCCAGGTGGCCCCTTTCTGCTTCCACGGCGGAGGATGAAATGCGTCACAAATATGGCCAGTGTTCGTCAAACTAACGCACGACTCGTTAAAAAACTAAAATCCAGCGCGGTGAGGCTAGCACACACTGTCCTCTGGGGAGGCGACGCGGGACTTCCGCGAGCTCCCCGGCCCCCGCACGCCCGGGAGCGCCCCTCCCCGAGACCCGCCGGGGATGGCTGGAGGGCCCGGCAGGCCGAAACCGGGCCGCAGTCCGACCCCGCCGGCCGGCCCCACCGCCCACCCGCGCCGAGTCCCCGCCCCGCGCCCCCGCCCGCCGCCGCCGCCATCTTCTCGGCGGGAGCGGCCCGCGCGGCCTCCGCGGCTCTCGGCGGCCGGGCTCCGGCGCCGGCCTCACCCTCCCGCCCCCTCGCCCGTGCGACCCGCGCAGCAACCGCCCCTCCGCCGGGAGCCCGGGACGCCACTTACCGCCGGCCACAGGCCTCTAGGGTCTCGCAGCCATTTCCTTCAAACGCTGCGGAGCGGGTTGGCGGCCACCGAGACGCCGCGGGGCTAGAGCGGCGCCCCCGCGCGGCGGGCTGAGGGACGAGGCGGTCACCGAGACGCTACGGGGCTAGAGCGGCGCCCCCGCGCGGAAGCCCAGCCCCGCCCTGCGCGCATGCGCTCGCCGCCCTTATTGGCGCTCCGGGCCTGCGCCGTTTACTTGCACAGGCCCGCTTCCCGCCAGGTTTCCCGACCCCAAGGGTGAAAGCTGGGGCGGGGCCCTTCGGCCGCATCCCTGGGAGCGGCTCGACAGGGCGCAAGAGGAGCGTGGGTGTGGCTCCTCCAGGGGCTGCACTTTGGCCAGGCCTTCACTGCTGTCCGGCTCGCTGGGGCCGGAGAACTCCTCGGAAGACGATGAAGGTTTTTCTCTTCTCCAGACTGCACGTCTCAAACTCCGGGCCTCCCACGGGAAGGCGAGGCGGCCCCAAATCTCTGCCTCTCCGCACTCACAACTACTGACCCGGAGCAAAGAATGCACCGGCTAATTTGCCCACAGGACCTGGAGGGACCGATTAGAAATTTGCTCTCAGGAGGGGAAAGTGGGGTCCGGCGGGTGTTTAGCCTTCCACTTGGGTTTTCTTCAGCTCACTCAATACTAACTAGGGTGACACCCCATCACCCGTCTGTCCCCAGATACCTCGGGAAACATCAGGGTGGGGGAGAGCAGCTGCTGCCTTGAGGCACCCTGGTCACTGGCCATGGCGTGCCTGCCCCCCCACCGCGGTGAACAGCCATACACTCCCTGGAAGCTGGGACCCTCTAGCCTCTGTGTCAGCCCATGGCAAAGAACAAAAAGGGGTCCAGAGTGCAGTAAAGCCTCTGCGATGCTTCCAAACACGAACCAGGCAGGGGCTATGAGGCAGGTGTTCCTTTTACTAAACATCTCTACAGATTACAAGTCCTGCCAGTTTCTGAGACCGTCAGTTTTCTTTAAAGGAAAACAGCTTGCTCCTGCTGATGTGATTCTACCGTAATGGAATCTGGCAAGGATGGGTTCGACACTTCCCTCTTGACCGTCTGCAGGTTGAGAAGAGAGGCGTTTGCCCTCAAATATTGTGTAGTGGGAAGTTTAGAAACCAGACAGATGGGGTCGAGACCAGCTTGCACACTGTGATCTAGGGCAAGCAGTCTAAGACGGGGGAGCTCAAGTGCTGGGATGAAGACCACAGGAGGCCTCCCTGCAAGGGGCTCTCTAAGTGGAATTGGTATGGGGGAACCTCTGCCCAACTCTTTGGCTGAGAATCTTTAAATGAAGTAAAAACAGCGATTTCTTTCTGTCAGAAGGTAAGCTTTTAAAAGATTTTAACTCTCAGGTGCAGTTTCAGGCTGGGCATTCAGAAAGAAGAAAAGGCACTGAGGGAACGGAAAGGGGAGGTGGACCAGGAAGCACAATTAGACTCAGAGACTAGAAAACCAGGTGGACTGAGGGAAAGGCTAAAGAGAAACGTGGGGAAACAAAGGAACCCCACCCGTCCTCACTGTAGTGCTCTATGATGCGCAAGACGCAGGGCTGTTCTAATCTCGCTGAGCCAGGGCCGCCACTGAGCAGGACGCTTCTCCCACGCCACCCGCACAAGCTGGCTCTGCTTTGGAAACCTGGCCTGACTACCCACTCCGAGCCCTCTGCCTACAAGACGACTGTTGATGTCAGTGCTCTGTCCCAGTTTAACTGCTGTCACTCCAGCGAGTTGCTCCCCCTGGTAAAAAGGGAATTTGGAAGATTTACAGTTTGGATATTTTTTAATTGAACTCTACTAACTAAATACTTCCTTCTAAACTTTGCTTCCTCCTAAACTTATTTTGCAAGTAAAACCCAGAGAAGGAAACAATTAGTCTCCAATTGTCTCAAGAAATTCTTCCCTAAATATCCCCAATCCATAAACAAAAACCCACCAAGTAGCGCCGATTTACAACAGGATGTTGTTGGAAAGGCAGGAATGCGCCAAGAGCACTCTGGCAGGAAGCTTACTTGGTGGTCCAGGGGGGGAAACACCACGGGGTGTAAATAGTACATTTGTATAATGGGTAGACACCGGTTTCTGCCACCCCCACCCACGGAGAAAATCTAGGGGAAGTTTATTATACAAGCGCAATCTGGGAAACTCAGCAATTCTTTCAAAACGCTGCTTCCCGCGCTTAACCCCCTTCGTTAGAACTCAGGGTCCCGAGCAGAATACCGTGATCCCAAAATGAAAGAAAGTACTATGACGAAAACACTTCAGCTGGCAGCCTACTTTATTTCGGTTTAACTACAACCCCGTCAAAGGGAAGATTCTGTACATTCTCTTAGAACAATGTGACCCGGGCGGCCCCCGCGGGGCACCTTAGTTGTTCGCGCTTGGAATTCAAAGGGATGCGGCGCGGGGACTGCCCCGCCGCGGCCCTCCGAGGGGGGTTCGGGGTGTGGACACAGTAAAGGAGCACAAAGGGGATGTGGGGGCACTGGGGGAAGAGGGACAGAAGGGGAGGGGAGGCCACAGGGGGAAGACGAACACCGGGCGGAACTCGGCCTCAGCCTTGGACCCGCTGGGCTCCTCCTCCCAGGCCTCCCGCGCAGGGAAGCACCCCCAAAAGATTCTTCCAGAACTTAGGCGCAGACTGGGTGACGGCCGCAGGGCTCCACCTCTTGGCTACTCAGACGTGCCCGCTTTGAGCGTGGGTGGAGACGGAGGGAGGACGGTGGGGGGGGAGGGGAGAAGGAAGGGGTGTGGGGGAGGAGGTACGGCGCAGCTGCGCAATGGGAGGGGGAGGCTGACACCCTCTCTCCCGGTCCCACGCTTTCCCGGGTGCCCCCACACAGGGTCGGACCCTCGGCCACAGTGGGGGTTCCCTTTTCTGCTTCTCACCATTCCTGGAGTCCAGGTGCCTGGCACTCCAGGAGCACAGCCCTGAACTACTTGTGGAATGAAAAGATAATTATTAATATAAAATACACGTCCCATTCCCCAGGAAAAAAAATAAATCTAGCATTTTATTGCTCACAAAAGCTTCAACCACTGTGTATCTTTCCAGAAATTGATGAATTTTCATTATATAAGGCCAGCTAACTTTAAATAAATCTTCCTTGCATAGTACAATCAACTTACCAATGCTAAAAGGTTTCAAGATCAAATTGGCTACTAACTCCCCAGCAAAGCAAAACAGAGTGAAGCACTAGGCTTGGTTGCCAATCGTAACCAGACCTAGGTCCCCAGCAGGGCCAACCCTCTGTCTGTGCATCGCTGCCAGGATAGGCGACTCCACAGAAATCACCCACTGAATGCATTCGGTAGAATGCTGTTCAGGGACAGCCCATGGCAGAACCCAGGGGGCAGTGGGAAAGTTACAGGGGACTGACTGGCAGGACAGAAAAAGGCCAGAAAACAAAACAAAAAACTCAAGGAAAATCTTGGGATTGGAATTTAAACTCTGTGTTCCAACCCCAAAGACCTATAGAAAGCTGCAGCTGTAGAGTGCGATGGAGTGTTCAAAGCAGCAAATGAGAACCACACCAATGTTCTTTCTGTCTTTTAGACAAAGGGATAAAAAGAATAGGAAAAGGGGAGGGAAATAAGATGGGGAAAGGGTGTCACCTCCATTAATGCTGTTCCAAACAATTCACACATGTTGAATTTTTGTAGCTAGTGAATTTTTGTGATAGTGTTTTATCATTTGAACAACATCATTAGAAAGCTGTGCTACAACTAACTTTTAATTATTAAAGTAACAAGGGAGGGATCTTTGGTCACTTTAGCCTCTGTAAGTTACTGCAGACAAAGCAGCTATGAACTTAAGACAACACAAACAAGGCAAAAAGAACTGCACGAGACAGGGAATTGAACCTAATGTACACGTGCTATTCTCAGTTCTACCACTTTCCAGAGATCTTTGGACAGAAAGAATGAGCTAATGTAGTTTATATCCCATGCCATAATAAACCCTAGTTTTGTTACCTAAACAAGAGTGAACACAATACAGAGCTATGCTCATTAATCCTACCTCTGAGAATGCTTGTTACTCTGAGATGTCTACGTTTACCCTTTGATTTCAGTGAAAAGTAAATAAAACCCACTTGAGAAGAAATATTTTAATATGTACAAAGCATTAAAACTGTATTTCTTATCTGATTGGTTTTATCTCTTAACTATCTTTAAAGGAACACATCAAAAAAGAAAGCCAAAAAAACAATGCCTTTCACAGATTTTGACAGAAAAGCAGTTTAAGGCAAAGCAGTGGTGCCCAAATGGGCCATTCACCTTACAGGCTAATCACACCACAAAATATATAGCAGAGAAAAAGGGAAAAGCACACCTGCAGACTACTGAATTCCTAGGCCTGCCGGTGGGCATAAGGAAGACGCAGATGTCCCTGAGGTCAGAGGGTGACCAAATCAGATGGAGTTCCAGAGCAAAGGGGCAGGGCACCACCCGAGTGCCCTCTGGGGTGTGGGGCTAAACTGTGTACAGGCTACAATTTAAGAATTTTTTCTTAAATGAAAATACTTAAAAAGTGAAAGATTTTTTGAAGTCAAGTCTAAACAGTGACTTTTCAGAATTAGAACTTGTCCAGAATAATCAATTCCTGTTCCTACCTAGTTCACAAAAACACAGTGGTGAAACTGAGAAGGAGCAGACTGGAGTAGATAGGAGGCTGCGCATTAGCAGTTTCCAAAGGATACCCCAAAGGGAAGTTCTGTAAATTACCCTTCCCATACCAGAATCTTTTTTCAGTTCCAAACTGAACTGCTTCTAAAATTTAGAAATTGACATGTTCAAAGGAGAATAAGAGCTGCACCAAATCTGACTATAGAAGGTGGGAGGCCAAGAATGTTGTCTTTTATAGTTCTGCAAAGAAATGAAAAATCAGACATACAAGTGTCTCCTGCCACAGAAAAGCATGTAAAGAGTAGATGTCAGAGGGTTTTAAGTGGAAGACAAAAAGCAAAACAACGGCCTCATCTTCATCCAGCACGTTTACCTTCCAGACATTTGACCACAACAGCTGCCATCCTTAAAACATATAGACCTAGCTGTCCACATATGTATGTTTGTGCATATAAATTTACACATTTTTGTTAAATAAAAAAGGTCAAATCCAAAGCTAATAAGTGTCTATCAAATCCTGACCAGCCAGGTCCTAAGGGCATAACTAAAGTCAATATGAACTAGTACATAAACAGTGTGTTGACCGGGTCCACTGCTCTTCAAAATAGTCTCTGTCTGGACTCTCCTACTGGTCTGCGACAGCAGGACTGTATCACACCCCCCCAACATTTGTTTCAGTTTACCGTATGCTAGAGACAGTTTATGTCTTAACCTCAACAGGAATTAAAGGTTTTTAAAAAAGAAAAAAAAAAAAAAATCAAGAAAAATAGGCCGGGCGCAGTGGCTCACGCCTGTAATCCTAGCGCTCTGGGAGGCCGAGGTGGGCAGATCGTTTGAGCTCAGGAGTTTAAGACCAGCCTGAGCAAGAGCGAGACCCCCGTCTCTACTAAAAATAGAAATAAATTATATGGACAGCTAAAAATATGTATAGAAAAAATTAGCCGGGCATGGTGGCACATGCCTGTAGTCCCAGCTACTCAGGAGGCTGAGGCAGGAGGATCCCTTGAGCCCAGGAGTTTGCTGTGAGCTAGGCTGACGCCAAGGCACTCTAGTCCGGGCAACAGAGCGAGACTCTGTCTCAAAAAAAAAAAAAAATTAAAAAAAATAATAATAATAAATAAAAGAAAAATACTACTCTTGTTCTTACCCAACCAAACTTAAGATATCCAGTGCTTTCTGATTTACTAATATAATCCAGAAAGGGAAATAAAATCAGGTGAACAGAGGCAGGGGAAGGGCAACCATATTAAACAATCCCTGGTAACAATGTTTCCCAGTGTCTGGGATGGCATAGACATTTGATATCAAAATATATGTGGCACAACTTAATAAAATTCTTCCTTACTCTAACGTCTTCTCTAAGAAATTTTTTAAAAATATCATGAAAAGCTAGTCTGTGAAAATTGAAGTCTAAGTAATTTCCTGCCTACTTGTGCTAATGATTCTGAGCAGCAACAACTGATGGGTTTATAAATCCCCCAAAATTAGGTTTTACCAAATCTCTTTGAAAGCCAGGAGGCTCCAGTTTGGGAGTGTGTTTGGGGATGTATGATTTTATGCTTTTGGGTTTTGAGAAAACAAAAACATCCACCAAAATAATGTGGTTTTGTAGAACATGGCTAATGTCCTGGTTTTTAGAAATTCTAGGATTTGAGTAAAAGCAGCATTCTATTTTATTCTCAAAATGCTTTTCCCTTTTTAAAAACTCATTAATGTTCTGAGACTAATATATCATTAGCACCACTCTTTTAAAGTCTTTCAAAATGAAACAACTTCTCAAGTTCAAAGCCATTGCCACCCCTGCAGAACAGCAGAAGCTCTGACCACCTGGCTGCTGACCCTGGCCAACTGTGATGTCAGCCCAGTGGCTTCCCTCTTCCATGGGCCCACCTTTATCCAGTCAGGAAGCTCAACCAGTTAATGAGCCCACCAGCTGAAACACTGGTCAACTTGGTCACTGCCCTGCACCCTTGGTGCCACTGCATGCTGGGGTCTTCAGGGCTCTGGCTGGGCTGCACCCCTCCATCTTCTCTCCATATACTCCCCATGGAGACTTCATGCCCACGTGGCAATGGTTACCTTTATCTCTCTGCCTGGATCTGGGTCCATCCATTCACCTGCTCCCCTGGCATCTCCACTTGGATGCCTCGGATGCACCTCAAAATTTAAAGCATTTGGAAATGAGCTCATGACTTCTGACGCTCCCCCCTCAATTCAGACTCTTCTCTGGTGTTCCCTATTCAGACAATGGGCTCATCCCATAAGCCCAAAGGCCCGAGCCAGAAGCCTAGACATGACCCTTGACCCTCTGGGCTCCTCCTCAGCCCCCTCACCTGTTGCCGCAGTGTTTGGGGGGACCCAGCCCACTGCTCACTTCTCTGCACATCTGCCGTGTGGCCCTAATCTCTTCTGAAAGCCTTAGTCACACTAGTTGTCTCACCTCACCCCTCTCAGCGCAAACGTCTTCCATTCCCACTATGTCACTCAACTTCTTGCTGTGTCACCAGTGACTGTCGAATGGTGTCCAACTTAATGCACTCGTCACCTCTATGCCCTTTCTCTGAATAGACTGTGTTAATCAACTCTTCAGTCCGGCCCGCACCCTTCCTTTGAGCTTTAGGTGCACCGCACAGGCATCTCCAGGTCAGCAGGGCACACACTGAAGCCACCTTTCCTCCCCCTTTCCACCCTCATCACCATCACTCTCAGTAGTGCTGCCACCTCATCAGCCAGGGCGCATATCTGGGCTCCTTCTGGACTTCTCCAGTTAGCGCCTACAGACTGCCAGTCACCAAGGACTGCTCTCTCCCTCTAAGTGAAGAACTCCCCTTTTCTATTTTTGCTACGACTGCTTTTAGCTTCAGGTCTTCATTGTCATTCACTCATCCCTTCATCTACTCAACAAATATTTATCAAACTCCTACCATGAACTAGACGCTTCAGCCATAATCAGATACGTCCCAGCTCTCAGGAAGCTTACACTTTTATGGTGAATCTTGCCATCCTCTCAGGCATCAGCAACTTGGGATAGTGTGCTGAGAGCTACAAAGGGATAGTTTAGGATGCCAGGTGAGCATACAGGAGAGGTACTCAATCCAACTTTGTAGGGAAGATTCCCCAGGAAAGCTACATCTCTGTTGAGTAGGAGTTAGCCCAACATCTCTGTTGAGTAGGAGTTAGCCCAGGGAAGTGTTTTACACACAGGGCCCAGCTTGTGAGAGCCAAAAGATAAGACAGCTTGGTGACATGGTGGGGTGGCTGGAGCAGAGATCAGAATAAGGATTGGTGACACTTTGCTAGGCTAACTTTATGTAGGCAATTGGGGAGTCCCCAAAGCGTGTTAAGAGGAGGACAGAGGCAATGAGAGATGGCCTTGAGGATGATCGCCCTGACTGCTATGTCGGTTTCAGAGAGGAGTTGGCAGGACTTCTGGGAGGAACGTGAGTTAGAAAAACATCCTGGCACTCCAAAAGCAAAGATGACATCAATGTTATGGTGGAAGAGGGTGGGAAACAACAGGATGGAGTCAGTTTCTAGACAGGATTAAGGAGATGGAATTAAGTAGGACTTGGTAACTCGTTGGCTGCTGGGAGGAGGGGCATTGACCTATGACCCACAGGAAGGCACCGCTGAAGCCTCTTTGGACTGCAATGTTCCATTTCCTTAGGGCCCTGGCACTCAGGCCTTTTGCTCCTGCTTCCCCTTGCACACTTTTTCGTTGATATCTAAAAACTGTCTCCCCTGGGGCTTAGTAGTTGCAAACGATGTCATTACTGACATGTACTGCATCTGCAGGTTAAACAGATGTGTGTCAAAACTTTGCACCTGCAGATTTAGCTCTTCCAATTAAGGGAACATATCCACATCCAGTCGTCATTGTGCAACCTCTTTGCCGAATTGGACTTATTTTCTGTGAGGAAAAGCCCGACATTATTCAATTTACTTTTAAACAACCACACGAAACCATCTCACCCCCGACTTCTACTTCAGAAAGCCGTTCGGTGAGTTTCTCACCGGAAGAAATCAGGACCTGCCCCCTCAAGGATTCTAGCACTTCTTCCTGAAGCGCTATCAAATCTTTCATCGTTGCTCACCAGCAACGGAAAAACGAGAGCCTGCAATCGTTTCGAAATAGCTACAAGAGATGGGTGTTTGCATTCGTCCTAAGCAGACAATGTAAGCAAATAAACACGAAAACATCCATTTAGGGCCTGAGCCGGCGCTCCTGGAGCCACTCCAGGTCCCCCGCGTGCCCCGGCCCTGTCCCGAGCCGGCCGGCCGCCGGTGCGCGCCCCACAGCCGGTGGCCCCCTCTGTCCCATCCTCGCGCCCCCGGGCCGTCCAGACCCCCGGCGCAGCCCCGGGAGGCACCCTGAGGGCAGGCCCTTCTGATTTCTCATCTGGCCTCCAGTGAAGACGCGCTCCGTAACACTCGAGGAGTAAACCCACGGGACTCACTTCCACGAAGAGAAAGGTGAGCTACCGTCCTGCCCGGCCCGGCCCCTCCCTGGGCCTTGGGACGTGAGCCTCGGCAGGCCGCCAGCAGGAAGGGGATTCCCGCCTCGCCTCAGGGGCGGCGACGGGCACCCGGCGCCTTTTCCCCGCCCCACCCCATCCACTCCGGCCTCACACAAACGAGAAAGGAGCTGGGACCTTCGCCTCGACTCAGTCCAGACGTCGCGATTCCAGCGCAAGGTTTCCGCACTCCGACGCCTCCGCGGCAGCCATTTTGCGCAGAGGCGGGCAACGCCTTTTGACTCTCGCGCCAACCCGTAGAACGAGGGCGCCGCGAGGGGAGCTTTGCGCAAGGACGGAAGCTGAAGCCTACACTTCCGGGCGGCCGCCCGCCCCGCCCCCTCCCAGGAGGGCTTCATTGGTTGCCGGCTTGCTAGCTTGCGATCTCGCGATCTCGCGAGAGGTGTTGAGGGGGCGGCCGTCGGTGTGTCTGCCCTCCTGCTCCCCGCCCCGCCCCCGCCTCCGCCGCGGCCTCCGCCTCCTCCTCTCTCTGCTCCGGCGTCCCCACCGCCACCGCCGCTCCTCCCCGGCTCCGGGAGCGGCCGCGGAGCCGCCGCCGCCGCCCAGACCGTGCAGCGCGGGAGGCGGGATCCGCACGGTAAGATGGCCGCGGCGGGCTCAGGCGGCCGGGCTGAGCGTCTCCGCGGGGCCGGGCCCGGCCGGGCGGTGGGGGCCGGGGCCGGGCGGATACATCGGCGGCCCCAGAGTGCGCCCTGCCCGCCGAGGGCAGCCCCAGGCGGGCTGACCCCTCTCTGCGAGGTGTTGGGGGGGTCAAAGGTGCGAGCAGGTGTCGGAATTTCCGCGCGTTGTCCTCCGGGGGCGGCGGCGGCGGCGGCCCGCGGATTTGCAAGTCAAGCTGCCCTTTTCCCTCCCGGCCCGAACTGGCGCCTCACGTCGTGTGCCTGGGACTTGGTTCGGTTTCTAGGCTTGAAGGGAACCTGTGTGAAGTGAGGGCTCTCGCGGCAGAGGTCGTCCCCAGCCGGAACAGTGGTAGTTACTGGAAACTTTGTACATCTGCCTCTGTGAAGAGAACGATTTTTATAACACTATCTTTAAAACAAAATCTTCTGCTTTAAAGCAGAAACTGATGAGAACGTCAGTTATTGCCAGGAAAGCAAATGTTGGTCGTCTTCAGAATTTGTTTCTTTCTGTTGAATATTAAGTGCTGGAGTTTGAGACTACTGAGTTCTTCTTACAGAAAACAGAACGGGCCAGTTCTCCAAAGTTGTTGCTTTTAATAAGCGCACTTACCGCCAGGGAGTGGCACTAGTGTGATTGCTGACTGCCAAATGGAACCCGAGGGAAAGGTGCCTTTCCTAAGGGACTTTTAAGATCGGTCCTAGGTTACCTTTACTTGTTGTGAATAACAATTTGATCCTCATGAGCTTTACAGTTGACTGTAGCTACAGGCGATGGGTGTTGGAGTGATGGCATCTCTTGGTTTTACCTTACCTGCTGTTCCACGGGCACGTTTCCCTCTGGTGGTGCCTCCATCCCTGCTGGCTCTCCAAGTTTGGTATCCTCCAAGAAACTGAGGACTTGGCCACGTGCTCTCTTCACATTCCCTATCTACACTCTCCCTAAGTGATCATTGCTGAACTCTTGGCTTTAAATATCTCTTTTTCCCCAGATGTTTCCCTAGTTAGTGTTTCCAGCACTGAGCTCAGGATCTGTCATCCGGATGCCTGCGTGACTGCCCAGCTGCATGTCTGGCAGTCCTCTCATACCTGCCCTGCTCCTCAAACCTGTTCCTCTCCCAGCCTTTCCTTATTGTGGCCCCATCCTCCAAGGCCTCTCACGCTCAAAACTGCCCTCAGTTCTCTTTCTTTTGTCCCTCCATGTTCAGTCCAGCAGTAACCACTGACTGTGGCCAGCGCATCTTGGCCTGGCTGTGTTTCTCCGTCTCTTCTGCTGCTGTCCTCTCGCTCGGGTTTTTCCTTATTGGACTTGCTGCTCAGCTCTCACCACCCTACATCCGTCTCACTGGCAGCTGGGAAACCAGACCGTCTTTTAATTTTGTAATTTATTGAAGCAATCTAGCACATACATTGTTTTGTGATGTATATGTCAGGAACAAGGGGTAAAAGCGAGGTGGACGGTGGTGTGCTGACGGCCTATCTCAGAAGCCCACTGGCCGTCCCAGCACTGGCAGAGCTGCCTCTGTGGCCCCAGCCATCTGCCCCTCCTCCCACCGGTAACCACCTCCTGACCTTACTTAAAAAAATAAAACAGTTTTGCCACGTTCATATTTATTACTTAAAGCACACATCATTTAGTTTGTCTCGTTCTTTACAAAACTCATGCAACACTCAGGCCTCTACTGCAGCTTTTTTCATTCAGCATTGTTTGTAGGAATCATTCATGTGATTGTGTGAGTTCATTTATTTTAACTGCTTTCTTAAATTCTGTTGTGTGCATACATGACCACAGTCCCTTCTCAGCAGTGCTAAAAGCCAAGTATCTCTGAAACCAAAAGTTTTTGGTTTTGTTTTTAACATACTTGGTGGCAAAACCTTACCTGGTAAATTTTAATAGTCTCTATTGCACTTAGTATGAATACTCACATATTTCACTGAAGAAATAGTGTCTGATTATGGGGTGCTGCCCCAGACCCCAGTGAGGCTCTTGTATGATAAATTGTGTCATATAATCTTTGTACAGACATACTGTACAAAGGATGAGACATCCTGAATTCTAAAACACATATGTCTGTCCAAGGGCTTTTGCACATGCCATTGTGGTTCTGTATGCCATGGTTCCTTTGTTCATGCTACTGTTGAGTGAACATTTAGGTAGGTAGCTTCCACACTTTTTGCCATCATATAGCATGTAATTCTTTATAACTATACTCTAGCATGTAAATCTTATAACTCTCCAGTGGAGAATCTTAACACCTCGCTCAGCTATTACTTTTTTCCTGTAGAAATAAATCAGAATGAGTTATGCAGAAAAACCCGATGAAATCACAAAAGATGAGTGGATGGAAAAGCTCAATAACTTACATGTCCAGAGAGCAGACATGAATCGTCTCATCATGAACTACCTGGTCACAGGTAATGGCTTGAATAAGGGTATTACCACTTAAATGTAGTTCTCCCTTTTTGTACAAATAGTGCTTTACCACTGAAGATTGATGGTAAAGTTTTGTTGTGTTCAGACGTTATAAAAACACATGCTAACTTGATAAAATTTTAAGTAATTTTAAAGGTTAAGATAACCTTTTCTGTGGAGGAGATAATCATTCCAGGTCTTTGAGACCTACGGCAAAAACCTGTTTCTTGGCCTCTGACAGTTTTATAGTTAGATAATCCCAATGGTTAAGACTGTTCTGGGCCGGGCGTGGTGACTCATGCCTGTAATCCCAGCACTCTGGGAGGCCGAGGTGGGAGGATCGCGTGAGGCCAGGAGTTCAAGACCAGCCTGAGCAAGAGCGAGACCCCGTCTCTACTAAAAATAGAAAGAAATGATTTGGACAACTAAAAATATATATAAAAAAAATTAGCCCAGTGTGGTGGCGCATGCCTGTAGTCCCAGCTACTCGGGAGGCTGAGACAGGAGGATCGCTTAAGCCCAGGAGTTTGAGGTTGCTGTGAGCTAGGCTGATGCCACGGCACTCACTCTAGCCCGGGCAACAGAGCGAGACTCTGTCTCAAAAGACTGTTGTGAAGTACATTTGAAGCCCAAGCAGTTGAACTCTTCTGGCCAGTCTGGTAAAGTGTACTGGCCTGTGTCTGGGCGGGGTGGGGGGCAGGAGTGCCGAAGGAAGCTGCACTCAGACCCTTCTTGACACGGGGGAGGAAGAGACAGGGCTGTACGTGGTAAGAAAATCCAGACGTTTTCAAAAGACATAAAGTGGAAAGTTGGTCTCCCTCCTGATAGTCTTCAGTCTCCCCTCCCAAATTCATCTCTTTTAAAAAGGTTTTGGAAGGTGGTGAGGAAATCTAGGCCTATAGTTGTGGGAGGGAGAGGCACACGTTGGGTTTGATGTGGAAGGGAATTGCAGACTCACATTGAGAGGTCACTGTAGGTAAAGCCCACACTGGAGGTGCAGCTGTGCTGTGGCGGCGGAGCCAGTGTTTCTGCCTCGCCTGGGACCAGAGCTGGAGCTTCGCCTGGGCCAGCAGTCCTTCCAGCCTCTTTAGCTGACTGGTTAGAGTTTTGGGCGGGGTGGAAAGGGGCGAAGTGCACTCAAATTCTCATGTTCTGTGTTTTGAGGGATACCTTGAAAACCACAAAGATGTTCGTACCAAGTCCTAAGAAAGTGTGGTTCCTATCCAAGGTTACGTAACTGAGGCAGTTGGGTTTCTAGAGACAGGAGGCCTTTGCGTGAATTCTTTGCTCGCTTTCCTAATAGTGAAGATGGTTTTCATTTTCAGAGGGCTTTAAGGAAGCAGCGGAGAAGTTTCGAATGGAATCCGGGATTGAACCGAGCGTGGATCTGGAAACACTTGACGAGAGGATCAAGATTCGAGAGATGATCCTGAAAGGCCAGATTCAGGAGGCCATTGCATCCATCAACAGCCTCCACCCAGAGCTCCTGGACACAAACCGGTACCTTTACTTTCATCTGCAGGTATGTGTCAGAGGAGTCTGGTTTGGGGATACTTGATAAGGCTATTTGCAGTGATTCAGAAATAACTAGGCTAATTTGCAGTAATAAAATATTGTTTTATGTGGGGAAGGGGTTTGAGTTAACTGCTATCTTATGTATTCCAGAAGCTGTTTTTTGCTTTTAAAATGCCAATGTAGTAACTCAGAGATGCTATAAACATCTTTCCTTGAAATGTCCTTTTAACTGAGACCAAGCACCAGGTTGCTGTCTGTCAACAGCCTGGGTGTGTGGTTGAGCTTGTCTGTCTTTGCCGTGGACCAGCAGCAGCATTTGATCGAGCTGATCCGCCAGCGTGAGACGGAGGCGGCACTGGAGTTCGCGCAGACGCAGCTGGCGGAGCAGGGTGAGGAGAGCAGGGAGTGCCTGACGGAGATGGAGCGCACGCTGGCGCTGCTGGCCTTCGACAGCCCCGAGGAGTCGCCCTTCGGAGACCTGCTGCACATGATGCAGAGGCAGAAGGTAGAGGCCGTGCAGGCAGCCTCCCTGTCCTCTCTGTGCCATGCGTGGCTTTGTGGTGTGCGTGAGAGGCAGGTGACATCCGCACATGGGACACCATGGTGTGATGGTGGTGGTTCTTCCTTAATTTTTCATCTTTTATCTCACTGAACCAGGAACAGTAGAGTTTGTGACTATTCGAGAGTATTGAACCCCCTTTGCTTATTTTTCTTAGTTAACCTTCTTCCTGTTTATTTGGAGATTCTCAGAAACAGATGTCCTAAGTATTTTTAAATTTAAAATCCCTTATTCTGAAACTTTTCTCTCACTGCTACTCTTGTGTCTGCCCCAACGTGCCAGCTCACGCCCTCCCCGGAGCCGGGTCTCTCTTTCGCCACGTCCTGACAGGCTCCTCCTCTAGGGCTCTGTCCTGCACTGTGGTGGCAGGACCGCCCGTCCTTAAGGGTCCACTTGAGGCTTGTTAGGAGGGAGCTTGTGTCGCCTGCTGCGCTGGCCTTTCCCTCCCACAGTCCTCAGGACTTTGAGCCTCACTTGCACTTAACTGCCATCGAGCCGATGGGACGTCGGCCGACCAGACTCTGAGCTCCCCCAGGCGAGGACTGTGTTTGACTCCTGAGCATGCCTCACGGTTACGGGTTTAATGTTTGTTTAAATAAGTAATCTTCTTGTATAAAAAAGGTTTCCAAGAGTATAAAATGCATTTTATTAACAGGCTATTCTTGCTGGTGTTCTGTGTGTGGTGGTTTTATTGGATGTATTTATTTTCTAGGTGTGGAGTGAAGTTAACCAAGCTGTCCTAGATTATGAAAACCGAGAGTCAACACCCAAGCTGGCAAAATTACTGAAACTACTACTTTGGGCTCAGAATGAGCTGGACCAGAAGAAAGTAAAATATCCCAAAATGACAGACCTCAGCAAGGGTGTGATCGAGGAGCCCAAGTAGAGCCTGCGCAGGCCCCGCACCATCCCTGCGACACAGGACTCGCCTCCGCTGCGTCTGCGACTGGAAGATTCTTACTGCAGTAGAGTGCTCTTTCTTCCCCCTTGTACCTTTTTTTTGACCCGGCATCTTTTTTAAAGGGAAAAATGGCCTTTTTAAGTGCTGGAAAACTCGCAGTGAAGCGCTGTCTCTTTGGAAGTCTGCCGCAGACTCTGGGGTCCATGCTCGAGCGTTGACAAGTAGCAGTTTGCTTTTCCAGAGCTCCTGGAACTTTGGCTGCTGGAGGATCTGGTGTGCCCTGGAGCGCTGTGGCGTCAGGAACATCAGTCAGACTTTAGGCCTCCCAGCGAAAGTGCGTGAGCAGCACAGACCATGACCTTGCTCTCTGCTGGCTCGTGGCAGACAGCACGTCTTCTCACTTCTCCTGCGTCTCGTCAGGCCTTCATCTACGAGTTTTTCCTTACCCTTGGCTTTTTGTTTTTTCATAGGAAAGAATCTATAAATTTGTAAATGCTAATTCAAAGATGACTTGTGTGTGAGGGTATTGCGTTTGATTTGTTTTTCCCTTTTGGTCTGGGTTGTGTGGTTTTGGGGAGATGTGTGTGAGAGGGCGGGGCCATGTGTTTTTTAATTTTTTAAATATATATTTTGGTGCTGTATGTGGTGAGAGACTCCTTCATAGTGGGTCAGTGACCCTTCTCTTCTAGGCAGTTTTGCTGAAAATAAAGGTTTCTCTTTGATTTCAAGAATGACCAAAATGGCTTCTAAAAAGTTCTCATCCTCTCAAACGACCCTTTGTTTTCGGGGCGTACTTTCCCCTGTGATGATGTCAGTGGTGTCTTGAGTCTGCAGCTGGCAAGGCTGCCTGGCCCTGTGTGTGCCTGGGGGGCAGCCCTTGGTGGGCGGGGCCTGGGCAGGAGGCTGTGGGCAGAGGATCATCCTCCAGCGTCTCTTCTGTTGTCAGCCGATGTGCAGGTCCCACTTCTGTTCACTCGCAGTCTTGTGTCCAGTGGTGGCAGGAGGCAGTGGCGCAGTGTGGCGTGGTCACGTGCAGGTCAGTGCAGTTGGTGACGGGTGCGTGCCACGTAGCTGGGCGCAGATGTGTTTGATGTGTTGCAGCGGCCGGCAGGTGCAAGTGACCTACTCGAGCAACGCTAAGGGCAGGTTTTGTGGGTGGCCACTGTACTGCCAACCCCTCAGCGAGGCCTGTGGGGACAATGGTGGGCACCGTCCTGCTGGCAGCTGAGCTGGAGAAGCTGCCCCACTCGCCGCGTAGCCAGGGGCAGCCCCACAGGCAGGGCCAGCCTGCCAGCGCCCGCGCTGGTCGGGGTGTCCGCCTCTGCTGGGGCCGTCCCCTCACACTCCTGCGCCCCTTGAGTGTTGGTCGTTGAGTGTCTGTGGCACTGTGTCCAGCTGGCAGTGCATTCTCCCTCTGGCTGGGAGCCCGGTGTGGCCATGTCTCAAGCTCTGTGCTTCCGTGTTCAGTGGGTAGGACTTTGGCAGTGTCTACTTTTACCCCGTGTTTCTACGACCCAGTAAGACTCTCAAAGATAAAACTGTTGCAGTCATCGTAAAAGTACTCTGGCCTGTAGACTGACCCTCAGGCTGCCCTTTTGGTTTTGTGAGGATGGCGTGCTGGGAGGTGGCCCCTCCCTGACCCTAGAAATGACGTGTCTGACTCCTGCTGTCTCTGCAGTCACCTTCAGATGCCACCTTCTTCAGGGTTATTTCCTCCAGCTTAAGGATAAAAACAAGTTAGGGAGTTTTAATCTTCAGGTAATTAATGGGTTAAACATAACTGAAGCTAGAAGAAAAGTACTAGGCGAGGGATAGAGGTAAAAATACATTTTTTGAACAGCACCAGAGAAGGCAGCATCTTCCTAATCATCTTCTGTTGCTGGGGTGTGAGATCGTTTACGTGCACAATTAACACATAATCCACTTGGCGTACTCCCAGGGTGAGGGAATGAGATGTGTAGCAGTGGGCTCCCCGTCTTCAGGGGTTGCCCACAAACCCGTGAATGGGGTCTGTCACATGCACGGAATGTTATTAAGTGACCATGGGACAGTGTTGGCATTTGACGTGCCAGTTCAGTGAGTAGCTTAGCACGGCAGTGCTGGAACCCAGCGTGAGGCAGACGCCGTGAGACTTGGAAGGCTCAGATGCTCTTGTTTTCTTTACCCGGCTGCGTTTGTTCCCTGTGTCTGTCAGTGGGCTGGGAACCGAGGGAGTCTCTGCTTGCTTTGCCGTTTGCCGCCTTTGTGCAGTCTTCGTTTTTGCAGCAAGGAAATGAAATTAAGCCACTTTGGGGTAATGAATATTCAGTATGATTTGGTTTTTCTACTTTGTCTCATTTTGTATCTCACTGTTGTGTTTATAAAATGTGGTTATGTTTTACAGGGTAGTTTATTTCTTTTTATGCTTTCTGGTGGAAAGTGCCTTGAAATAAATAAAATTTGAGAATATTCTGGTACTGTGTCCCTGACAGCATGGAGTCATGAGGTAAACCCTGGTCTGGGTCTTTCTGAAGCTTGGGGTTATTGCAAAGCACATGGGGACTAACACATTTTGCCAGTCGAATGTGGCAGGTTCTAGAAAAGGCAGACCCTGGTAGGGACCGAAGGCTCCACGGCCTGCGACTAAAGAGCGGTGGCCCTGTCTGCACGGAAACTGTCCGCTCGTGCCTCGCGGAGGCTGAGACGGTCTCACCGTCCAGCGAAGACGTGATCTGAAAACACGTAGACAAAATATGTTGAGGGCAGTGTTTCTAAGGCAAAATAATTGTTTTTATTTTCTTATTTCTGTATGCTGTTAGTTTTGGAGAGTTGCGGAACCAGGAGTTCCCGAAAGAATCCTACACATTTTATGATAAACACCACGACATCCTTGGGATGGTGGAGCAGGTTCCCCTCTGGGTTGGTGCTGCCAAGGCTCCGCGTGAACAGACCAGACGATCGTGTCACGCGTGGAGGAGTCTGTCTGCTTCCCTGCGACTGAAGACGTTGAGTTGCACACGTATGGTCTCGAGTGGTGTGGGCGCCTGCCGGACCCGCCAGCTGACACAGCTGCCTGTTGTCATCCGCCTTCAGTCATTTTTGCTTTGTTGACATGTTTTATCCTGATATGTGCATGTTACTTTTTACAACAGGTATGTTTTTATTTCAGAAATATGTTTTGCTTTTTCAGATTTTTTGTGAATTGTATGTGAGCATGAGTCATTTGAAATTCTGTCTCAAACCGTAGCTTGCGGTGGTTCCTGTTCACGCCTGGCTCTGCAGCCCCTCAGTCCACTGAATACAACCCCCCCCATGTCCTCCAGTATCTTCTGAGAAGTGCAGAAGGGGTGGCCTTTGCTGCCTATTCTTAATTTGATAGTAAAAGTTTTCACGTTTTTCTCAGAATGGTCATCTGAAAGCTCTTTTTTCTTTCATAGGACATTTTAATAAGAATAAGGAATTAAATACTAGTACTTTTTTTTACTGAAAAGTTGGCATGTTAGAATTGGAAGGACGGCAGCAAGTTAGTTTCATGTGACTTCATGCTTTGGTTTTGATCTGTCCCCACGCCGACAGCACTGATCTTTTCTTATTGTGTCTCTGTATACTTGTGTGTGTTTAGTTTGAAATCTGTCATCTGTCCTCTAGAGTTGTGGCACTTATGTTCATAATCTAGTCTCCTTTTTGTAAAGGAAATGGAACTTTTTGAGCTACCCACTGCATGATTTTAAGCTGAATTGGAATAGCCTAAGTAATTTTTCTTTTCTTTTCTTTTTTTAACTTACGAACATTTCCTAACATATCAAAAATAGAGGGAATACTGTGTACACCCCGGACCTCCGCCACCGCCTTGAGCCCCTGGCTGGAGATAACCGCAGGGGTCCACTCTTGGGTGGCGCCTGTGTTCTCGGGCCGCCAGGACCTCCACACGGTTGTAGGACACTCGTGAAGGACTGAGGCCGACTGCAGGGCCTGTGTGTGGCGTGTGGAGGGACAGCAGTGTGCTGAGGCCGAGCCGTGGCCTCCTGGAGCAGGCCGTGCACATCTGTGCTCACCAGGTACCAGAGAACAGAACTCCGGCCCTTCCCGTCACTGCTCCCTGCACGGCACCGACACGTGGTGTCCTGGATGTCAGCACACACTTGCCACTGACGTTTCCCTCACCCTTGCAGGCGGCAGCGCGGTGGCTCTTCACGGCGGTGGGTGACTCTGCAGGACAGTTTGAGAGTTCAGTGGGGACCACAGTTCCTTGCACATACGACCTGCCTGTCTTAAATATTCTGCCTTAATTTTGAAACGCCATCCTTGTTTGTGATTCTTTTACGTATGTAAGGGTAGAATACAGGGCTCGAGTGGGCCTTTGGTGTAACTAGCTGCGGCAGAATCTTCTATGGTGGAGTGTCCTGAGCTGTTTTGCCTTTTCCAGAGGCCACGAAACAGCCCTGGTGGTAAATCCGCCTGTGCCACAGACCAGGTGACACGGGGTGGTTGCTGTGGAGGAGGAGCTGACTTTCAGCCTGTGGTGATGGGCAACAATCATGTCCCCACACTGTGGGTGGGGCTGGGATGTGACACTGCGATTATCTGCAGCAATTCACCGTCTCCCAGGTGGAAGGCCGGGTTTACAGATGCAGTGTGACCATGACACAGAAGGAAGTTGATCAGGTGAAGCCTGTAGACAGACCCGTTTGCACCCGGCTATAACCAAAAAAATTAAAAGAAGTGACAACTGAAGACCAGTGGATTTTATCGTGGGCATCTTCTGAGTGGGTGTGTTATTACATGCAGGTCACTGCATGTTCCCTGCTGGCTGCACGCGAAGTGCTCACCTGCTGCCCGGGGCTGGCGGGCTGCAGACTGGCAATCTGAGCTTTGGAGAGAGGACGGCTTCTGGCATGCAGCTGCTTGCCGTGCCGTGGGTGGCCGCCTGTGTGCAGAGGTGCTCTGCGTGTTGGGCTGGAACGTGGGAGCTCAGTGACCAGGCAGGAGTGGCTGAGCCGTTGGCACCTTAGGCGTTGCTTTCAGACACGGTCTTCACGTGGCTGTGACCTCTGCTTTCAGGAGCACGTGGGGCTTTGCCCACGCGTGGTGGTCTCACGGCTATGGATCACGGTGTCTGGCAGTCATAATTTCCCCACCTGGCTTTTGAAAGTGGAGCAAGCCGACCTGTCACCAAGGATCGTCTGTCATGGGAGTGTCCCGGAGGAGCAGGGGAGGAGGCGGTGGCCGCCGGCCAGAAGCCAGAGGACTGGCCAGGCGCTGGTCCCTGCTGGTCCACACCTTCCCGTGCCCGGCCCGTCCTTCATCTCTGGGCATTCCAGTTGTAGAAATGCTGAACGACCGTGGTTCTAAGATTCAAACAAGGAATTTACCAGCACTTTGAGAAGAATGAACTGTTCCAAAACCTTCCAGAGTCACTCCCTGTGTAGAGCCTACATTGCACTCCATTGTGTTGTGTCGTGAAGTTCATCTTTCTGGTTTCTGGTGAAATTTCACACAGTTCTTTGTCCTGTTCTTGTCGACTGTTCAGTGTTGATTCAGCTCCAAAGGTGCGCCCCATCCCCCGTCAGCCGTGCAGATGGCATCCAGACTCAGTGACAGCGGGGAAATGTAATGGGTCAGTCCCACTCGTTCGCACCTCTCGTCTTTAGAACTGTACACGTCGGGCTGAAAAGGGGCAGGGGTTACGGGGGTGCAGGGAGGAGCCCCAGGCCTGGGTCTGGTGTGTCTTCCTTTGTGATAGCCGTGCTGGGCGCTCTTCGAGGTCCACGGGGAGCCACAGCGGGTGGGTGTGGAATGGCTCTGAAAGGCCAGTGTGCGTCCCCCACAGCAGCCCTTGCGATAAACTGAGGTTAGGACACAACCCTCCAGGAGTGAAGGCCTGTGGGCGTTGGCGTGACAGCTGTCACCAAGGCCACCCTCCACCCTTGGAAACCCAGGTGTTAGCTGTCTGCTGTCATCCTCCCTGTATGTAATTTTTCACCTTAAACTTCAAAGATTGTTTGTTGGTGAGGTGAGGGGCAGCTCACAGAATCACTCAGAAGCCGGGAGCTTGTGCGTCCACTGCCAGCACCCAGCACTTACAGCCCCCCGGGAGAGGTGGCCTGAGTCAGTGGCCCTGGCTGCACCCACATCTTCCCCTAGGCGAGCGTGGGGTCCAGGGAGCTCCCAGCTCAGTTGGAGCCCTGGGGCCTTGTTCTCCCTGTCTCTGCCCGGCTACACAGAGGTGTCCACACAGTGGCCAGAGTGATCCCGGGACACCACGGAGGCTTCCTAACTCCGACCCAGGGCTGGTCTTCACCTGGCCTCCAAGACCCGGGGGTCTGCTTCCACCACACTGGCCACGCCAGGCACCAGACGGTGTGCGTGGCCTGCCCCTGTGCTCACCAGACCTCACTGGAACGCGCACCTAGCAGTGCCTCAGCCCACCCCTGCCCGAGCCTCTTTTTCGCTTTTGTCTACCAGCCCCAGAACGTCAGCTCCGAGAGGAGGGGGCTGTGGGCAACCAGGCGACAAATGCCCACTGCAGTGTGGTTATAGACCTTTACGTAAATTACCGTCAAAGAGCCCTGTGCAGTCGGTGACAAGCACATTGCCAGGGGATTAGAGCACGTTGGTAGCAACAAGTTTAGCAACAGCTGCCAAACTTCTGGGCTATGGGCTGGGCCATTTGGGGAGCTAAACCCCTCTCCACCACCCTGAACATCAGATACGGACGACCTTGCCTTTAGCTGCTGATGCCCAGGGTCTGTTCGGCAAGCAGAGGGGAGCTAGGTGCGGGAAGGCTGGGCACAGGCACAGAGCGGGTGGCTTTTGAAGGCACAGACAGGGTGCAGGGCAAGTTTGGGGTTTTGTGCAGCGCACTGCCAAGCCTTCGGCGCTGCACAATGTCTACTTCTTGTCTGCTTCGTGGAAGATGGCTCTAGGGAGCCGGAGTGGAGGTGGGGGTGAGGCTGAGGAGGAGGCCCCTGGGAGAGGTAGGATGTGCCCAGAAGTTCATGTGCTGACATCAGCTCTGGAGACACCCACAGCAGGGGCACCCCAGCCTCCCCCAGCCCAGAGCAGCACATGGTCTGTGCTCAGAACACCTTTGCCAGTGAGTCCAGGGGCCAATGACAGCCTGCATCTCCCGTCAGCGAGCACACAGGCCAGCCCCTGAAGAACCATCTCTCCCAGGCCCGGCTGAAGGCCCCAGGAGAGGAGCCTGTCCCAAAAGATCCATTTAAAAATTGGTCACCACGGGGTTTCACTGCCTTTGCACGCAGTGAAGAGGCCGTCCCTAATTTCCATTTGACCAGCATACAACCCAGTGGGTCCCCGACTACCATCTGCCCCTGTTTGTGGACTGGGAGTCCCCCACGGCTCCCTGCTCTGTCCAGGGTCTCTGGCACGCACCTCTGGGGCCAGGTCCCCACAGGCTCTGTCTCGGAAGCCCCCGTCTGGCCAGCCTGCTGCAGGGGAAGCCTCCGTGCCAACCCCAGGCTGCGTCTGACCTCCCCAGACGGACGTGGGCCGGGCGGGGAGGGGCGGGGACCCAGTGGCGTGCCCCGCCCCACGCGCCCGCTGTGGTGGCCGTCTGGGGGCGACACGTCCTGGGAGCGCCAAACGGAAGCGCTGCTGGGACTGACACGTGGACTGGGCGGCGCTGGCTGGGTGGGTCGGCCTGGCCGGGAGTTGGGAGGGCTGCTGGGCATTAGGACACGCTGTGCCCACGTCCTCGCGCCCAAGCCTGATGCAGCCGCCTCTAGACGAGGCCCGCAGGGACACGGCCGAGGATGCCCAGTGGTCCAGGTGGGGCTGGGGCAGCGTCAGCCAGGGGCAGGTGGACTTTTGGGGAGGGAGCTGAGGTGTGTTCGGGTGGGACCTTGCTGGGCGGGGAGTGCTGGGCTGGGGAGGGCTCCTCTGGATTTGGGGCTGCCAGCCCAGACCCTCCGCAGGGAGGAAGGACACCCTGTGTGCCCCACCCTCCTCCCTGCAACACACGCCTACGACCTGGCACGTCCTCTGGAGCCCTTCTCCCAGCACGGGGCCCTGGGGGTCTGGCAGGCGGCTGGGGGCGTGGTCCTAGATGGAGAGGAGGTGCTTGCACAGGTGGGACCACCCCATTTATGAGTCAGCTCAGGGGCAGTTCAGGCAGACTGGGGAGTGGGCAGGGACTGGCTGAGGGGCACAGGCTGGAGCCTGCAGCCAGACGGTGGGGTCCTGCCACTGCGTGCCGGCTGTGACGGGGGTGAGTTCCGTACCGGCCTCCCCTCCTGGGAGGGTTCAGCAGTGGGGAGAAGCCCACGCAGGGCACCCACCCTGTTCATATTGTTTCCATAACCCACTGCTCCCTGCAGAAGTCTCGCTGGGCAGGGGGCACTCACAGAAACCAGAGCGAGAAGGTGACAGCTGTCCATTGGCCAGCTAGTGAGGGGATCTGAATGAGGACCCCCAAGAGGAGCCCCCAAGTTACAGAAGAGCCGCCGCTGGCTCTGGTTCTGTGGGCTCAGCCCAGGCTGCCGGACCCCCCAGACCCCGGCCGAGAGTCAGGCCCTGTGGACTCCGGAGCCAACTGCAAGACCCGGGGGAACCTGCCCCACCACCTGCAGGGTGATGGCACCGTCCAGCCTGGTGGGGCCAGGACCCTAGCGCTGCCCTGAAGAGTGGCAGGAAGGCTGAGGGACAGTGCCACCTGGGGTGCGGGACCCCGGTGGAGGGACGGCTTCGGGGCAGAGGCTGTGTGGGAAGGGCCCCCCAGGGGCCGCCGTGGAGCGCAAATCACAGACCCGGCGGAGTCTCCCTGCCGGGGCCAAGGAGGGGGAGGCCTGCCCAGCCCGTGTTTATCCGTGTCCAGGCGGGGCCTGCACAACACTGCGGGTTGTGTTTTACGGGCCTGTCTGGCCTTGGCCCTACCCGCCTGGCTCCTGCGCTGTTGGAAGGGACGCTTGCCGCCGCCAGGACACTCGCTTCACAGGGGCCTGTCGGGCCCAGGCGTCCACACCCGCGCGTGGGCAGTGACAACGGTGGCGAGTGCTTCTCTTGACACCAACCACCCTCCACGCGGACAGTCAATCTTCAGCCACGGCACAGAGGAGGGCGGTGCCAGAGGCACAGGGTTTGGGAGGGTGGCCGGGACCTGCGTGTCCCCTGCAGCTTGTTGCTCTCCTGGCCCTGCGGCCCTGGTGCCCACACGTCTCCCTTTTCTGAACTGAGGGGCCACGTGATGGTCTGCTTGCTCAGCTGTGGGTCCCTCCAGCACAGGGACCCTGTGCAGAAGGTCGCAGGCAGCATCCCTCTGGGCTGGGGCACCTGGGGGGAGGGAGCTTTCTGGTTCCTTCCAACCCCAGAGGATGTCAGGTTCTGGGCCTGGGGTCCTGCTGTGCCCTCTGTGGCTGGGGACTTCCTTGTTCTGTGCCCTTTGCAGCCTGCTGGGCACCACCTGCCCAGCTCAGGGAAGGGGCTGTGGTGCCTCCTGGCCTCCAGGGCCCACGAGGGGACACTCAGCCCCTGCCCCACACAGCCCAAGGGCCCCCACCCCATGCTGCGGCTCAGGGGCGCTGACTTCCTGTGGCGGCTGAGGAGGCCGGGGTGTCGGGGGACGCTGCACTCTCAGTGCGGTTCCTAGAGGGGCTCAGCCCCGGGGGCTTTCCACCCACCCGGAGGCAAACAGGCCGGCTGTCTGCTGGCGAGACGCACCTGGGGAGGGGGCACTGCCGGGGACCCTCTAAACACAGGTGACACATGAGGATACAGCTCCCATGTAAGGGCACCTTTGGACCCTGTGGCTGGAGTGGGAAATTACGGGTGTGGCCCCTGTGCCCCTGCCCGGATCCTGTGTGTTCAGTCAGCAGAAAACAAACTCTGTGCGTGTTTGCAGAGAGCCTGAGCGTGGGGCTGGTAAACAGTGGGCGTGCGGGCGTCGCTGGGCCAGCGCGGGGGCAGGGGGACCACACCCCTCTGTGCTGCCCCGTAACCCAGGGTAGGCCTTGCGCAGAAGAAGCAGACCTGGGCCCGGGCCCAGGTCAGCGCCAGGTGTGGGGCTGGCCTCAGGTGCCACCAATTGTCCCCAGAGTGGACACTGGCTGTAGGTGACGGTGACGAAAGCACACCCCATCGGCAAGTCCAGGACAGACGGCACCTTGTCCACACAAGAGCCTGGATTTCGGCAGAGTGTGAGATGTCGGGACTCGGTTCTCACGTTGAGGTGGGCTTGTCCCTGATACAGCAGGTGCGTCTCGTGGGGCCTTTCGGCAGGCTCTCCTCTCCCGCAGGCCCGAGTGCCAGGCGTGGACGGGGGCCCTGCTGCTGGGCACGTGTCTGCTGTACTGCGCCCGTGCCAGTGTGCCCGTGTGCGCCGTCACCATGAGCCAGGACTTCGGCTGGAATAAGAAGGAGACCGGCATCGTGCTCAGCAGCTTCTTCTGGGGCTACTGCCTGACGCAGGTCGTGGGCGGCCACCTCGGGGACCGGTAACTGCCCCCCCATGGCCCGGCTCCAGGGGCTGCCCCACATGGTCCGGGGTGGGTGGGCCAGGTCCTGCGGAGGGAGCTTGGTAAATGAGTTTGGGGAGCAGCACGGAGAGGGAGGGGACAGGCCAGCCCTGGGGCCATGCAGGGCCTGCAGGGGGCAGGGCAGGAAGCAGGCCAGGGTGAGTCCCTAACCCTAACCCTAACCTCCTTCTGCCTCCCCTCCAGGATTGGGGGCGAGAAGGTCATCGTGCTGTCAGCCTCTGCCTGGGGCTCCATCACGGCCGCCACACCCCTGCTCGCGCACCTGGGCGGTGCCCACCTGGTCTGCATGACCTCGTCTCGAGTCCTCATGGGCCTGCTCCAAGGTGAGGAGCCTCAGGCACTGCCCGCACACGGCTGCCCTTCAGCCCTCTGCGCCAGGCGGGGCGGACAAGGGGCGTGTGCACGCGTGTGTGTGCATGTGTGTGCACACGTGTGTGTGTGTGTGTGTGTGTGTGCCCTCTCTAGGCACCCGCTCTCTGCAGTGACACGCAGGATCAGATAGGACCTCACACAGTAAACTTGCCTCCTGGCACAGAACTTGGTCACCAGCCGAGAGGGACCTGCCCCTGGGCCACAATCATATTAATAAACACTTGTGACAAACAGCCCAGGAGTTAGTCAAGCAAACGTTTCCAGTGTGTTAGTCATGTATGACGACGCCATGGCTGTAGCATGGAGAATCAGCGCCCTGCAGACACAGGCCGTGGGTTCCTTTGTCACGGCAGCCCCCAGATGATGCCCCGGCAGAGCCCCTCCGGCCAGGCTCTAGGACCCCTAGGATGGAGGGGACGTGGGGTTGTGAGGTGGGGGCCAAACCTCTAAGCTGCTGGAGAGCCCTTTGCCCAGAAGAAATCCCAGCAGGAAGTGGGACGTGCAGAACAGGCAGACGGCCTTCCCGGGGAAAAGCGTGTGCGTGTGTGTGAGCACAGCTCACGTGTGTGCACGTGGCCGTGTGGGCGCCGTGCAGCACAGCCGAGCAGCTGCCGTGCTGGTAGAGAATGTGCACGTGTGTGAGTGTCGAGTGTGACGCCTGTGTCAGTGAGAGCACTCGCAGGGCACAGCTGGGAGCCGTGTGCTGGTGGCGGGACTGTGCGCACTTGTGCGTGTGCGTGTGCGTGTGTGGCAGGAAGTCCCGCTGGGAGCAGACGTCTTCTCCCAGCTGCTCTGGGGCTGCCGCCTCGAGCGCCTCCCCCAGCTGCGTGCTGCCTCGCGGGAGGGGCGCGGGGAGCGTGGACGTCTGCGTGTCCTCTGGATTCACCGTCGGAGCCTGAATGGCCGGGCCGGGTGGGCCCCAGCCTGGCTCTCAGCGCCCCCGGCAGGCCCTCGAGGGATCCCGAGAGACGCCCCGTCCCGTTGCAGGGGTTCACTTCCCTGCCCTGACCAGCCTGCTGTCGCAGAAGGTGCGGGAGAGCGAGCGAGCCTTCACGTACAGCACCGTGGGCGCCGGCTCCCAGATTGGGTGAGCGCTGGCTCAGAGGGCCCAGGAGAGGCCCAACGGGTGCCCCGTGTGCGGTGGCCTCCGGTCTGGTGGGGGACGGCTGTAGGGGCCCGAGGGACCACTGCAGGTGAGGCGGGTCTAGCAGGCACGTCTGGCTCGGCTGTTCAAGGCCTGTGTAAAGTGTTTCTCTTTGTGCAAATTTCTGCCTTTCTGGGGCGGCTGGCAAGGGTGAGGCTGGCACTTTGGCGGGTGGGGTGGGGCAGTGACTGCTTCGTCTCATTCCCGCGTGGCTGGTCTACTGGGGCCAGATACTGTCCCCACCGTCCGCCACCCAGGAGTGGCCCATCGGGCCAAGCTTGCAGCCCGTGCTCGAGGCTGGAGGGCAGCTTGTCCTCCTCGACGTGCAAACCTTGTGCCCCGGCCCTCCCTGCCGGCGCCCGGCCCTGGGGCGGCTCCAGGCTGTCTGAGGCCTCGCCCGGGTGAAGGGGCCTGTCCTGGTTGTAATGGGGTGGACGCAGGCACGGCTGGCAGGCTGGCAGAGGCTCTCAACCTCCGGCTCAGGCCTCCTCGTACCCTTGCTGAGGCTCAGGGGCCGGCAGGGGTGCCTGCGGGTGGGGCTGGGGCAGACGGTGCAGGGTGGGAGCCAGATTTCTCAAATGAAAACGTAGATGTCCTGGGTGCCCTGAGTGCGGAGCAGAGGGTCACGTGTGGGGCTGGGAGGGGCAGGAAGGCTGCCCCCCGCACCCAGGCTGAGCCAGGTGCTGTGTCCGCCCCGAGGACGCGTGAACGGGGCTGAGATCTCTGGGGCACGGGGGGGGGGGGGGGGGGGT
>CM052436.1:208272562-208288486 GCA_028533085.1 Varecia variegata
CACACGCACGGACATTCAGGAAACACTCTTGGACAGAGAGAACACTGGCTGCCCCAGCCTTGTCCCTGGCTGACGCTTGCCTGGCTCCAGGCTGGGCTGCCGATGGCCAGCCGGGCCTTCCCCAAGCCAGATGCCAGCGACACTTCAGCTGGGGACGGTGACCAGAGACTCCAACGTACATTTGTACATTTGGGATGTTTTAAAAGCACATGTTGATGGTCAGGGGACCAGGGTTACCCGGGGACAGGGAGGGGCGAGTTGCCAGATCTCCATTTCCTCCCAAAGAAGCTGCAGGGGGAGGGGGTCTGCGGGGGTGGGGGCAGGGGTGTGGGTGGGGAGAGCTCCCCCTAGAGCGTGTGGGGATGTGGGGGTGCCCTGGACCTGGCCCCTCCAGGAGCAGCCCCTGCACTTCCCGGGCGATGCCCTGCCTCCCGTGGGTCCTGAACGAGGGGCGGGCAGGAGGGCAAGAGCTCTGCAGGGACCTGCCCACCCGAGGCCACTGCATCATGGCAGGGGGTGCAGAAACCCAGACCCCGAATGTAGAGCACACGTCTTCCTACTCGTCTGTGATGCTGGAAATGGAAACACTGACTTGGCGGGACTCTCCACCGACAGCCGTGGGGCCTCCCTGGCAGGTGGGACGGGGCCGTCTGGGGGGGCCGCTGGCACCAAGACCAGAGAATAAGCTCGTCCCGCCAGCTCCCTCAGCAGCAGGCTGGGTGTGACACGCGGTTGGCACCGACGGGCGCTTCGATGGCGGGTGTGTTCACACAGCGATTGGGAGGGACGCGTCCCTCACCAGTGTGCGTGTGTGGATGGTGTCCCGGCTGCTCCACACACACACACACACGCACACATACACGCGTGTGCTCGCCTCGGGTCGGCTCTGGAGGGGTCCTGGCTCCCACCTACTCACTGAGGTACACTCAGGTGTGTCCCTTCTGTGGTCAACTCTGACCCACGTCACACTGGCTGCGGGAACCCCGGGCAGACGAAGGCTGGGACGACCCCCGGACACGCTGCCCAGGTGTTTGCTGGGGCCGAGAACGACAGCTGTTCCCACACGTGAAACGCAGAGACTGTTCCTGGGATTTCGTAACTTCGGTGCCGTCCCTGGTAAGAAAGCTGGAGGCGCTGAGAGGCACAGCTCCGATGCCACAAGCAGGCACAGGCTTTGGATGACGGCGACAAAAATGGGTTCTGTCAGATGCCTTGCGGCCATCAGAGAGCATCGCGGGTCCCGTTCCCGTCTTGGGGTTTGCGGCCAAATATCCAGACCGGCCAGGGCCTCATTAGGACAGCAATGTCTTCCACACGGACCTGGGAAATTGGCCTCGTGTCAGGACAGATCAGGGGGTCCTGGGAGACGCCTGGCCGTGGGCTCCTTGCTGCAGACACAACGGGGCTGGAGGGCAGAGCGGGGCTGGCCGGGGAGAGGCTCCGACGTTCCCTAACGCACAGCCGAGCCGTCCCGCGAGCCCTTCAGCCAGGATCACGCTCCCATCCCCGGTGGCGGCCCCCAGGTGGGGCGGGCTCGCCAGGTGGCCCCCTGCGTGGTGGGAGACAGAGGCCCACGCAGGCCGCGCTGCCGGAGCCACGGAGGCAGCCTCTGCGCTCCGCACCGCAGGAGCCGGCTCCCGGGACGCCACAGACGCAGCCCAAAAGGTCAGAGGCGAAGAAGACAGGGCGATGCGGCTTTATTCAGAGACCCCTCCCTTGCCACGGCGCGACAGTGCGGCCCGCTCTGTGCTAACTTCGGGAACGATTCTGACGTCTCCCCTCACAGAGCCGCTACGAAGCCGCGGGGACTTCAGCCTGGAAAAGCCCCGCACGGCCACGTCTCTCGGCTGGAACACGCTGCACCGAAAGTGAGCCTGCTGATGACGCGAACCCCCCCGTGCTCCTGGCAGCGGGGACCTTGCCCCTTTGGAGTAAATCTGCAAGTGCGTTTTAACTTCCGAGTTTACGAAGCAGACTTTTGCTGGGGCATTGGGACACCGCATCCAGGGTTGTGAGTTCACAGAGGTAATTGTTGGAGAAATGATTTAATACATCGCAAATCCCTGTATTTCCATCTCTCCAAATGGGATGCCAAAAGCGATTAAGGACTAAAAACATATCACAAATAAATTCACATTATAAAATTGCTGTAATCATTCTCTGGTGGATTAACCGGGGCTTAGGAGCCTCTGCTCAGTCCTTCCAACGGGAGGTCGTTCAGGGAGCCGAGGGGGACGCCAGGGTGGCTCTGGGGTTGGAATGACAGTTTGTGCACTTCTCCCGTCCTCTTGGGAAAACGGTATTTGTCTTTACCAAGAGCGTCTTCAGTGAGCGTGTCCAGCCTGCAAGGAAACACACACGCGTGTTCGGCAAAGCCAGCGTCCGTGCTGGAGTGCCCGTTAGCTTAACCGTAAGGCAGAACAAAGTTCCCGATGGTTCTAGTAACAGCTACATAAGTGAAAGGAAAAGTTCCTCTTTGGGATGAAACTAACAACAAATGAAACCGCTGGAAGCTACGTGCAGGTGCCAGAGTCTGGCCATGAACCTTCGTGGGGGGAGCTGGGCTGGGGCCTCGTTCCGCCTGGCACTGAAAGCCGGGATGCCGTTTCGGCGGAGCAGGTTTCTTCACTGGGAGAAAACAAAGATCTCTGTGAAGTATCTTGGGCGCAACTAAACTGAGCGTGGGGGCCACGGAGCCTCACTAAGTAGGTGGAAACACCCTCGTCAAACAGTTCGGTTTTGTGCAGGTGAAACGGCAGGTAGAGGGCGGCCTCGTCCTGGTCATGCCGAGCACGGGGCACCAGGACACACAAAGGTGTGGGGCACATGCCTGCTGTCTGGTTGTTTTTAGGAAAGGAAGAAAGGGGAGGCCGTGTTTTCTAACTGACACGGCAGTCAGTGAACAAAGACAGGGGCAGGACCAGGGCCCGCGACCTGCCTCTCCTGACCCCAGCAGGGGCCTCTTGCCGAGCCACTGGGCTTGCAGAAGCCTGTCCCAGCCCCTACGCGCCGGGACCCCTCTCCAGAGCCGCCAGCAGGGCCCAGACTTCATTCGTGTGGTTGACGGAGGAAGGAGGCACTGGCTCCAGGACAAACCCCTCGTGGGCATGGAGGAGGACCCACGGTTGTCACCGCTGAGCCACCTTTGGGGGGTCACTTTGTAATCTGCTGTATCCTGGCGGCTCCCCCGGCTTGGGTGTGGCTGGCCAACACGAGGTTGGATGGGCACGTCGAGCCAGTAACTCAGTGGACATTGCCACCACCTCTCTTGGGAGGAAGCGGACAGTGGCTCTTGCAGCACGCCCCAGCCCGAGCCCCAGCCGGCTCTCAGGAGGAAGACTGTCTGCAATGCCCACCACGCTGCCCTGAGCACACGGAACCCGGCAGGTCTGAACCGACACGGGCCCCAAGTGCAAGACACACACTGGATTTTGAAGACTTAGTCCCCCCAAAAGTAAAACATCTCACTGATAATTTAAAATATTAATTATATGTTGAAATGGTAATATTTTGGATATGATAGGATGAACCAAAGCTATCAGTTAAAATTAGTTCACCTGCTTCCATTTACTTTTTTTAACGTGGCCACCAGAGCATGTAAAATTCTATGCAAGGCTGGCATTGTTCTGGGTTCTGGGGACACTGCCTCACAGCCCCCTGCCCCCCACACCCAGCTGCACATCCTCACCACAAAGGGTCAGGTCAAACCCAGTTCTAAGCAAAGCTCTTTCCTGTTTACTTCCCCCCAGCGCTGGAGGGACACTGGCTCCTGGGGGCTACATGGGTGGTGATGAAGTTCCTCCCAGGGGTTCTCGGCATCTTGACACACCTGCAGGGGCACCACCCAGAGCCTCCTCCCCCAGATGTTTCCCGAGAGCCACAGGCTTGCAAATCTGCTGTTTGCCAGGTGTGGGCACACAGGCTGTGGGGGGTGTCTCAGAACGGGAGGTTTCCCCGTGCAAACTTGAGAGGGCACTGTGGAGAACAAGCTGCCTGACTTCACTCCAAAATACTCTTCAACCCCAGCAAAAGGCAAGCAGACATTTTGGAGAACAGTAAAGAAACAGCTTTGCAATCTCAAAAAAATGTTTAAATGTAATTTGAACTTTAAAAAAAACTAAGCTATTGAAAGAATTTTTGATTAGGGAAATGGTTCTTTTTAAAAATTGGTTTTCACCCAAGGGGGAAGAGAGATTTTTTTTTTTCCTTTACCCTTTTCTTAGGATTTCACCTATTTGCTAATAAGTGGTTGCGTATAGATTGGTTTGAGCCTCTCAGATATACTTTAGGCTCTGGTTTAGACGCAGGTGGCCAAAGCTGACACAATTATTTGAAATTGGAAATTATGATGAATTCAGTCACAAATAAACACTAATTTGATATTAATTAATTAAAAATTAATATTTTTGTAAAATAAGTTGGAATCAAATACTTTATTCTGAATATAAAGGATGTACCAAACTCTCCGGTTTTAACCAGAATAAACAACCCTGTTTCAAATTACAATAAGTAATTTATGTCACTTTGAAATGACCCCAGCAGTAAAGGGTATTTTAGTCTCCAGCTTTCCTGCCTTAACTTATCTAAAATGCGTTTGAAAAATAGTCTCCAGCACTCAGCTTTTTGTGCAAAACTGATAAACTACTCTGTTAGGGGAAAAGACACTGAAGAAATAAAAATGGAAATTAGTAGAAACCAGTATTAAGCATATGTCCTTATGAATAAGACTTAATCACACACTTCACTTTGCAAATACAAAAGGGCCTTTTGAAATGTATTAATTAAAGTTAAGCGCTACGGACAGGCCGCTTTGCAGCAACGAGGAATTGGGTTAATCAGGCCCACGCCGCAGCGGAGCCGCTGGGCGCAAACGCGGATGGCTCGGTCCGGGGGGCAGTCTGGCCCCGCCCAACCCGATGGTGGCAGGATTCTGCGCTATGCCCCAACATAGAAGAGACAGACCCCCCCATGGGCTTGCAACTGTCGGGCGCGGCCCCCCCCCCCCCCGCGTACGGCGTACTCACCCGGAGTCCAGCCTCCCCCCTTGGAAACGTGCCTGGGTTGGTGGGGAGGGGGCTTTGCTGGCCACGGGGGCTAGACTGGGGCCCTCCCTGACCCTCCAGGGTCAAGGGGGCGCGGGCTGTGAGGACCCCTCCTCCACCAGCCTCTGGGGCAGGGGCGCGCGCAGCGGTCTCCGCGCAACTCCACGCTCCGCGGGCCGTTCCGGGCGGGGCGGCGGCGGCTGGGAATCCAGGGGATATTTAGGGGTAAACCCTGCAGAGCTCCAGGCAGCTGGCGATGGCGTCCACTTCCTGCACCTCGATCAGGCAAGAAGATAAACAGAACAAACTCGAACCTGGAAAAGGCCGAAAAGCTCCTTGCCGGGACCTTCCTGCGCCCGCGGTCCAGCGCCTTTGCAAACGGCAGCTGCGGGGTCCATGGGACGCAGCCGGCGGCTCGCTGCGGGGACGCTGGGGGCGCTGGGGTCTCCGGGCTGGCCGAGGCGGGAGGTGCCGGCGACGCGCGAGGTGCCGGCGACGCGCTGGGGAACACGCCGGCCAGAGCTGGGGCCTGCAGCTCCGCCAGACGCGACTGGGGCCTGAGGTCGAGCCCCACGTAGGATCAGCACCGCGGCCCAGCCCGGCTCTGCCTCCGCCCTCCGCGCGCGGGCTGGCGGCGGGTGGGCCCGTCTGGGGTCTGAATGCGCCCACGCTCGCCGGCCCTGGGACCCTGCCACCGTCTTCTTTTCCGGGGTAAGCGGCAGTGCCCGGAGAAACACGGCTGGTCCCCCCAGTCCCTGCCCCTATCCATGATGACCCCTGGCAAAGCCCAGGGGACGTTGGGACAGGGCTCAGAGGGCGCTGCGGTTCCCGGCGTGGATTCCAGCGTCCCACCCTCCGGCGCAATGCCGTTCCCGGACGGGCTTTGCGCTTCCTGCAGCCCCAAACTGTTCGCTGTGCACGGGCTGGAAGAGAGGTCCGGCCGCCTCAGCCCCATGGGCAGGGTCCATCCGGGCGTCTCTTGTCGGGGCAGGGTGACAGTCATCAGGGAAGCATAATGAAGGGCGCGTGCGGAAGGAGGCGGGGAGCAGGCATAGTCAAGGCTTCTCATTACAGTGTTTGCAAAGCGCCGAGGGGGTTCCGGAGAAGGCGGCGCACTTGTCCGGGCAGGGCCCCAGCGCAGCGCCCGCCGAGAAGGGGCACACGGAGGCCTGGCCAAAGGGCGTCAAGGGCGCGGCGGCCACGGGCGCGGCCAGGCCCTGGCCTTGGTTGAGGTAGGCCACCAGGCGCCGCATCTCGTCCAGGGCCTGCGCCTGCATGAGGATGTAGTTCTTGGCGAGCAGCAGCGTGGCGATCTTGGAGAGCTTGCGCACCGACGGGCTGTGCGCGTAGGGGATGACGGCGCGTAGCCCGTCCAGCGCGTCGTTCAGGTCATGCATGCGCCGCCGCTCGCGCGCGTTGATACTGAGCCGCAGCGAGCGCTGCTCCCGGGGCCGCCGCCGTCCGTTCGCCGCGCCCCCGGTCCCGCGCCGCCGCCGCCGCTGCTCGAAGGCGTCGTCCTCATCGCCGCTCTGCTCGCCGCTGCTCTCGGCCGCGGGTGCTGGGGCGCGGGGCGCGGGGGGCGCGGGGAGGTTGCCTCCCGGGCCCGGCGTGCCGTAGCCGCGAGCCGCCTCGGGTCCCCGTGCCGCCCCGTAGGCGAGGCCTGCAGCCGCCGCCGCGTAGCCGTGGCTCAACGCCAGGTATGTTTCCCCCGACAGCGACTCGAGCTCGGCCATGGCGCTGCCGCCTGGGCACGAGGGCTCGCCGGACGGGCGGGCGCTCATGCGGCAGGACCCGCGCCGCGCCGCCCCCGAGGCCCGCCCAAGCCGCCCGCTGCCGCCGCCGCGGTGCCGCTCGCGGCTCTGCACGACCGTCCGGCGGTCTGCGCGTCGCAGAGCCTGGGCGCCCGGCCTCCCGGCCCGCCTCCGCCCCGCCCCCTCCCCTCCCCTCCCTCCTCCCCTCCCTCCTCGTCGTCTTCCTCTTCTCTCCTCCTCTTCCTCCTTCCCCTTCTCTTCCTCCTCCTCCTCCTCTCCCTCTCCCACCTCTCCCTCTCGCCGCGGAGCACAGGGACCGGCCTGGGGCGGCTCTAGCTTCTGCTCGGAGGCGCCCGCTGGGACTGCGCAGCTGTCCAATCAGAGGGGACTTGGTGGCCGCCTCTTCCCGGCCCAGCTCCAACAGCGGCATAGACAGCGGGCCGGGGTCGGGGGGCAGCGGACCGGGGACGCTTCGACGGGCTTCCCAGCGCCGGGCCACCACCTCCTGTAGCCTGGGGGTTGCTGCCACCAAACGCAGGCGTCCCACGTGGCACCCGCCTCAGTCCGTCCGGTTGTCAGTCTCTATGGACAGCAGCTACCGCTGGCGTCCAGCGGGGGCGAGAGGAGCGCACTGCCCCCCCGCCCCCGGGGTCGGTGCGGTGGTCGCCGCGGAGCAGCGCGTGCCAGAGACCGCAACTCCCCTCCGGGCGCTCTGAGCCAGGCTGGACCCTGTCGCAGGTATGGACCGAGTTCCTAACGTCCGCAGGAGCACCCGGGAGGCGGTAGGGAGGCCGAGGATTCTCGCAGGTTCCCGTTGGGAGGAGGTGCCGAGTGACGGCTTCGTGGTCAGCTCACCGCTAGCTCACCTGCCTCCGTGTGCATCACCCTGGCGACTTGCAGGGCTTTTCCCAGGGCCTCCAAAGTTGCCGCCTCCTCCTAGTCTGGCCACATCTGATGGGAATTCCACCAGCTTCCCTACCTACCTTTTCAATTCTTCTTCCAACAGGGTATGAAGGCTGGGACCCCAAACTTCTCCCAGGTGGGAGCCTGCCTAGGCCCGGGGAGGTGGTGACAGATGGCTGCTCCTGGCGCAGCTGGGAGATGGGATCAGCCTGCCTTCCAGCATGAGGGGGAAGGATTCACCCACCGTGTGAACTTGGCAGAGTCGCTTCACCTCTGTCCTCCAGGTTCCACCAGGGAGAGGAATAACAGGTGATCCATGTGTTGTCGTGTGCACCGGGAGGGTGAGTGGGTCCCTGACACACATTGTGGAGAGAATGGGTAAGAGCCGTGTGTGCTCTGGAAGGTGTGGAAATGTGGCGATGACTGGCCACGCCTGGGAGTCCGTGCCCAGTGCAGGGAGACCGGAACACACGAGGATGAGCTATCGTGGGAAGCTGCAGACCTTGTTCTCTGCCTGGCTGGCGCCCCGTGTCCGCCCTGAGGAGGTTTGCTCTCAGGTTGGCGGTGGGCTCTGGAGGGCAGGCCTCACCCACCAGGGCATGCTGGCCAGGATGCAGGTGGCCCCAGGGATGCCCAGTGTCCAGGAGGCACCTCTGGCCTGCCCCTGGGCTGACGTCAGGCACAGGTGGGGAATCGGGGAGACCCTGGTGTGGACAGGAGGCCATGGTGTTGCTGCTCGGTCCGAGGGGCTCAGGTGGAGGGGCAGGGCTGGTGGGAGGAGGGTGAGGGCCAGGGTGGAGCCCAGAGGTGGAGGGGAGGGGACTGTCCCCCTCCCCCCCCCCCCCACCCCTGGAGCCAGGTGGGGAGTTTAGCCTTTGTGGGAAGAGCCAGCCACACTCCGGGGAGCACTCCTGCTGCGGCTGTGGGGGCACATCCTCCTGGGTCACTCCAGACCTGGCAGAGCTGGCAGGGCCATGGACGGAGGGTCCTGCCTGTGGGACTTGGGACTGCCGGGAAGACAGGTGCTGCCAGGACGGTGAGTGTGGACATACTGCATGTGAAGGTACTGGAGGCCCGGGGGTGTGCAGCTGGCACGGGAGAGGAACACGCAGGAGCTGACACAGCAGGCGTGGGGGAGGTGGGCTTCCCAAGCAGGGCCCCCTTTGAGGCCGAGACTCCGCTGCAGTCCATGTGGGTGGGCCTGGGCTTTGCGACTCAAACTCCCGGGCCTGGAGCGAAGGCTCGGGGCCAGTTCCTGTGCCAGGTCATAAGAACCTTCAGTGGCACCCACTGTGGCTCGGGAGGGCTGAGGTCCGGGCCCACCACGCAGCACCAGTGACAGCCCACAAGGCCGCCTGCTGCAGACGCTGCTGGACCGGTCCGACCGCGGATACCGAAGTTCCATCTGGCGTCTGCGGCCCGATGCTGCCACCTGCTGGCTGCCTGGGAGGTTGCGTCCCCGGCCTCCGCGGTTCCCAGCGGCCCCACCTGGTCAAAGTGCACGTGCTCAGGCCCCTCCCGGTTCTGCTCGAGTGGCAGCTGGGGGCCGTTCCACAGGTGCCCGCGTGTGGGGGGCCTGGAGAAACCTGCTGTCTCCACCACCGACTTCTCTGAGCCGAGGTGGGGTGCTGTCCCCTTTACGCATGGGCCTTCGAGGGCCAGCGGGTCCCAGCGATGACCGACCCCACCTGCAGCTCTGCGCTGACTACAGCCTTCACCGGGCAGCCGCTCAGCCTTTCTGGCCTGTTTCTGCGTCTGTAAATTAGGGGCCGTCTTCGTAACACGTGTGGTCCCATGACGGCCTGTAGGGTGGGTCTGTCAACCTCAGACCTACTTGTCCCCGGCTGTCCTGAACTAGTGGTTCCCTTTCCCTCCCCGAGGACAGCACAGTGTGACACGGAGAAGCCACCCCTGCTGCTGGGCTTTGGTTGTCACGTCTTGGGGAAGGGGCTGCCGGCAGGGTGGGCGGGGGCTGCTGTGGGCACCATGGGGTCACGGAGCCAGCCTGGGTGTGGAGCAGCAGGGGGCTGGGCTCTGGGATGGACAGGGCCCTGCCACATGGCCTTGGGCAAGCCTCGCTCTGTGTGCAGAGTGGAGCGACCCACAGCTGAGAAAGTGCCACCAGCAACCGAGGGAAACCCACCTGCCCTCCCAGAGACCGCACCTCCAAATGCCCCCTCCCACGGCACCTGGGTCTTCCAGAGAATTAGAACAGGGAGAAGGAAACACACCCCGGGGAGGCCGCTGCCACCCACCCTGGACGACACTGTTTGGCTTTTTGGGACGACACCTGGACTCGGGGGTGGGAGGACCCACCTTTTCATGGTGGGAGTGAGAACCTGGCGCCGGAGTTCCCACAGCACAGCAGGCGACATTGTTCCTCATGTCGTTAGAACGTCCTGACTTTTCCTGCCAAATGTCGCCAACAAATAGCACAGTTTACGTGCAGAGCTGCGCTGGCCAGTGTGGGACATGGGAGAGTGGAAACGCAGATGCCGGCTAAAAGATGCCTAAAAATGTTTATTTCAAACCTGGTGTGTTTTGCATTCCTGAACTTGCTTTGAGGTTGTTACTTTTTCCTGTGAACTCTCTAAGCATGGAAGGTTGGACAAGGTTGCAAGTTCTTTGCCCTGTGGGTGTGGACCGTTCCCTCGAGGGCAGAGCCCTGGCCAGTGGGGGCGAGGCTTTGCCATCCCCTTGGGGCTGAGTCGGACGTGACATTTCAGTGAGACTCTGCCCCTCCCCTTCCCCGGTGTTTCGTGGGTGTTTGGTGATGTGGGTGTCAGCAGGGACTGAGGCCCAGCCTCTGCGGA
The DNA here is from genome assembly GCA_028533085.1 of Varecia variegata. Taxonomy (NCBI): domain Eukaryota; kingdom Metazoa; phylum Chordata; class Mammalia; order Primates; family Lemuridae; genus Varecia; species Varecia variegata. The sequence goes on from CM052436.1 coordinate 208,283,072, forward strand.
CTGCGGATTAGCTCATTTTGGGGGAGCCCCGTGCCTTTCTCCTTGTCCCTTTCACCAAGTGCCTCTGGGTGGCGCTTCATAGATCCCCTCAAAGCCCTCCTCTGGGCGCGGCTCCGGCTCACCCACCTGCACTGCACGTATAGTCCCCGTCCCTTGGGGAAGGGGAAGAAACCACCGCCCCTGCCCCTTTGCTGTTGCTCGAGTGGGTGGTGGAAGCTCCAAGAACTACGACCTCTCACGTCCATGCAGCCGACAGACTCCGCACGGCTTCACTCCCCACGAGCCGGCACCACACCAGGCTCTTCCAGGGTGAAAGAGGAAGATGCTTTGTTTTTTGTTATTTTTAGAACAGCTTTATTTCGACATAATTCACATGCTGCACAATCCACCCATTTGAAGCAAACAGTTCCAAGATCTTTATTAATAGTCACAGAATTATGCAACCATGGCCACAATCAATTCTAGGACATTTTCATCACCTCGAAAAGATGACTTGCACCCCTTAGCTGTCATTCCCACCTTCCGTCCCCCTAACCCTGGCGACCACTAATCTTCGTGGTCTCTGCGGGTTTTGTGTCTAGACATTTCCTACAAATACCGGGAATCTTACAAATACGGGGTTTTGTGACCGGCTTCTTGCGCTCAGCTTATAAGGCTTTAGGTTTGTCTGTTTAACACAATGTGAGCCACTGGTTTGGGGCCTCCTGCTGGGGCACATGAGGCAGCCACCTCCCAAATCCTGTCCCACCGACTGGGCTTCAAAGTCCCCGGGAGGTGATGCCGGTGGATATTCAGGGGGGACGTCCTGGGGGCAGACACGCCTGCGGCAGCATGGATCGGCTCATCTCCCCCACGCTGTCTCTGTGGTCGGTGGCACCACCATCATCACCTCGCCTCCAGGGAGCAGCCTGGATTCAGGCGCCGGTGGCTTCGGTTCCCAAAGCTGAAAGTGCGTCGAATGTACCTCACCTACCGAGCGTGGCAGCTTCAGATACGCTCAGCGCACTCTCGCTGGCCCACAGCTGTGCGCCGTGGGGGTGGCGTGGCCGCCCGGGAGCTTCTGCTGCCCAGCATCGCAAGAGGGCATCGTGCACCGTCGCCAGCCCAGGAAAGGATCGAAATTCAAAGTATGGTTTCTACTGACTGAGTATTGCCTTTGCACCATTGTGAAGTGGGAAAATTCTAGGTGGAACCATTGCAAGTGAGGGACCATCTGTGTTTATTCTGCCCCAGATAAGGGGGGACTGTCCGTGGAGTCCCATGTTGCTGGCCAGTGGCCTCGTCCTGCCACCTTGGCATCGTGTCCCCTCAGCCTGGGCATTTCCCACTGGGCAGCAGGTGCTGGGCCTGGTCCCCCCCCCCCTGCTGTGGCCCCTGCCGCCTCCGTCCCGGGGCCCAGCCGGCTGCCCTCTCTGGGCGGATCAGAGTGGCTGCACCGGGGCCAGAACTGCCAGGCTCTTGCTGTGGCCACGCCGGCCGGGACCCTGCTGGGCAGCTTATGGGGGATAGGGGGGTGGTCTCCCCAGGGAGCAGTCACAGCCAGCTCCACCCTGGTCTCTCGGTGCTGCCTGGGGACATCCCGGTGTCCAGGGCTCTCCGGGTCCTGTCCGGGTCCCCCAGTGCGCTGCAGTCTTGGGGGGACGGTCAGTGTGGGCTGTTCTCCCCATGGCCGCCAGGCGGCAGCAAGTCCCTGGGTTTGCGTCAACGGTGGTTGGTCCCAGGCAGGGCTTTGGGGGTGCGGGAGCGCAGTGGTTGAGCGTGTGTTGGCCACTCGGGGGCCAGATCGAGGCCCCAGGCCCTTTGGAGCAGACTGACGCAGCCAGGAGGGCGGCCTGGGGGCTGTGCCAGTGGGCTGCATGGAGGAAGTGGCACTGCAGGGCGAGTACCCAGGGGTGCAGGGAGGGCCAGGGGGGTCTCATGATGTTTGCTGAGTGGGGGCCAGCAGGGTCTGTGCCTGTGGACTCTGCCACGGCTGGACCCCTAACTCCTCACCCCAAATGGACAAAGCTGGGTAAACTGAGGCCCAGTCATGGCACCTCACTGTGTACCCAAGTGAGGTCAGGCCTGGTGCACGACACATGGGTCCCCTTGCTGGGACGATGGCAGCGTAGACCCACTCCGCTCTGGCCTCCTGAGTGTCCTCCCAGGAGCTCTGTAGGCTGACAGCTTCCCAGTCAGGATGGGGTGACAAGGCTCTGAGGGCTTCCCTGAACCTGGGTCCCCTTCTCCTTGGCCCTGGCCACCCCACTTTGGGCTTCTGACCGAGCCCTGCCCCCAAGGCACTGGGCTGCAGGCATGGCGTCTGATGGGCCGCCCACTCGGGGCTCCCCGCAGCAGGGTTGGGATGCCCACCCTAGTGACAGCGGGCAGGAGCACCGCAGCCCCCATGGCCACGGGACACACGGCCCAGAAGGTCCACAGGTTAGTCTGAGCTGCCCCGTGAGGGTGTCCAGCCGAGCAGGGAGGTGTGCGAGTGGTCACCAACGCCTGCCGATGCGTGTGCACCTTGCACCCCTGTGTCGGGGCACACGGGCCCCTGAGCCGCACACGTGGCTCCAAGTGTGCCCGTCTTCTCGCACCCAGAGTCTCACCCGTCCTTCCGGCACCTGTGGGGTGCGGGTGTGCCTTGTCCTCTCCCCGAGGCGAGAGCTCCTCCCTGGCGAAGCCGGAGATGGATTTGAGAACTGGCTTGTCCCGTGAGCAGGCCTCTCCGTTGACTCAGGTCTCCGATCTTCCTCTGCAAGGGTCTGCACGGGAACCCCGCACACGCGAGGCGGCGTGAACAAGCCACAGGAGTGAAATCAGAAGACAAGGGACGTGCGTGTGGTCCGGGGTGCAGCGCTGACCTTGCGCACTACTGTCAGGAATTGTGCTGGATTTTGGTTTGCGAGTGAAATTCCACAGTTAGCAACGAAAGGGGAGCAAAGCCACCAGCACCGGAGCCGGGTCAAGGCCCTGCAGGCGGGCAGAGCTGGGCATGTGGGCAGACACGGGCCACCGAGAGCAGGACACGCACACCCACGTGCACATGGCGTGTGAGCTGGATCCACAGCCGCAGTGACGTCGTCCTTGTCCCTGGGGAAGGGGCTGTGCTGGCCGCGGGGTTTTCTTGCCTCCTGTCCCCGGTCAGGGCCATTCCACGCCTGAGCTTTGTGTCTTTGTGGCCTTCTGTGGACAAAGGGACAGTCCGATGACGACGGCACCATGTTGGATGAACAGGGCTCTGAAAGCTCTGGAGCCCGCTGGTGCCACTCCGACCGTCCTCTCCTCACCGTGAGTGGCCACTCGCGCCCTGGGAGGTGCTGCCTGCGGGCTCAGCCTCCGGAAGGCACCTCGGCGCCTGGGCCCAGCCGCCGGCCCTGCTCCTGCAAGGCGGGCACTGCCGGGGGACCAGGCCTGGAGGACGAGGACGGCTCAGCGTGAACGGGAGGCGCGGCCTTCTCCAGGGCCCACTGGTGACGGCCACTCTGCCCCGTGCCACCCAACCCTGGCTCCCCGGGCAGCTTCTGCTGAGGACAGAGCATCACAGCCCAGTGCTGGGTGACGCTGCCCCTTGAACAGCCACACCCCAAATGTTTCCATGCGCCCCGTTAACCCGGAAACCACATGCCCCTCGGGTAGCCAGACTCGGGGATACGGTCATCCATGCCCCTGTGGTCTGGAGCTCAGGGAGCCGCTGCTCTTTCGGGGCCAAAGGAGGATCGCTGGGTGGGGCCTGGGAGGAAGCCGGTGGCCTCTGGCCTCGGGTTCTGCCACTGGGTCCCGGGAGCAGGTGCTCGAGGGGGGCCCAGCCTCAGCGCCGGCAGCTGCCCCGCAGCACAGATGGAGTCGGGCTCGTCTCTGTCTGTGCCAAACCCGTGGAGCGCAAGACCGCCAGGGCCCCCCGGCCCCAGCGGAGGACCCGCCAGCTCGCAGGGAAGGCCGCGGGTTTCGCGCACAGGCTGTATGGCGTTGCGGGACGCCCGCCTCTCTCTGCCCATTTTCCACGCAGGCAACGCCGACCGGGAATGGCAGGAGAAGAGGGAGGTTGCCAGCTTGTCATATCTTATAGCTAATTATTTAATTACCCTAATTTAAAGTTTTACCAGATTTAGCATCAAAACATAAGAATCTTGTGATTGCAGTGTCAGAAAGTGATAATGTAATTAGCTTGTTTAGGGGTAACATATTAGCTCTGCTGATTGCCAGGCGTGGGTCCCGGGGGGGCGCCACGTGGCGTGGGCAGGTGTCCCGAGGCCTGACTGCGGCGGGTGGTGCTCAGCTCCTGTTGTGAGGGGCTCTGAGGCCACGATGGGGATCTGGCCGGTGGCTCGGTCTTCCCGGGTCCCCGCGTGGGCGATGTCCACCTCAGTCCCGGAGCTCCCCTTGCCCAGAGGCTGTGGCCTTGGCGCAGTGAGGTTGCCCAGGCTCAGCCAGGCAGAAACGCCGTCCTGAGGCCGCGCATACCGACACCTGCTCTCCAGGAGGAAGACTCGGGACAGGTTTTCTCTAAACCGTGAGTTCTCAGAACTCTGAAACACGATTCCAATCTTGTTTGCAAAGTTACCAAAGCCCATTTTTGTCACCCTTCTTTGCCAAGAGAGTAACTTTCCTCCTCCCTTCCTCCTCCTCCCCTCTCCTGCCTTTGCAGGTGGCATGTTTGCAGCATCCCACCCCACGGTGTAACCAGCAGAGAGCCGCCACCTGAGACATGGCTGCCCCTCCCGGACTGTCCCCAGGACCCCTTGCCCGCCTGGCTGGGCTGCTGTCCACTTAGCAGTCTGAGCGACCCTCTGGAGATGACACTGGGGCATCCATGCCCTGTGAGAAGCCCTGAGTGGGCACCGTGTGTCCTTCCCTACGTCCATCTGTCCTGACTCTGCCCCTCCTGCCAGCCCGTCCCGAAGCTCTTAGCCCAGGGATTCCCCGACAGCCCCAGGCTGGCTCCCTGGGTCCTGCGATGCCCCTTCCCAGGGGGGCCGTCCCTCAACACCACACTCACCCCAGCACCGCCAGGCTCATGCCGTCTCCCGGGGCAGGGGGCACCCCCGGTACGTCGCTGCTTTCTCCTCTGCTGCGTTTCCAGGGCCTAAGAACTGGCCATGGGCTCTGCTCCCGGGGCTGGTGGGTGCTGGGCAGTGGGTCCGTCTGGGCTCTGCTCCCGGGGCTGGTGGGTGCTGGGCGGTGGGTCCGTCTGGGCTCTGCTCCTGGGGCTGGTCGGGCCTGGTGGGTGCTGGGTGGTGGATCCATCTGGGCTCTGCTTCCCGGGGTTGGTGGGTGCTGGGTGGTGGGTCCGTCTGGGCTCTGCTCCTGGGACTGGTGGGTGCTGGGTGGTGGGTCCGTCTGGGCTCTGCTCCCCAGGGCTGGTCGGGGCTGCGTGGTGGGTCAGTATGGGCTCTGTTCTGGGGCTGGTGGGTGCTGGGCGGTGGGTCAGTC
>CM052436.1:208288586-208320522 GCA_028533085.1 Varecia variegata
GGGTGCTGGGTGGTGGGTCAGTCTGGGCTCTGCTCCTGGGGCTGGTGGGTGCTGGGTGGTGGGTCAGTCTGGGCTCTGCTCCTGGGGCTGGTGGGGGCTGGTGGGTGCTGGGTGGTGGGTCAGCCTGGGCTCTGCTCCCCGGGGCTGGACTCCCAGAGGCAGCCGCCCCTCTCCTGGTGGGCACTGGGCTCTTCTGGGTCTGCTTTTCAACAGGTGTTTAGATTTTAAGCGCTTCTCAAGATGCTGAGCCTAATTCATCAGCGTTTCTGAAACACAATTAGGGGCTCTGGCAGGCCCTGGAACAGAACAGGGTGCAGAGCCAGGCTCAGGGTGGAGCCCAGCAGGGAAGAGACACTCAGGTCCCCGAGCGTCGGGGAACGAGGGCATGCGGTGCCAGGCTGCCTGGCTAACTAGATTTGCACCAGCTCTGGAGGGACAGCTGAGGCGGCATCTGACTCAGAGCCACCTTGGCCAGGCTTTGCACCTGAGTGTTTCGCAGGACGGGCCAGAGCTGCTGCGCTTGTGTCCCCTGAGTTCCAGGACCCGAGGACCTGCCTGCTGTCACTTGTAGCTTAGCTGCCTCCCTGTCCCTGTCCCCGAGGACTCCCTGCCCCGCCCTGGCTCTGTCCAGAGGGCAGAGAAGCAAAGACCCTTGTGGTGTCCGCCACGGACAAGTTGGCCTGGAGGCTTGGGAGAATGACATTAATAACACGCTGCTTAAAACCCCACTCAGCTGAGGACACTGGTGTTGCGTCTTCTCCAAATAAGGGCCTTAACTGCCCCCAGCTGGGTGCTGGAGCGGAGCCTTGCAGGCGGGGACTGAGAGCTCGCTGTGATTCCGGGCGGCGGTTCTCTGTCTCTGCGTGGCCCCGAGCGTAGAAGCCCCTGGCAGGAGCCCACGTGAGCTGTCGCCCGCCTGAACACAGGTACTCCTGTCACCTTGCGGGTTTTTGTATTCACGGTGCCTGTGGAGGTCGCCTGGCACGGTGGGCTGGCAGTGAGAGGAGGTGGGGTGGGGCGGGGCGTCTGCCGCCCCCTTTCCTGGAACAAGAGCCCTGGTGGGAGGAGTTTGCAGCCAGGTTCTCTCCGGCCTGGCCTCGGCGTGGCCAGGACAGAGTCCAGGGCAGGGGAGAGGTGGGGCTGAGGTGTCTGCAGAGCCAGGGATGACGGAGGAGCCTGCAGGGCAGCAGGGAGGGTGCCCGGGAGGGAACTGTGCAGTGGGGGCTGCACCGGGGGCAGGGGGGCTGTCCTGCCCAGGCCGAGGCTGGGGCTTTCGTGGCCCTGTTTCCAGCCACCTGCAGTCACAGTCGGAAGCCCCCACAGACGGCCCCTGGGCGGGAGAGGGTTTGACCTTTGCTGCCCTCTGCGCTCAACACCCTGAAACTCAGCTGGCCCTGGGAACGCACGGTCCACGATTCTCTGGCGTGGAGTGGGCAGCTGACTCCCACCCCGGCCTGCCCCCGCCCTGTCCCGCGGGAACCCGCCAGAGGTCCCCCGAGTGCAGCTCCTGCCGCGGGCCGGCACCACTTGCTCGCGACTGGCCTGTCCCGCTCCAGCCTGCAGGACCATGGCCCCCACGTCCAGCGCACGCCCTGTCCTGGCATCGGCCGCTGCCCAGCCAAGGCCTGCAAAGTGCGTGAAAAGCTAAATCTCAGGAACTGAGTTGTGCTTTGGACCCTGCAGGGTGGGCTGTGTGAGGGGCTTGGTGGCGGGTCCTGGTGAAGCCGCGGGCCCCACTCGCGTCCGCAGAGGCGGAGGGAGCCGCCGGGGGCCGGCGCGGACGGCGCTGACGGCCACGGGGCAGTTTGGGTGCCGGGGCTTCGAGGAGCATTTTGAACATTACGAGTGTCTCTTCTGAGTGCGTATTTGGAAAAATTAAACTAGCGTCTCAAGCCCTCGATTTCACAGACGTTTTTGCTTAGGTCAAAGGCCTAAGGAGGTATTTAAATCAATCCATTTATTTAATCTAAAGAAAAATATGCCTGTCTTAGATGGGGTCCCCCCGAAGGGAATCCTGAAACAAGGATGGGAGGTGTGTTTGTCCCCAAGGTTGCTGTGCCAAGTCACTTGGATCCGGGTGGCTTCAAACAGCAGGAATTTCTTCTCCCTCAGCTCCAGAGGCCCAACGTCCAAAGTCCAGGTGTTGGCAGGATTGGTCCCTCCGGAGGCTGTGGGGGAGGACCCTTCCTCTTCCCGCTCTGTGGCTCTGGGCGCCCCTTGGTGTTCCCGGGCCGTGGAGGCATCGTGCCCATCTCTGCCACGTTGTCACGCGGGTCCTCGCGTCTGTCTCCCGTTACGGGATCTGGGCCCCCCTAACCTGTGATGTTGCCGTCTCGGCATCCTTAACCTTCATCGCGTCTGCAGAGACTCTGACTCCAAATCAGGTCACGTTCTGAGGTTCTGTGTGGACGTGTTTTTAGGGGGGTCACGATTCATCCCACTTCCGAAGGACAAGTTGTTTCCCTTGGAGGTGACGTTGGGAGACCAGGCAGTGAGTGGAGGGTGGGACAGGGACCAGTGTGACCCCCTGGCTACCGGGCTCGGCCCTGCCCCCCCCCCCCACATCCCCAGTGCATCAGCCTGCCCAGCCAAGGGTCACAGGGCCGTGGGGCGGGCGCCCTGGAATGGTGACGCCAGTGGGTACAGAGAGCACAGGTGTCCTGCCGGAGGGTGAGGGAACCGAGCAGCTGCTCACGGGAAGGCGCAGGGCTTGTCGAGTGAGGGATTAGCAGGAGTCCGAGAGGCAGATGCCAACAGGGCGTGTGTGCGTGTGCAAGTGTGTGTACGTGCGTGAGCATGTATGTAGCATGTGTGTGTGTGAGCGTGTGGTGTGCGAGAGTGTGTGTGTGTGCGCATGAGTATGTGAGTGTGTGCACATGTGTGTGAGTGTGCGAGAGTGTGGGTGTGTGCTGTTAAAACGGGTGGCGATTCTGGGAGGCAGGGACAGGAGGGGAGGGCAGTACAGGCTGGACAGCTGGGACCCAGCCCCGCTGTGGCCCCTCAGGGACGGTGTGGCTCGAGGGTGCGGGTGGGACCAGAGCTGGTGGCTGGTGGGACAGTGTTGCTCACGGGTGCAGGTGGGACCAGAGCTGGTGGCCCCAGAGGACCGAGAGGTGCCCTGAGGGGAGAAGGGCCCCGTCCAGCAGCAGTTCCCTGAGAAACAAAGGGGGGGGTCTATTTTGTTTGTAAAAAGCTGATTATCATAGATAAATGTATCTAATTAGTCTCATTTGCTGACACACAAGCCTTTAATTGCCAGTTGAATAATTAGACATATCTGCATATGCAAATGAACGCAGTCATACCCTATGTCAGCCTTGAACACGATTCCTCCAGAGACAAATAATTCTATTTCTGGAGAGACTGTGACATATTAATTTACATAGACAAATAACTTTATTTAGAATCCGCAACTCGTGTTTATTTACGTAAAGCAGTAACTGGGGAAATGGAAGCCATCCTGTTGCAGAAACATCTGGGGCCCTGACCTGTGAGGGGGTCCCCATGGGCTCCCTCAGGGTGGCACCCCGAGGGTGGGGACTTCCCGGCCCTCCTGGGGACCAGCTACAAGCTAAGGCCACAGGCCTGCTCCCAAGTGGCCGGCAGCTCTGGCCCAGGGGCAGACGGGGCAGGGGCTGTCGGCCCCCCCAGCTGGTGCCCCCCAGGGCTGCCACTGGCCGGGGCTGTGAGCTGCGTCCTGGTGCAGCTGCCCGCGGGGGCTGCAAGGCCTCGGTGCCCTGACCAGGTGAGCCCCGCAGTCTCAGGTCCTGGCTCCACACACCTGTGGGCTGCCCCTCCCAGGCCCACTGTCACCCTCCCATGGGATCCGTGTCCCAGCAGCCTCAACACGGGCCCGGGTGGGGGCTCGGGCCCCGTCCCTGTGCAGCCCCCCGGCCTCTGCTTTTGGCGGAGCCCTCTGACCCCCTGGACAGCCGGCAGGGGAGCCCCAGGCGACTGCCCTGGGCATCCTCCGTGCCCCACGGCTGGGAGGGGCCTACAGGGCACGTGCCTGGCCCTGCAGGGAGGAACACGGTGCGTCCCGGGCAGAGCCAGGCTGGCGGCACCCTCACCACTGCTTCCTCCCCGGGCCGGGGGTCTCCTGGGCTTCTCTCAAGGCAGAGCTAAGGAATGCGGCTCCAGCGGGATGAGGACGGTGGCTTCCCTGCTTCCAGAGGGCCTCATGGCAGCCCATCGCCTTGGCAACCGCCCGGGTGACGGGTGATGCTGGCAGGAGCTGACACTCCCAGTTCGCCCCTGCGGCCCCTTCTGTCCCTCTCCCCTCCCCCGCTGGGAGCCACGGTGGGCCGGGCCGGCCGGCAGAGGGCAGCAGAGGGCCGGACGCCGGATGTAGACCACATTCAGGGGCTCCAGGTCCCCCAGAGTCCTCTGGGGAGAGCAGCAGACAGGTGACAGCCATTAGCCGGGTGGGTCCACAGGGACGGGGAGGAGGCGTCACCACCGTGACCAGTGCGAGCCCTTGGCGCATCTGGCGGCATTTGTCCTTGGGCGAGTTGAGGGGACCCCTTGAGGTCACCAGGGCAGCCTCCAGGGACAGGGTCTGTGGCCCCATCTGGACTCCCAGGTTCTCACTCAGGGGTTCCCTCCCTCCTTCCCTCCGTCACTCATTCACTCATGAATTCACACACTCATTCATTCATTCACACACTCATTCATTCATTCACACACTCATTCATTCATTCACACACTCACTCACTCGCACACTCGCACACGGGGGAAGGGGAAGGCAGCGTGTCCTCCCCTTTCAGGCCTCTGCCAGAAGCAGCGTCCGGTTCTCTGGCGAGAAAGACCCCCTGAGGAGGAGACCCCTCGCGCAGCTGGAGGCCCCAGCCGGCGCGGGTCGTTTCTGTCCTTCGAGGTAGCCGACCCAGTGGTGTGAGGCGGGCCCCATGGGTGCTGGTCCGCGTCTCCCTCGTGGCTGGCGGGCACACCTGTTCATGCTCACCTGTGTGTCTTCTTTGGAGAAATGTCTGTTCAAACGCTTTGCCCAGGTTCGAGTCGGGTGTTCTGCTGTTTCAGGAGGTCTCTGCGTGTCCCGGATACCAGTCCTTGACCAAAGCCGTGCTCTGCAAACCTGTCCCCGTTCTCTGCATGACCTTTTCACTCTGTTCATATTGTCTTCTAGTGCACAGCATTTTAAAATTTTTATGAAATCCAACTTGCCTATTTTTTCTTTTATTTCCTGGGCCTTTGGTGTCTTACCCAAGAAATCCTTGCCAAGTCCAGTGTCTTGAGGCCTCTGCCGGCTGTTCTGCTTCCTGTCGGGGCAGCTGTTCAGCTGCACGACCCGGGGCTTGTCTGGGGAGTGGCTCTGGGAGCCGAAGGCCGCGCGGGGCGTGGCGAGATCTCCGCGGGCCGCGGTCCCGGCAGCACAGGCTCCATCCGTGGCCGAATGGCAGACGCGGCTTGGACAGCTCAGACCACAGACGGGGGGCGCAGGGGGCCCCTCACTGGGCATCAGCTGTGCCTCAGAAGGAGCCTCACATCTCGGGAACAGCATTTCCTGGGGGACAGAGGGGCTTCGTGCCTGGTGGGCCTGGTGGACCCTGCTTCCGTGCCGGCCGCTAGAGCAGCGCGTTCTGAGGCCGCCTACGAGGCTGCCGCCCGGTGAGCACAGCCCTGCAGCGTGGAGCTGGGGGAGGAGGCAAAGCGGGCTGGAAGCTTCTGGAAGCTCAGCACAGCGGCAGGGCTGATCTCAGGGACGGCACCCAGCCAAGACCCAGGGAGTCGAGCACCTTTCGGGTGACATCTGCCTCTCAGCTGCTGCGTGGGCCTCAGCCCAGGTGGCTTCCTGCTGGGATGGAGCCACTGCTGAGAGTCCCGGGCAGGACCCCAAGTTCCTAACAGAGAAACGCTCTGCCCCCTTTCCTAGCGCCAGGGGCTGGCCAAGCTGGGTTTATGGGGCTGACACCCCTACACTGTGCCATTTTCCCGTCAAAACTCGATTATGTCATCCTGAATCAGCTGGAAAAAAAAAAACCCTTACGTGTGACTCATGGAGCAGTTAGGAGAAACGGCTTTAATACTTCCGGGTGATGTCCCGCATGGGGGTCCGCGGCATTTTCTCTGCAGCTTCTGTCCAGAAACAGTCTCTGGGTCAGATTTAGCTTTTAGAAACGGGACCTACAGCGTTCGTCCCCGACCCCAGCGACGCACGGCTCCCACCCGGCTCGTCAGTGAGTGCGGATTGAAACAGTCATTTGGAGGACGTTTCAAGGGCATCCAAGGGCACAGCCGTGGGGGGAATTACACTGTGGCGGAACAGGAGTTGCTTCGGCTTGGGAATCAGAGCGGCTGCTGAAAGCGGGGACTGTCCTCCCGCAAGGCGGCCCCCACGCGGTGCCCGCATAACCCCATGTCCTGCAGGAGCCGTGGGCAGCGGGAAGTGCCGTGGGCGGGGCTGCCTTTGCCGTGGGGCTCACAGTCCCTGGTGTGCTGCAGGAGGGAGCAGGAGGATGTAGGGGTAGCTTGGCGTGGACACGGGCCAGGCGTGGGCACACTGTGATGCCCTGGTTCTCGAGCTGATTACTTTCTAGGTGGAGGAAGGAGGGAAGGCCCCTCCAAGTGGAGGCCCCCAGACTCCAGGACTAACATCCCCTTGGGCTGTTTCTTTGCATTAAACTTCTCCTGCCTGGGCCCCTCACTAGGGCTGGCATGGGAGAGTGGACAGGGGGCCAGCCTGCTGCCCCCCGACCCCCACAGCAAGGCAGGAGCTGGGCAGCCGTCGAGGTCAGTGGGATTCACGTGTGCGTCTGATGAGGCCAGCGACGGGAGGGGCAGGCCAGCCGTCCCCCGTCTCCGGGCGTGGAGCCTGGAGCCAGCCAAGCCAGACCGCGATGGACGTTTGGGAGTCCAGGACTACAAAGGGGGGATCTTGGCTTTCCTGCCACCGTGGAAACCGTGGCACAAACCACATCTGTAAATATGGAGGAAACCTCACTTGTGGCACAACCACAGCGGGGCGCAGGGGCACCACTGTCTAAGGAGGCTGAGGGGTCCCTGCCACCCAGCGGAGGCGGCAGCTCTGGGGACACAGGGGCCCTCGCTCTGCGTGTGTCCACACCCAGCTTCCCAGGGCAGCTGGACCTGCTCCATTCATGAGCTCCTGGCTTGCAACATCTGCTGGCTGGGGCCGACTGGAATGCCCGGCCTGGAGGCTCCTGCTCCGCCGAGGGAGCTGAGCTGTCGGCTCTCGTCGGAGGCTCTTGTGGGAAAGACTCAGGCGAGAAGCACAAGGAGGCCGGCTGGGGCTGGCTGCTCGCAAGGTGACGGTGGCTGCCGGGCCTCGCCTCCCTGCCTGGAGAGGGGCTGGGACCTGTGCCCCCCAGTCCCAGGGTGGGGCGGCCGAGCTGGCCTGGTCTGCTGTCCACAGTGCTGGGACCAGGCCGGGACTCCGCTCTGTGCCTGGGGCCCTCTCCAAGGTGCTGATGACGCACTTGCAGCCTTCGCTCTGCCAGCCTCGGAGACCTTCGTGCACTTCCACAAACCCCAGCTCCGCTCGATGCGGCTTTAACACAGCCGTGAATGGTGGTCCCACCCGTGTGTCTTGGGGAACGTCTGTCTTTTTATGAGCCTCAGTCAGACCTTGAGCCTTCCTTGCTCCAGCCCCTCCTCTCTCCTCCTCCTCCTCCCCCCTCCCTCCCGCCCTCCCCCCACGGCCATTCCCCAAAGGAGCAGCGTCGGGAGATCCTCCGCGGCTTGGCCCCCTGAGAAGGTGATGTGGAAATGTCAGGTTGATCCTGGGAGTTGGGGTCCAGGCAGGTAGGCAGAGCAGACACACCCTGGACGCTGGTGTCATCCCACACTCTACCAGGAAGCCTGTTCTCTGGTGCAGTCATTGGTCCTGACACTGAGTTTATGCTGAAATACGGAGTCCCAGGTGGCTGGGCCGTTTCCCTCTGCTCCCAATCCCACCGAATGAAACAAAATACTAGCAGAGTAACTGTTTTTGCTCTTTCAAAATCCACATGCAGCCGTTTGCACCTGCCTGGAGTTCATCCTACTACCAGGAAGCAAAGACCCAAGGCCGTGTGGCTTCACATGGCCGTGTTGCTTGGCTTGTCATGTCACACGTGACAAGCATGTGCCCAGTCATAGGACGCTGCTGCCGGTGCTTGTCGTTGGGAGGGGACAGGTGCAGCATGGGGTTGGGGGCAGCCTGCCTGGGCTGAGTGCTGGCTGGGGGTGGCAGTGACCCGGGCTCAGCCCTGTGCCAGGTGCATGGAGCGGCCACCCCCGCTGGTGACACAGAGGGCGGAGCCGGTGTGGGCCCTGGACGACCCCTGTCCTCGGCGGGGGCGGGGGGGGGGTTCTGGCTCTGCAGGGAGGGTGTGACCCAGGGGAGCGGGAAGAGTAAGTAGCTTGTTTTCGCGCTATTGCCTATTTCTTAGCTTCCCACTCTGCACCATGGCTGCGCCGGCACGGGACTCACTGCTGTAACTGCAGCTCCCTCGGTCTGAGCTTGCGGCCGTCTGCATCCTTCGTCCCCAGCTCAGGGCAGTGCACACGGAGAGCCCTGGCACCAGGCTAGGTGAGAGCGCTCCAGGGCAGGGACCCACGCAGCTCAGCCCGTGACCGCCCCCTGCCAGGGGCACTGGTGAGAGGCACAGCTGCCGCGTGGCAGTCCGGTCCCAGCCCTTCCTGGTGGTCGGGTCTGGACAGTCGCTGGGCTCCAAACCCACCGGACAGAAGTGTAGGAGGCTGAGTCAGAGCCGGGCCCAGCCTGGTGAGGTCAACTGCAATTTGTCCCCAAGCCCCTTCCGCCCTGCAGAATGATCCCGAGAAAGCGGGAGAAAGTGCTGGCTGGGCCACCGAACAGATCCCTGAAGGCAGGTCCAGGACAGGCCCCGCCTTCCCACAGGCCCCGCCCCACCCGGGGCTGTGTGACACCCCCGCCCCCCAGAGCCCAAGGACCCCCTCCGCTGGGCGGTCGTTTCGGCTATTCACCCCTGGAGCTTCGCACCGCAGGGAGGGGCCGAGTGGGCTCCCCACGGGGGAGGCCTCCCCGCTGGCCCTGCCACCTCCCTCCCGCCCCACGTAGTCCCAACCCCCTCCCCTCCAGCCCGCCCACCACTCCTTCTGGGGCCACCACTCCTTCTGGGGCCACCGGCCTGTGCCCCTGTGGCTGCGGATGAGTCTACCAGGTGGCCGCACAGAAAGGAGGTGGCCCGCCTACCAGGTGGCCGCACAGAAAGGAGGTGGCCCGCCGGTCTCAGTGCCGCCGGGAGTGGGCCCAGCCCCGAGGACGCTGAGCTGTGAGCCAGGGCAGGAGGGGACAGCTGGTGGGGGGAGGGACAGCCGGTCACTGGGAGGTCGCAGGAGGGTCGCCTGCACGCGCAACTTCCCACGAGGCCCTTTCTCTTCTCGGGCCGGGCTGGGGACACCGCGGGGCTGTCTTGGGGGGGGGTTGGGGGCTGGGGACGGGGGTCCTGCCCCCAGGCTCCTGCGACCAGGCCAGGCGCTGGGGGACCAGGGCAGTTCGATTCCTCCCTGCTCAGGCTGGGGGCAGGGGATGTGACCGTGGGGTTGTCCTGTCCCCAAACACAGCGGCTCACAGCACGGTTAGGGTTAGGGTTAGCCAAGGGCTAGCCAGTGGGCCTGGAGCACAGGGACCCCCAGCAGGAGCTGAGGGCAGTTGGGCCGCACCCCCACCTGCAGGGCCTGGGAAGCTGACCCCACGACCCTTTTTACAAACTTACAAATCAGAGAAACTAACCCAGATTCTGCGATTCCTCTGATAAACCTCGAAATATGTAAATATCGAACCCTTTTCCTCCAGTCACTAAAACAAATGGAAAACACATTTATTAGCATAGAGATGAGTTTAATCAAATCAGCCGAAGTACAAATTAGCCACAGGAAATGTAATGAGCTGGGAATTAATTAGCGGCATAATGGTAATCTCGCCTGCTGTTGCCTCAAAGTTCTCCTGCCCCCTCCCGCTCTGCCGCCACCTCCCTGCAGCCCACCTGTCCTGTGATAGGCCCTGGGTGGGGCCACTGGGCCCCCGACACAGGACCCCCAACCCTGGGGGATTAGAGGCCAGGGCTCGGGGCTGGGGGCCAGCGTCTGGGGGGAGTGTTGTCCTCCCGGTGTAGAGGTCCCAGCAGCTCCGGCCCCCGGGAAGTAGGATTTGGTGGTGTGCAGCCCCCGCCTGAGCCGGAGGGGCCCAGATGACCGGCGCATTGCCAGGCTGGGGCAAGGCCCAGGGTCTCCTGCACGGGAGGCCCTGAAATCCATCGGCCTATCAGTCGCACTGGGACCCCTCCCACTTTGCAGAGCTGGCCCTGGAGGGTCTGGGTCCCGTGTGCTCCCAGCGCTCTGGGAGGACCCGCGTGGCTTCCCCACGACCCGGGTGCGGACGGCCCCCGCCCAGCTTCCTCCTCGGGCCCCACCCGGCCCCCAGGCTGGCAGGGCCGCGCCCGGCACAGGGGCAGAGTAATCCACAGGCCAGGGCACACATGTGTTTCCCATTTCCAGCAACAGTTCATTTGATCTGTACACACCCTCTGCGCCTGCGTCTGTCCCGGACGCGTCACTGAGCACCGTGTTCGGTGCTTGGCTCTGACCTGTGCCCACCTCAGCGCTGGCACCAAGGGGCTGGTGACAGGGGCAGCAGAGAGTGAGGCCCCTGTTTCCAAAGCCCTCAGAGGCCAGTCGAGGGAATGACTCACGCCAGGAAATAATGACAGGAAAAATCCAGGGTGAGTGGGAGCTGCCGCGAGGCACCTTGACACCTCCCCCGGCCCTGGGTTTCAGCACCACCCAGGCGGACAGTTCCCTGTGCCGCAGCCGTCCGGTCTCCGAGTCTCCGAGCACTTCAGTCCCAGCCGCGTCGGCTGCTGGTGGACAATTCCTAAGTGTTCCCCGCGGCATCCTGGAGGGTCCCGGCAGGCCTGAGCCCCCGCCCTCAGGACACTGTCCTTTAGGGGCTGTGCCCCTCTGTCCCTCCTGTCAATTCCCTGCACCATGTCCCAAACACACGACTGTCACCCACGTCCTTGTGCCCATAAGGGTTTGCTTTGGGGACACCTGAATACGGTGAGTGTGTGTATTTAATGCCAGAGTGCGTGGGGAGGGCGCTCAGGGCCGCGGGCCGAGGAGGGAGTGGTGGTGGGTGGCCGGGGGGCGGGTGGACTCAGCTCCAAGGTGAAGGGAGGTAGAGGAGGCTGGAGGGTGGCGGGCGGGACCCCTGGGGAGACCAGGCGGCAGGCGGAGTGAGGTGCCCCACACTCCCGGGCCCCAGATCCGTGTAGGGTGGATCTGCGAACACAAGGGACAGAAATGCCAGTTCGTTTGCTCAAAGGGCCCCAAGGGACACCCCAGGTCACAACCTCGCGGGTTGGGTGGTGGGTGTGGCCTGTCCACAGGAGTCACGTTGCCTTCTGCTGTAGTGGAACCCGTGGGTCACCGAGTGCCCAGCCCGTGGCCTGCAGGTGGCTCTAACCGAGGTTCTGTAACTTGGACTCCACTTCAATTCCTCACCAGGGGCCTCTAGCGGGACCGCCAGGAGCCATCGCACCCTGGACCAGAGGGCAGGGCCGGGTGGGCCGGGTGGTCACCGGCCGTACAGGGAATGGGCAGTCGGCCTGAGCCGCCCAAGGCTTGGTCCTCACCCCAGGTCACGCGTGTCCCTATCCGCAGGGAAAGGACACTCATCCACAGGCAGAGCCTGCTGTCCAGCCAGAGGACGTCTGGGCCTCGCTGCCCGGCTCTGTCTCAGGACCTGTCCCCTGCCGAAGCCGGCGTCTTCCTACCGTGCGTGTGGACGTTTCGGCTCCACCTGTGGCCATGCCAGAGGCCCCTCCAGCGCCCTCACCCGGTGTGGTGGGGTCCGCCCCGGACAGCCTGGCTAAGGGGTCTTCTGAGGAGCCTGAGCTGGCAAAGTGCCGTGTGGTGGTTCCCTCCTCCCCCTGCGCCCCGACTCCAGCAGCACACGGAGAAAAAGCAGCCAGGAGGGTGCCGAGAGACCCCAGGGCCTCGCAGACGGGTTCTCGTGTCCCGTGCCCGCACCGCGCCGTGAGCAGGCTGCGGTGGCCTCCTGGGAGGCACTGCTGGCGGGGTGTGCGGTGGGCCCTGCCTGCAGTGTCCGGAGCTTGCTCCGAGGCCGAGGCGGGCACCAGGCTGCATGAGGCTCTGTTCCCAAGGGCACCAAGTGCCAGCGCCCAACCTCAAGCCCAGCGTCAGAAGGTTTCAAAAACACGACTAGGCCCGTGGGGGGATGCGGGTGGGAGGTGTGTGCCCCCAGGGCTGATGCAGCCATCCCCATCCGCACCGAGGAGGAGGCAGGTGTGGATGGAGCCTCACACCTCGGCTGGAAGTCGGGCTTCCGGGTGCAGGGTCCGCCCCGCCCCGCCCCGCCCCGTGGTGTCTGGTCTGGCGTCTGAGCCGTACTTGGGGGTCTGGCGTCTGAGCCGTACTTGGGGGTCTGGCGTCTGAGCCGTACTTGGGGGTCTGGCGTCTGAGCCGTACTTGGGGGTCTGGCGTCTGAGCCGTACTTGGGGGCTGCTCCAGGGTTCCCACGTGCACCTCGCAGTCGGTGGGTTCCAGGGGAGGTGGAAACGGCTCCTGCACAGCCCTCTGCCCTTCCCTGCTCACCACGTCTTGCAGGGCAGGGATCCTCCTTTGTCATCCGTCCTCGTTTCCTTATCGCGGTGCAGCCGTGTCCCCACGCAGGTGTGACTGCGGCAAACGTGTGACACGCACGTACGTTTCCAGGGCCGTGGCCCCAGAATCCATTCTGCACGTAGATTTTCTGCAACTTCTTTTCCGATCAGCTAGGAGAAGAAAGGAGGGAATTTGCATTTATATCTTCTTTTATAATCACCTTCAGGGGCTCTTTGTCCGCAGGCCGGTCCCTGTCGGGGCCGCTTCCACCTGCAGGGCCTCTGGCGCCAGGGACCCCGGGGAGCTGAGCTCACAGCCGGATCCCTGGGAAGCAGGTGAAGGTGCATAAAGTTTGTCCCCACTGACCGCGGGGGGCCACAGCCCTGACTCACCGGCGGTGCCACAGAGGGACCCCTCGGAGCCTCGGCCTGTGGGGGTCCAGGCAGTGGGCTCTGGGTGTGGACAGACGTGGGCCCCAGCCCTGTCTCTTGCCAGCTGTGTAGACTCAGGGGGAGGGGTGCCCTGTATGGACTCGGTTTCCTCACCTCCTCGAGGTCCAGCGAGGATGAAGTGACCAGCCAGGGGAAGGCTTTGGCACAGGGCCCGGCACACGCAGGCTCCCAGCAGGGCCACTGTCACCTGTGGCTGCAGTGACCTGCCTGTCCAGGTGTGAGCGTAGCAGGTGGGAGGGCCTCGAGCTCCAGGCGCCCATGAGCGGGAGGGGCTGCTGCATTTGTGATCTGGGGGTCTCCGGGCCCCTGGCACGGCCAGGAGAGGGTCCTGAGCTCGGGACCCAGCGCCGGCCTGGTTTTGCTGGTGACGGGTGCGGCTTGGCAGGTGACTGTCAGCGCACACCCAAGAACACGTACTCGGGGAAGGGCACACGGACATTAGGCAGTCTGCAAACACGAGCAAACTCTATAGAAGTAATTGATTAGTAACTATCATGTAATTGCAGGGTAATCACATGGTTATTTTTGCTTTGCAAATTAAAGTGTTACTATGAGATTGAACAATTACGCAGGGTAATTACACACTGATTCACGGGCTGACTGTGGGTAAATAATCAGGTAAACCGCAGGACGGGCAGTTACGGCACATACGTGGGTGTCGTGACCACACAACGGCACGCTGGCGGGGGGGGGGGGGGTGGAGGGCCACCTCAGGGTGTGGCTCCCACTGCAGCCTGGTCTGAGACGTCCTTCCCGAGCGCCACCGGGCACCGAGAGCAACACTGATTACCGTGCGCCGTGGACCGGGCCTGACAGGGCGGTGCCGGAGCATCAGACGCTGTCTGGGAACGTCGTTCTCTTCCTGACGCCCAGGATGTGGGAGCGCCTGCCTGTCAAGGCAGCAACCGGCCACAGAGAGCCGGGCTCTGCCACAGTCTGGGCTGGGAGCCGGGCGCCTCTCCCACACCTGCCCCCAGGGCACTGTTTGGCTTTCGGATGACCCCACAGGTGACCCCAAGAGGCAGGGGCACCAGCGTGTCCGTCACTCAGCCCCCAGGCCCGGGCAGGTCCCGGCACATGGCAGGCAGCACCGTGCATCCACCCAGGCGGTCCTTCGCTCACACGCCCCCTGCGTGGCCCCCCACCCACCTGCGCAGAGCACGTCCCTGCTGCAGGTGCCCACGCAGAGGCTGACGAGGTTCTCCCAGAGTCCCGCGGTGGTCGGCCTTGGCCTTGGCGCTGCTGGTGTGGGGGTGGGTAGTTTTCAGCGGGAGGCTGCCTGCGCGGTGTGGCACCTTCTGTCTGGCCTTTGCCACTCAGTGCCAGGAATGTCCTCTCTCTACGATACGTCTAGCTGCAACCACTAAACACTGTCTCCAGACATCGTCAAATGTCCCCTGGGGACGAGCCTTGCCTGGGTGATCCGGCCCTGAAACTGGAGTGTTGTTGGCTGAACCAAGTGGCTTCGAGGCATGGAAAGAGTGGCCTGGGGGTGACCCGGCGTGGGGTGACCCGGCGTGTGCTGCCCGGGCAGAGGGACCACACCTGCGACACACCTGCGAGCCCCGCCCGCTGTGTTCTGCGTGGGAACTGGGGGGGCTGCCCCAGGCTTAGGCATGATCCTCCTGGCGTCTCTCTGGTGCAGCGGCCCGCACACAGTAGGCGCTCATGAAGACTAACAAGCCCCGGTATCAGCTGAGAGAGTTTCTTACAACAGAGGCTCGGGTGTCTGAGCGACCGGCCTCCGTTCACGCCCACCTGGCGCTCAGCGTGCAGGGCCACTGGGCCGCCCTGATTCCCGCTCCCAGCACGCGGCCTTCCCCCCTCTGGCAGCACCTGGGCAGCCCCCCTCGTCACGAGTCCTGCCTGTCTCCACCCCAGCGTGTCCCTGCACGGACCACGCCCCCACGAGCCGCGAGGGCAAAGCTGCCCCCTGGTTGAGCGCACAGGGCCAGGCCAGGCCGTGCTGACTCCCGCCACTGTGACTGCAGCCAGGAGGGCAGGTCTCCCAGCCCAGCCCTGCAGTTTGCTCAAAATGAAAAGGGAGGAAGAAAAGGTCAATATTGTTTGAAATTAGACTAACGGCTTTGTCCACCTGCAGCTCTGGTTGGGGATGAAAGGTTAAGCTCCTCTGCCCTGGAGCAGGTGACAAAAGCTGCAGTTTTGGAAGCAGCACTTGCAGGTTGTCAGTTCGACACTTTGGTGCAAACGAGCCCACTGGACAGTGTCAGAAACCTGAGCCAGGTGGGCTGGGGCGGGTGGCCCAGGTGCAGGTGGGCAGGGGGCGGGGAGGCCTCGGGGCCAGAGTGCGGGAGAGACAGAGCCCCCCGTCTCCCTGCAGAGGTGCCCCCCGCAGAAGGGCCGCCCTGTGCGGCGTGTGTCCCTGTGTCCCCTTCTCAGGGCGTGCAGTGAGATACGTGCCCAAGCGAGCAGGTGGAGGTGGTGATGGAGTGGGCCCCCGACACCCACTCCCCGCCGCCCAAGTCTGACTCCTGTCCCGTGGTTTGAGCCTGTTTGCTGAGTCTGCGCTTTGTGAGCTGCGGCCACAGGGGCGAGTCAGGGGAGGTTGGGGCCTCCTGCAGAAGGCACCAGCCAGCCCCTTGCAGGGAAGACCCCCGGGAGGACCCTGCTCCCCACAGGCCCCCGGTGGAGCTGCAGATGAGAAGGATGCTGAAGCCACGTGCGGCACGTGAGGCGGGTGAGACCCTGTCTCAAGTCTGAAAACATGCAGATGTACGTGTGGGCGAGCAAAGCTGGCTGCCAGGGACGCCTGGCTGTGCCCCCACTTTTATTTTTTTTTTGAGACAGAGTTTGCTCTGTCACCCTCGCTAGAATGCAGCGGTGTCATCGTAGCTCACTGCAGCCTCCAGCTCCTGGGCTTCAGCGATCCTCCTGCCTCAGCCTCCCGAGTAGCTGGGACTACAGGTGCGTGCCATGCCACTCGGCTAATTTTTATTTTTAGTAGAGACGGGGTCTTGTTCTTGTTCAGGCTGGCCTCGAACTCCTGACCTCAAGGAGATCCTCTGGCCTCGGCCTCCCGAGTAGCTGGGACTACAGGTGCCACCACCACACCCGGCCCATCCAGGCCCCTCCCCCATCCCCAGGCTGAGAGCCGCACAGGGGACAGGGGCCCTGGGTGGAGGCGGGTGGTGGATGGATGGGGGGTGGACGGACAAACGGTGGCGGATCTGGATGGCTGGATGGACAAATGGAAGGAGGGAAGGGCGGGTGGGTGGTGGACAGACAGGGGACAGATGAGTGAATGGAAGGGGAAGGAAAGGCTCTGCGTGAGCAGTGCCACCCCCCTCCAGGGCCTCCTGCCTGCCACCCCTGCACCTCACATCCCACTCCCAGCATTGTGGACACACAGGTGCTCTCCCCACCCCCACCCTTCCCACCCAGACACACCTGGAAGAGCTTCTCACTCTCCACCCGGAAAAGGCCCCCATCCCAAGGCACCTGGCCCTCCCCTCCTGGAGACACCTGGTCCCTCCCCCTCCCCGGGCCCACCAGGGGCTGCAGAGGGTGGGGCGCGAGTCCCCCGCTGGAGAAGGCAGCCAGAGGAGGAGGGCAGGTCAGGCGGGAGGCTCCCCTCAGACCACCCAGCCGGACTCTGAGTGCACAGAGGGGCTGAGGTGGTGGAGGGGGGAGATGGGAAAGAGGGGGAAGGAATGGCCTGAGGGGTCACCTGGTCCGGCCCCCCAGAGAGGAAGGTCACCCAGAGACCACAGTTGGGCGCAGCCCCGGGGCCTCCACACCGATGTGGCCACGCTCCCGCCTGCTGCCCCTGCCAGGCGCCCTGGCTCCTCGCACACGCCCTTTGAAACCCTTTGAAAGCGTATTTGTTAGATGCAGAGTATTGCAAATGATTAGATTTTAATTTCAATGCACTTTGTTAAAAATAGATTGGCTCTCACCAAGAGGACGGCCGCAGGAAGGGGTTTTAAACAGCTCGTCCTTGGAATATTAATAGCATGGAAAATGTTATTAGAATAATTTTTCATCATGAATAATAAATTAATGGGATGATTTGGTAGTGCCATGTGACACCCTGGTAAAAGCGGGCTTTGTTTTAACAGAGGGGGGGGTTGGGGTGGAGGAGGGTCGACGCGGAAGCGGGGGAGGAGCCGGAGGGTGGAGGACTCGCTGGGGACCTAACCTGCTCTGTCCCAGCCCCTGCGGCTCCTCCTTCCCACAGAAAAGCTGCGGGGATCCCCACACACCGCCCTGTCGGGCGGGGTGCACTGTGTGCCCCCACACCGCGGCAAGCTTCCGTCAGACTCTTCTCCTTGGAAATGCCAGGGATTTTGCAAGCGCCCAAAGGCCCAGAGAACCAAGTGTGAATTAAAGATAAGGGTGCCTCTGGGGCCCCGGGGCAGGACGGGGTGGGGGCTGCTCACCACCCCCGTCCTGCTCAGCCCCAGCCCAGAGCAGGCGCCCTTGGCTCAGCTCGGCTCAGGGGTCCACCCTGGCCTCTCAGGACACACGGCTGCCAGGGTGCCCTGCAGGGAGAGGAGGGAGGGGCGGCCACCAAGGCAGGAGGGGACGGCTAGTCTGGTCTCTGGTTGTCCCTGCCCCTTCCCCGACGCACTCCTGCCTTTCCACCAAGCACTCCTAGGGATGGACAGACAGACACCTGCCCCACAGGTGTCCACAGCTCTGACTTTCTAACTCCGTGTTTCTCGAGCAGGAACTGCACAGGGAGAGGACAGTCACCCACAGGAGGAGGAGTGGAAGCAGGGGTGGGGCCTGGGCTGGCTCTTGGTGCGGAGAGGACAGAGGGGACAGTGGCCAGGGCTGGGGGCAGCTCAGGGGGGCCCTGGGGCAAGCTGCCCATCGAGTGTCCACACAGGTTCTGGGGGCCCTGCATGGACAGCAAGTCGCGAGTGAGCCCACGGGGTGACGCCGAGGGGGGCTGGGGAGGGGCTGTGCCCCTAGCGGGCCCTCCGGAGACTCAGAGCAGAGCACAGGCTATGGGTGGGGTGGGCAGCCTCGGTGCTCTGGGCAGGAGTTCAGACCCTGCCTGCACGCACATATATGTGTGAGTGTGTGAACATGATTTAGAGCACATATGCATGTGTGCATGTACATGTGTATATGTGAGTGTGAACATGATTTAGAGCACGTGTGTGCATGCACATGTGTACGTGTGAGTGTGTGAACATGAGTTAGAGCACGTATGTGTGTGCATGCACATATGTACGTGTAAGTGTGTGAACACGAGTTAGAGCACGTATGCGTGTGTGCATGCATGGGTGTCAGACTGTGTGTGTGTTGCCCACGCGTGCCGGGCGGCAGCTGCAGCACGCGCAGACTGCAGCCATCTTGGCGTGGCCGTAGCCGCGCAGGCTGGGCGGCGATGCAGCTGTGTGCGGCACAGACCCTCCAGAGCATCCGTGGTGGCGGCGTAATCACCGCAGACACGCGTGCCGGGCGGCTTTATTCTGCCTCTTCTCTAGTGTCTTCCCTGCAACTGACAATTAATGTTCCAAAGAACATGAAATGGGGGAGAAATTACAGCAATTTATCAGCTGAAATTATAGGTGTAGACACATGTCAGCAGTGGAAACAGTTCCTATCAAAATTAAAGTATTTAGAGATTTTCCTCAAATTTCAAATTATGCAAATCTCATTTTCCGAGATGCTGCAGCCCTGGCCTTAATTGCGGGATCACCCAGACACGCCCCGCGGTGCCCTGCGGCCCAGGGTCTCTCTCCTGCAGCTGCCTCAGGCCGGAGCTTCCTGAGTGTCTCGGAGACGCCCGTGAGGACGGTGGGGCAGAGCCGCAGGGACGGGCAGGCCCGTCACGGACACCTGCACCACGTAGGCAGGTGGCACAGGGACTGGGGGCTCTCGGCGGCATCCGGGGTCCCCCGGGCACTGAGCAGCCTGGCACCGTGGCGGGCGGGCCATGTGTGGCTGCACAGAGCCCGGCTCCCTGGAGCAGGGCTTCCGACTCCCTGTGCCCGCGAGTCCCGCAGGCCTCCCTACAGTGCGGATTCTGGTGCGGAAGTTCTGACCCGCGTTTCTGACGAGCTCCAGGTGAGCAGAAAGAGCTCGGGGCAGGAGGGTGATGGACAGGGCTGTGCCCTCGGTCTCCGGGCTGGGGCTTTCCTGTGGCCTGACACGCACCTGGCTTCGCTCCACACGGCTCACGCTGCAGCCTGGACCTCAGCGCGGCAGGGACCCCGACAGGGACGCTGGGACTCGGCCTGCCCGGGAGCGAGGACCTGCGGTGTGGGCTCTGCCCATTGACTCTGGGAGGCAGACGTGGGCCCCGAGCTCGGCTCCCGTGCTGTGGGCAGTCACTTAATTTCAGCGTAATTGATGCTGAATTGGGTACCCAGGCCCAGTGAATTCGCTGTGATTAACGGTACTCCACGCCCAGGGCGATGGCCCGAGCCGCCACTCCTGATGAAGGCTGAGCAGGCCAGGGACACGGAACACAACGGGGCGGGGGGCGTCTTGGAGCCCCCAGCCCCAGCCCCGCTCAGGCCCCACCCCCAGGCCATGTAATCAAGCGGAGTGCCGTGGCCTCCAGGGCAGGTGCAGGGCCTGTTCTTAGGAGGGGAGGGCAGGCGGGCTCCCAGCGCAGAGGCTTTGCGGGGGGCCTGGATGGCGCCTGCCCCCATCTCCTCCACAGTCCCAGGCACAGAAACCCTCAAGGTAGAAGATTTTCCAGCCTCAGGGTGAAGGACAGAGGCTCCGCCCGGGCGAGACCCTGACCCTTAGAAGACACGGAGGGAGCAGAAGTGGACGCAGCTGCCCGTGCGCTTCTGGGAGGTTCCGAGGTCCCACGTCTCAGGCCGACCTCCTCACACCTGCACCTCCAGGAAGGCGCCCCGGGCCCCAGCACCCCCTGGAGGCAGGACAAGGCCCCACGGGCACTTGAAAGCCACGTTCTGTGGCAGGTGCCCTGGACTCTGGTGTGTCCCACTGGTAGGACCCCACCCTAGGAAAATTCCAGTTTGACCCCCAGCGACCCGTGAAAGGGGCCATTCCCTCCGGATGCCATTTGTTTGAAAGAGGGTTGCCGAGCCCACCCGCGGGAGGGCCCGTGTGCAGAGGGAGGTCCGCCCGCACCCAGAGCACACCCCGCGCTTTTAGGCTCCACAGCAGACAGGTCCTGCTTTGTAGAAGGAGCTTCGGGCAGGCAACCGTTTCCTGATGGTGTCTAGCGGGGCGTGGAGGCTCCTGCCATCCCATGGGGGCTCCCTGGGGTCGGGGAGGAGGGCCTGGGCTGGGGAGTGTGCAGGATTGACTAGTGATGTCTGCTACGGCCAGCGCAAGCCAAGAATGGTAGGGAAAAAACCAAAAGAATGATATTTGTGACACATGAAAATTCTATGAAAGTCAAATTTCTGTCCACAGATGAAGGTTTGCTGGCACAGCCACGTGGGCTCTTTTATACTGTCCATGGCTACCTCCGTGTCCAGACAGACACCTGTGGCCACAAAGCCAAGAGCACCGTCTGGCCCTCTGCGGCTGCACTCGGCTTTCTGGACCAAGACCCTGGTCTTTCCTCGGCATTCGGGGCCCCGCGGCTCCCGGGGCTGGTCTCCACCCAGGCTCCGCTCCCTGCCCCTGCCCACCTGGAGCCCCGGGCCCGAGCCCCACATGCTCCGACACAGGCTGATCCGTGTGGCACAAAAACATTAACAATCACCCCCGGCAGGGCGGACTCTGACCTTGCTGTGTGTTTAGAGAGCTGGGGGTGGGGAGACCTGCTCTGGTCCCAGCACTGCTCAGACTGGCTCTGGGACTTTCCAGGACTCAGTCCCCTCATCTGTAAGTGGAGACGATGGCTTTGCCCAACGTACCTCCCGAGAAGGTGATGGGAACCAGCTGTGGTGACAGAGGGCGGAGCAGCTTGAGGGTGGAGCCCTGTCCAGCCCTGGGACGTGTGCTGAGTAGAAGGCTGCTCAGGGACCCCAGGGGCTGGGGACAGAGACCAGCGTGCAGAGACCTAGACGAGCTTTGTGGAGCACGAGTCGGGGCGGCAAGCAGTGACGTGGACCTGTGGCTTGGGAGGGGCTCGCTCGAGGCCGGTGCACGTGGCACCCTCACCAGGACGAGGCAGAGACCTGCTCCGTCTCCGCAGGTCTTTGTGGGGGTGAGTGCCTAGAAGCAGAGCCCAGAGGTAGCTACCAGGTGCCTGGCCAGGTTGAAAACGGGAGGTGGGAGGACCCCAGGGGGCCCCTTCTCCTGTGTGGACCACCTTCCACTGCTTCTATCCCTGATGACTTTAATTAGTGCCAGACCAAGCAACCTCTCCTGGAAAAGTCTCACCAGCTGACCCCCACTAATCTGCCCCCTTCAGCTCCAGGGCCACCTGCTCGTGGAGACCTGCCCTGGCACCCAGCCTGGGTCAGGTGCCCTGTTTTATGCCCCATGACACAGCACATACCTAAAGACAGGTGTAATCACACGTCTGCTCACCTGGTGATATGCGAGTCCTCTCCCCCTACGCTGAGCTCCCTGGGGTGGGAGAAAGCCTGGGGTGTTCACATACACCCCGTGTGCCCCAGAGCTAGGCCCAGAGTGCAACAGCACCCAACTGTCCGCCTGTTACCCATTTGTCTCTCATTTCATTAAATACAATGAAATTATGGTGCACACATTCCAGTCAGAAAAAAAAAATTTGCAAAGTTCCTTGGAGTTTATTGCAATGGAATTTACTGCCCACGTGAGCGCGGCTGAAGCAGCCAGATGGCTGCACAGGTAGGAGCCGGGGAGCTGGGTAGTTGCCGAGTCCCCGAGAGACCGTCGTGGCGCCAAGACTCGGCAGGCGGAGGGCGGAGACGTGGAGACGCTGTTCAGCACCCCGGACAGCGCCACGGCGGCTCACAGGCGTCCTCCAGCCCAGGGGGGACCCCAGGATTACAGACAGGGCGGATTACACAAAGCCACAATGGACCAGAGAGTCTGCTTTACCCCTCAAAACAGCACCTGACTCGGAACAGGACGGGGGCTCTGCTCTGCCTCGCCGCACGCTGCGGTGTGACTCGGGGACCAGACGGGTCTCAGTTTCCTGCAGGGTCTTCCAGCCCGGAAAGAGGGCACCACATGCGAGACGATGCCTTGCTGAGAGTCCTTGTATGTGACCTGTGCCCTGCCATCGGGTCACCCTCTGGCATCCTCCGTACGGTACCTCTGTGTCCCCAGACGAGAGGCTTGGAGGTGCCCCCGTGCCGGCACATCGCAGAGGCCAGTAAATCAAGTGGCTTGGACGACAGATGCTGCTTCCCTCTCCCTCCCTGCATCCTCCTGTGGACGAAGGTAGAAGCCGATTTAGAGTGAAATGAGAAAAGCAAACACACCCATAAACTGTCTGGGTCTCCACAGAGCTGGGCACTCTGCCAGCGCAGGTATCGTTAGCGGAAGTGGCGGTTTGTTTGCTGCGTGTTCCCTCGCACAGGCGGGTGACAGCGTGGGGAGCAGGCCAGGGATGCGTGTGCACGTGGCTGCGGATTTGCGAAGGGCGGGTGCTGGCCGGCAGTTTCCCCGGGGAGGTGACCTTGAGGCAGACACGTGGCCTCCTTGCCAAAGGGCCACCTGCCATTAGAAACCAGGTGACTTGCCCACGCAGGTGGGAGCGGGTGGTGAGGGTGGTGTGGACGGAGTCCACACCCTGCACGCTCGGCACCTGCGTTAGTTCCTGCAGCCGCTCTAATAAGGGGCGACAAACCACGCTGACCGGGAGGCCTGGCGTCCACGCTGCCCACGGGGACTCTGCCGAGGGACGCGCCTCCTGGACACGCAGGATCAGGCGCTGAGACGGTGCAGGTGAAGAGCTGGCGCTGCCCGCGGCGGGAGGTCCAGGCCCGCAGGTCAAGGGCAGCCGAGACACAAAGGCCTCAGGGGAGGACCAGACGCACTCACAGGCGGGGGCGGCTGTGTGGACGACTGCTAAGGTTTCGATGCCTCCGTCCCCTCCAAAATTCACGCCAAAACGCAATCCCCTCGCAAAGGTCCTGGGGACGTGGCCCTGAGCGGGTGACAATCCCGAGGGAGCCCTCGGGAGTGGGCCGGACGAGGGTGGGGCCCGTCTTTCGCCGCCATCCCTCCCACCGTGCGGGGACCCAGCGTCTGTCACCCGCAAAGGCCCAGCCACAGCCCCCGTTGGGGGGGGACGCCGCAACTGCCGGGGGCTCGCGGGGGGCGCCCAGCTCCAGCCCGCGGGGAGCAGGTCCCTGCTCTCTACAAACCGCCTGTCTGAACTTCATCAAAATTAAAAGCTTCTGCTCTTTGAGGAAAATTGTTAAGATAATTAAAAGCCAAACTAAAGGATGGGAGAAAATAGTATCAAATCATATATCTAATAAGGGGCTTGTTTGCAAAATGCCTGAAGCACTCTCAAAACTCAATAAAAAGTCAACCACAGCCGACGTGTCCAACGGGCAGAAGCCGTGAACAGCCACTTCTCCGAAGAAAGCGCCCAGGTGTCAGCGGCGCGGGTGAGGGCACTCAGTGCCAAGACCACAGAGGAGCGGAGCGTCCCACGCCGCCCGGCGGGTGGTTGGGAAGACCCTCTGAGCACTGGCGGGAGGGAACATGAGACGGCACTGCTGCTTTGGAAAGTGGTCTGGCAATTTCTTAAAAAGTTAAACACGCACCTGCCATAGATCCAGCCATTCCGTTCCTATATGTTTACCCAAGAGAAATGAAAACATGTGTCCACGTAAAAACGCACACGCAACGTGCATGGCAGCTCTATGCGTAGTAGAGCAACCGTCGGGGGGAACCACAGGCGCCCACCCACAGGGGAAGGGTAAGCAAGCCAGCGCGTTCACGCAACGCAGCGCCCCTCAGCGAAGGCGGCGTGCGCTGTGGGCGCACACGGCCACCTGGGTAACTCCTCAGCACGCTGTGCGGTCCCAGCCACGCAACCTCCAGAGGGTGAAACGGGTCCACGGGGACAGAACACGGGTCAGCAGTTGCGGTGGGGACGGAGCGTTGACCGGGACTCACAGGAGACCCTGGCAGACAGCGTCACTATCCTGTGTGGTCACGGTCTGACGGGCGTGTGCACGAGCTAAAACTCGCAGATCACACACTTCAAATGTGTGAGGTTTGCCGTATGTTGGTTACGTCTCAATGACACGCTACAGATGTGAGTTTCTGAAAGGTGACGTGAGAGTTTCAGGTGGGGACGTCCTGTGCTCTTAGAGATTCCGACCACAGCAGACTGACTCGAAGGGGCAGGGCAGTGGGGCCTGGGCAGGTGCACAGGAAAACGTCCCTATTGTCCACGAGTGCCCGGGGTCGGCTCTCACCGCCAGAGGCCGAGGGAGGGACAGGCACAGCCTCGGCTGCTGGAGCCTGTCCTGGGAGCATTAGGACTGACTCACTGTACCGGTCCTTTTTGTTTTGTGAGTTTTTAAATACCTGATCATAAAAATATTTTGAAAGACTGTTTATTAAGGACCTCACACATTTCTGCAAAACTTCCAAACTGTTTGAGGAATCAATCTTTTTTTTAAAAAAAGAAAGAAAGATAAAAAAGGAGCTCAGCTAGTGGCGACATGGAATTGGAGGAGGTGAGGCCGGGAAGACAGCCCAGGCTCTGGACGAGGACTTGGGGTTTTATCCTGCAGGAAGCGGAACCAGGAGGCGTGTGAGCACCGATGCGTGAAAGCACAGAGAGGGAAGCCGGGTGCAGCTCCCAGGCTGGAGCCACGGTGCTGGAGGTGAGGCGTCTGCACCAGCCCCCACCTCAGGGTGCAGGAACGGTGGGATCCGGGTGCCAGTCCACACTCCGCCTGTGCAGCTCTCACGACCCAGGGGCAGGCTGCGGAACAAGTGCAGTCTGGAGAGAACTGGGGAGAGGCGAGGCCTGGGCAGGCATCCTGCAGGCAGGGACACCTGCTATGAGCCTTGGAGTTTGCCAGGTGTGTGTGGGGGGGCAGAGAACAGCACATTCCAGAGCCCTGAATCCAGGTCAGCACTCCCAGGCGTGTGGCCAATGCCAGCGCCCCAACCTTGGGCCACTTGTGCCAGCTGCCCTGTTTCTCACGTCCTGATCTAAGCAGGAGGCTGTTCGTAAAATCATAGAAGGTCCTGCCTGACCCACGACAGCCTCAGCCCACCTGCCCCTCTGGGCGACGGCCGCTCTCAGGAAGCGCGCTCGCTGCGTGGGCGGGCACAGGGGCAGGCAGGCGAGGACCCTCTGTGCGTTAGCCCTGGCAACGCCCCAGGAGGCAGGTCCTGGGAGGCCCCCACACCTGCCGAGGTTGTTTGGTGGTGAGGGCAGGCCCACAGCCCTCTGCCGTCACACCACACTGACCTTGACACCCGCCTGAACCCTCCACCGTTAGCGGCTCAGAATGACATCATCCCATATGGTGCCTCTTTTGGGAAATATGGCACCAGCAGGAGCCTCAGAAATGCAGGAATTTTGGATTCCGAAAATGTGAATGTCAGATTCTCAGCTTGTGCCAGGTGCAAAATGTCTCCCTTCCCTCCAAAGTCCGAGGGCTGAGCCCAGGAGAGCGGGCGAGTCTCCCCCGAAAATCCTTAAGAGCAGCTTGTTCACTGGGAAAAGCCACCCGTGCCCCTCCCCCCACAGATTCAGGGGGGCCCTGTCCCCCACCCCTGTATCAAAGGCCGGCAGCTTCAGGACGTCTGTAGCCCCAGACCCGGACAGAACGCACCTGTGGCAGAGCCTGGAGTGTTGCCAACGTGCGTGAGGTGAGAGGCGATTTGGGCTGATAAGATCCCACACCTTGTGCCGTGGGGACAGGAGGCGGCAGGGTTAGGACAGCCAGAGCGTGTGGGTCTCCTGCCATCCCACCCGTGCCTACCCTCCGCCGCGGGGCTGAGCCCTGGGGCACTGACGGCGCGTGGCAGACCCCAGTGGACCCTGGGCTCTGGTGGGCCCTGGTGGGCCCTGGTGGGCCTCGACATTTCCAGCCCCCGGACGGCCCGGCATTCCCCCTTCCCACTCAACACGCCCCCAAGAGGCAACCGCTGCCCCCACGTGCTGGAGCTCACGCCGACGCCACGCAGCGCGAGCTCCTTTCACGCCTACTCCCCGACGCCACGTGCGAGACCCGTTGTGTGCCGGGTGCCGGGCGTGGTCTCTGCACTGCTGTGCCTCTGTGTGTCCACGCACCCCAGCGTGGTCGGGTGCCGCGACAGCCCTGCTGTGGCCACCGCGAGCCAGCCTGGGCGAGAGCAGAGGCAGACACCGGGGGCCGGAGTTCTGGGCCACCTGGCGGCGCACGATCGACGCAGTCAGAAGCGAAAACAGAGCTGAGCTGGCTGCGCCGTCTTACTCCCCCACAAAGTGCGGGTCCAGCCCCAGCGCGTCACGGCCAGCCTTGCTGGCCTGGGCCTTTCTGGGGGGTGTGAGGTGGCATCACCTGGTGACGTTATCTCCCTCTCCCGAAACACAGGTGTTCTCTCCAGGGGACAGCCCTGCTCCTGCCCCTGGAGCATCCGGACTCCTCGGTGATACGGCCCGACGGCCCCCGACCAACGTCCACAGCGTCGGGGGGTCTCTGACCCCATCACACAAAATAGGGTGAAAATACCTGCACTGCACCCCCGGCAGGAGCTGAGCAGGAGGGGCTGGAGGGGCCAGGAAGCCTCCCGAGATCGAGGGCTGGCGGGCTGACCTCTGACCCACGCATCACCCAACGGGCTGTCCCGGCGCACACAACCGCGGGGGGGTCGCCATCCTCACCGACAGGGGACCCACCCGGCAGTCATGTCTCTCCCCAGGGTGGACTCGGGGCCCGTCCACCTGACCCACCACCCCGGCGCCGGCATCTCTGTGAGGTGGGGCCGGGGACGGCTCGCCCGCCACCACACCGTGGCACAGACTTCGGCACCCGCGGCTGCTGTCGGGAAGGAGCCTCCAGGGGCCACGCTGCTACTGGCCTGTGCACACGCACATGCACACACAGGAGAGCACGCACACGCATCCACCTAAACGCACACACAAGCCCTCCGTGCCACACAGCACCCCCGTCTGAGTCCCCCAGTCGCGCCGCCCGCGAGAGGAGCTCTGGGTACTGGGGGCCACGGGGGCCACAGAGCCGGGCCCCAGAGGACACCCAGAGGTGAGGTGGCAGCACAGAGCCTGGTCCACGGAACCTCTGCTGCGGAACCCGCTCCCGCCACACCGCGATCCGGCTGTGGCGCTCCCCGTAAATCTCTCGCTGGGAGACCCAATCGAAAGCCGCAGAGCCTGGCGTGCGAGCGCAGAGCCAGCGCGTTACTAAGGCTGCGGTTGCTGGAGATTAATTTGCTCGTCGCATGCAACTCCTCTGTGTCCTTTTTGTTCTATATCAATTAACAGAGTAATTAAAAAGGGCAATCTTCGCGATTGCTGCTTCCCGCAGACCAGCCCCCCCCATCAGTGGGTCCCTCAGAGTGAGGTGCTGGCGAGGTCCCGCCACCCCCACGCGGCAGCATCTGGGGGTCCCCTGGAGCCCGGCTGGTGGGCCCAGAACTGCACCTGCTGGGGCCTCTCCCAGGGCGTCTCCAAAGACCAGGCAAGGCCCTGCGGCCTGGCAGGGGCCCGCCCCTCTGCTGGCCCTGGCCCTGGTGCCTCTCCTGCTACCCGCGGCCGTTGGGGAGCGCGGGCACCTGCCTGAGCGGACCTGCTGCCTCTGTGGGGCGTCCTAACCTCATGGCAGAGTAAGAAGGGGCCCCGAGACCAGTGAGGGAGGCCAGGACTCCACCTGCCCCTACCACCCTTGGGGCCTCGACACACCCTCAGGGCCAGATGGTTGACACCCAGGAAGCCCAGGAAGTCCCCGGTCCCCCGTCCCCTGCCCTGACCCCCAACCCTGCACTTTTTGTCCACACCCTTGGGGTCCCGGCCCCTCGGTTTCCCTGCGGATGTGCTCTTCAATTTCTCATCCAACTGAAGCCCGGTGCTCCCAGAGCTCCCTGAGTGGGCTGGGGTCCCCCCTGCCTGCCAAGGCCACGAGCACCCCCAGGCCCCAAAGCCCTGCCCGTGCCCTGCGCCCACCTCGCTCAGCCTCCAGCCCTCAGCCCCTCTGCACGGGGCTGCCCCCAGCCAGGTTCTGTCCTCCCCACACGGTTCTTGTCCCTGTGACCCTGGTTGTGTCCACTGGGAGCCCTCAGCCCTGCTGAAGTTAAACGTCTCGCCGCCCGGGCCTGTGACAGCTGCAGTCTGTGCCGCAGCCACCAGCCAAGTGGCCGGGCTCCGCTGTCCCCGAGCTTACGGCTGCTAGCCCCTCCCCTCCCACTGGAGGTCACGGCCGTGCCAGGATGGCCACGCCCGCCGTCTGGCCCCCCACCGCCCTGCCCTGGCCGCTGGGAGGGGCCGTCCTCTCCCCCAGGCCCTGCCCTCACGCCTGGCGGACCTGGTTCTGGATCAACACCCTCCCCTCGCGCCCCCCAGCAGAGCCCAACGCCAGGACGCGCCGAGGGCCACGCTTGCATCCCGGCGTTGGGCTTGAGAGTCATTCGTCTGGGGACTTTGGGCTGTGTTAAGCATGTCTGTGCACCTGGGGGTGACACCTGTGGGACCCCATCTAGGAGGCCCCCAGACCTGCTGCCCCCTCCAGCCACGTCTCCACCATGTGTGCCCAGACGCACCCATTTAAGGTGGAGCTACAAATCGCACTGCGTCTCGGGGACACCTGGACGGGCAGAGGGGCAGGGGGTGCAGGAGGGAAGGTGGCCCCCACTGTGGCGGGAGCAGGACAGGCAGGGAGGCAGGTGGGGGCGCAGGCCCTGGCTTTGGGCAGGACAAACCCGGGCGTCTCCAGGTCGGCCCCGACGGGCTGAACAGACAGACCCACAGTGAGGGCACAGGTGAGGGAGACAGGTGAGAGCAACAAGTGAGGGCATAGGTGACAGCACAGGTGAGGACAGACAGGTGGGGACACAGATGACAGCACAGGTGAGGGCACAGGTGACAGCACAGGTGGGGACACAGGTGACAGCACAGGTGAGGGCAGACAGGTGAGGGCAGACAGGTGAGGGCACAAGTGAGGGCTCGGAGCCCCTCAGACCCGCTCGGCTCCTGCTGGGGGAGGAGGAGACGCCTGCCAGGCAGCCCAAGCCCACACCTGGCCCTGGCCAGCAGCCTGTGGTCAGCTCCTGCCTGTCGCCTGCTCCGACCTCGTGTCCACGCGCAGTGGGGCAGCACCCAGCCCCTGCGGACGGTGTGCAGACCCTCGGGGGCGGTCACAGAACGGGTCACAGCCCTCCTCCTTCCACGGGGCCCAGCGTGGAACTCCCACAGGACGGCCCTTGAGGGGGATGGGCATGTCCTTCCTGTGCCTCGGGCATCACCGTCTTGGCCATTGTCACGTGCACATCTCAGTGGTGTCACGGGTACTCGCGCTGCCGTGCGGCCGTCACTGCCACCCACCTTCCCAGACGGAAGCTCCGTGCCCACCTCCAGCCCTCCTTCCCGAGCCCACAGCCCCACCCTGCCCTCACCGGGGACCTCACTCCTCTGGGGACCCCACACAGTGTGTCCCTGGTGCCTGGCTTGTCACTCAGCAAGACCTCCCCAGGTTCATCCACGCTGGAGCCTGTGTCAGCCTGAGCCTCCCTTTCACGGCTGGGCACTGGGCCACCACGCGCTGCCACCACACTGTGCTGCCGTCATCGCCGTGGCCCCGTCCCCTGCCCTCCGCGGGGAGCAGCTCGCGGGGAGCCTGGCTGTGCAGACGGCAGTTCCCGCCCTGCGGCCCGGTCTCCGGGACGTGCCCAAAGCGGGATTTCGGGGTGCTGCTTTCTTTTACGGGTTCACGCTTACATGCCTCCTGACCGAAACACGCCGGGACTGTGCCCGTGTCGAGCTGTCCGTGAACCGACTCGCTGTGGATTTTCTGTTCGGATCCCTGCTGCTTTCACGGCCGGGACGACGCTGAAATCCACCTGCACGGCGCACACGCGTGTTCATCCTGTGGCTGTGTGGTGCTCCGCGCTGTGGCCACCCCCGTGGATTTATCTGCCTGCCGACAGGCATCTGGGGGGCTTCCAGGATTTGGGGCTCGCGCACGTGTCTCGCCGTCCGGGGTGGGGCTGGCCGCGTGTCCCACCACGAGCAGCGCCAGGAGCAGCCGGCAGCCCGTGTCCTCGGAGCTCAGTGCTTGGGCGGGTGTGGCCCTGCGTCCCGGTGGCACAGGCGGCATCCCCGCGGTTTCAGCGTGTGCTTCCCGGTGCACAGGCGGGCGTCTCGCGGAGTTCCTCCGGGGAGGTGCCCATTCACGCGTTTTTCCCGTTTTTCCACGGAGTTGTCTTTTTCTCACCGACCCACGGAGCTCGGTCATCTGGTCTTGAGCTCTTTGCAGGTTCATGAACTACGACATCTTCACTCCGCGGTGTCTGTGGACAAACAGGTTCTTCCCCCGAATGCAGGTGACTTGGTGGAGCCTTCGCCCGTGGCCGGTGCGCCGGGCTCTTGCTCACGAAGCCTTCCCCGCCGCCAGGTCAGGAGACGGTTCCTATCCCGTCTCTAAGGCTCCGTCCTCTTCCAGACTCTACACGAGGCCTTTTAAAGGTCACAAGCGGAAGTGTCATGTTGTCGACTCTTCCCTGCACCGTGGAGAGGACAGACCTTCTCCCCAACGCGCTGGGTGGTGAATCACCGTGAGGGGTCGCGCCCCAAAGTCTCTGCAAACCCGGCTGTGCTGCTGGGCCAGCCGGGCCACTTGCACCGTGGGTGGGCGGATTCTGCAGGAGCCACCGCACCCCCAGCTCGTGTCTAGGACTCCGAGTGCCCCCAGGAGGAGGCTGCAGGAGCCGCCGCACCCCCACTCAGCTTTTCCATGGCGGCCGACGCCCAGAGCCCTGTAGACACCGCGACACCTCAGGGTGCCCCCACCCTGCCTGCCCCACCCCACGGTCAGCAGGGGCCGCGCTCCCCTCCCCCACACTCCCCTCCTGGGATCTGCTTCCCCCCAGCCCCCCACCCACCCCACCGACCTGTCACCAGGCGACGGTGCCGCTCCCTTCATTGTCTTGAGCAACTCTGCTGGGGGCGGTTACTACTGTCCCACTGTGTGACATCATAATAGGCTGCTGTCCCAGGAAACAAAGGCTCTCAGAGACGGCAGGGGACACGTCCTGTTTATGTCGTCACTGACTAGACAGCAGTGGAGACGGGGGCAGGATAAACATCTGTACACGGAGAATAACAATAACGTTTCTTCCCCTTTTCTTTGGGAAGGCTGGAAGGCTGTTAAATTATGCCCTGCGCAGCACAGAGGGATTTTTGTGCGTGCAGGTGGATTCATAAAAACCCATTGAAATGCAAAGTGAGGACTCCCCCATCCAGCCCCCCTCAAGAGAAGGAAATCATCACCCAGCTCACATCCCCGCCAGGGAAACGCAGGCGGGTCCACGGCCGTCACTGCCACTGCCCGACCCCCGAACACCCAAGAGCGGCCTTTGCAAGTCGTGAAAACTCAGGGCGGGGGTCCAAGCCCCAATCCTGGGGTCTCTCAACAGCTTTACATCACCACCCTACTTTGGAAAAAATTAATCCAGGGTTGTTTTATTATATGCAAAATACTCATCACAACTGAAATTCCCAGTGCATGATCCTCCCGCACCACCTGAACGTGTGAAAATAAATCCGAGGCTCACCTGGGATGAGGTGTGTCATGGGTCTGTCCATGGGGTCGCCCCAAACGGCTCCCAGCCTCACACGTGTTGTGGGTGGGCGTCGGGTCCTTACGCGTCAGCAGCCTCGGTGTGGCCCCTGGGTGGGTCCTGCGACCGCCCCCTCCCCGTGGGCTGAGCAGAGCCTTCTGCTGAAGAAGGTCTTTCTTGTTAGCCACAGAGAAACAGGTCTGACGCTGGGGGAAGAGTTCTCAGGTTAAAAATAAAAGCAGCAGGCCAGGCGCAGTGGATGTCACCTG